>JAJHJA010000214.1:0-492756 GCA_021202915.1 Heliconius himera
TAAATTAAACTTAAGCCAGGTTAATCGCTTAATATATATAAAATATTTAATTTTATTCATATTAGTTATATAAAAATAAATACACGCTATTAATAATAATTGAATATTATACATTTTTGGAAACCCGATATTTCAACCACTTGTTTAAAAAAATAATTGGTGATTATTTGTCAGTTTCATATAGTAATTTTGTGAAATTTGAAAAAATCAAAAGTTGATCTTCGAAGTTCGAAACGTCGGGTTGCCAAATATCAATAATACACATTTTAAATGAAATTATTTAATCCGGTTTAAAGAACTGCATTTAAAATGTGTAAATGTCGCGAAAATCTAAGATTATTATATAATATTCAATTTCAGGTGACCCTATGCTGTGTTCGTCGCCCACTTCACTAGGTCTAGGCGTAGGTGATGAACGTTCCTGCGCTATGTTGCATATAGATTTGTCATCACACATACCAGGTTAGTTAGTTATTATATTGTTAAAATATTGTTTCCTAACAATTATTTTATGAATATATAATTATTTTTGATTGATATTTTTACAATTTCTGTTTCATTTATTTTCAGGCTCACTTCTATCAGAAAATGCAATGTCCCTTGGCCTTGGTCTCGGGGGCCTCGGGGGCCTTGGTGAAGGTCTCCCCCTTTTACTAGGAGCAACACATGCCCCCCATTCACCCGCACGCTCATCCCAGACCCTGCTTCGATATGACTTGGGAGCTTAGTTAACGAGTTAGCCACTTAGCTGGTTAACCACTCTACAGGTGTTAGTCATCAAGACAGTTGGATACTTAGACTTGGACAGCTATTAGTTAGACGTTGAGATTTGGAAATTTTAGTTGTGTAGCTAATTAGCTACTTTGACAGATATTAGTCACTGAGCTAATTAGCTATTTAGACATAGAAGTGTTTCTCTACTGGTTATCTAACTAATTTCTTAGACAATGAATGTTATGCGACACATGGTGCTTAACTGGTGATTTAGCCAATTTATCACTTAGCCAAAATAACCTCATTTAACTAACAATATGTTGTAGATTAGCTAACTACACTTAGCTGATTATAAATTGTTACAAAACTAATTGCACTTTGTCAACTATGTTCTTTATAAAGTTTTTACAGATTTACTCTATGATATAATTGTTACAAACTAAACGTAGTTGTCGCTAATTGGCTAAGTCAATTAGCCATTTAGCCAATTACAATTTTGTTGTTTTGTAATAAGCAGCTAAATAAATTTTAAAGTTATTTCTTAG
The DNA here is from genome assembly GCA_021202915.1 of Heliconius himera. NCBI lineage: Eukaryota > Metazoa > Arthropoda > Insecta > Lepidoptera > Nymphalidae > Heliconius > Heliconius himera. Next base: position 1,260 of record JAJHJA010000214.1, read on the forward strand.
TAAATTTTTTTTTGCTGTTCATAATTTATTTATTAGGATATTAAGTTTTAGTACTTTTTCAAAATATATTCAAAATTATATGTAAACGGAAAAAAATATAACTTTCTTAATTGGATCGTTTTTTATATATGTATATATATAACATAGAAAGGAATTTTATTAAATTTTTTCAATAATGTGACATATTTTTCTATAAAGGTTTTATAAATTATATTTAATAAAGTCTTATAATGGCGGATTATTATAAGAAAAATGAATCAACTATCAAGAAGAGCCTCGAATTAATAAACGAAACTATATATTTATTAATAATTGTGATAAATTTGTTACCAACTTATTAATAAGTTAAATAATATATGACATCGAAACCATTTTTTGATTTCTTTTTTCAAAAGAACTTAAAAATCTACAGATATTTAAATAATGTATTAAAAAAAACTTTTGGTGCTCTTAAACGCATTTTTTTTGGCCAACCAAAAAATTGGTTAGGAGTTGTTCGCTCCGTCAATAAACGGTTAGGTGACCGCGTTTAAAGAAAAGTAATATAAATGTGATAAAATATATTTTTAGATGATTATCTTTTTTTGTATATACACTTATATTATGTAGATTTTACCCGAAGTGCCTTTTAGAAGTAATTGATTAATTGTAAATAATATATTGTTAAAATAATTATAATTGTTAATAAAATGTTGTTAGCCACTTAGCCACTTAGACAGATGTTGGTCATCGGTATAATTGGCTAAAACACTGGTTTATAATTTAAAAAAAAAAACAGAATTTGTTAAGTTTGTCTATATATAGATAAAATCATATTAAAAATTTAAACTACAGCTCAAATTTCATTATTTACAGCCATTTATATGAAATTTATAAAAAATATAGTTACATATTATATAGTATTAGTTTATACCCAAAATTATTATGGGAAAATGCAGAAATTTCTAAGTTTTCATACATTTCTACTTAAAAGCCGAAATACGCAGTAGAAACTCGATTAACCATATTATTAATTGTTCTTAATAGTTTTATTTAAATAAACAAATATCCAGATAATCGAAAGAAATAAATAAAATAAATGAAATAAATATATTAAAATATTAAACAGTAGCAGTTCGAATATCCTGTATCCTTTAACAGAAAGCAGAGAGAAGGTTAGTCGAGTCTTCACTGTAATTAATTCTTGATTACAATATTACAATATATTATTATAATAATAATATTATTATTTTAATTAAATATCGAACAAAAATTTAATGTTATATATATGTTTTTGTTATTTCCTTAGTTTGTTTAGACTTGTGTTATATAGCTGTATTTCGCTCGAATTTCTTACATAATATATGTATTGTAATAAAAAAAATATTTATATACATATTCCGCTCTATTTATTTTTTCGATAGTTCGATATCACCTCGGTGTAATTATTATGTAAAATTATATTCATTTCTACACTTCGGTAAGCGCGGCGTTAAGTTGATGATGTAATGATATACCTATTTTATTTAATGCGGGATACAGCGTGAAGATCAAACACTTACTATGTTCTTCTAAAATTGTTATAACATATAAACGATATTTTACATTACATTTTATCGTTGTTATTTCTTTTTATTAATAAACGTGGGATATGTATGAAATGTTTATCAAAGGTGCAATTTGTTCTTTTTTATAATATTTAAAAATATATATATTTTATTAATTATTGTATACGAAATCGGCTTATCTCACAAGAAATTAGGCATATATTTTATCATTAGTTCCTAAGTGATAAATGATAATTTCGCCAATTTTAGTATTATTATTATTATATTATTATGTTTTTAGTATCATTAGTTTATGAGTCGACTTTAAATTATTTTTTTTTTAGTTGAATTTTGTGATTTGTCACTGTTTCCACTTTTCATAAATTTTTGATTAATGTATTATTTAATATATTATGTAATAAAATTTAATGCCTTTACGAATTATATACACATATGCAACGCGTGCTCAAAATGAAAACTGATATAATTCGAAAATTTTATTAAATAAGAAATTACTATGAAATCTTAGATTTTTAGTAGTATATTTTCTATAGTTAGTTTTAGCAAAATCAGTAGTAATAAAAGTTTTTAGTCAAGTTACTTTTTCAGAATCGATTATTCATGCATTTTTTACCACTATATATTATAATATACCTATAAATAATGTCGACTTATCATCTAATTCTTGTGTCAGAGAGCAATAAACTAGATATTTTTTTGTGAACGTAGAGCATAGAGCGGAGTGTCGAGGGCGTTCATTATAATGAGATTACGACAAAGTTGTGAAGTACAAACGTGGATTACACAATTTAAAAATTATATTCGTCTTTTATTTCTAATGAACATAAAACATCTCGTAATTTTAAAATTTGTGTCATACAATGAAACGGTTATCTTACAAACCCAGTAAAATAAATCCCAGCTTTGTAAATGTTAATATTACATTTTCAAAAGTGTAATTTATATTTTTTAAAAAGTAATTTATATAACTACAAGCTATTTTAAAATTTTATAATAAATAATAAAATAAAAAATATATTAATATATTTTTTATTTATTGTGTTATATTAAAGTTAAATTTTCAATGTAAATAATTAAATTGTGTGTGATAATGAACTAGTTGGATATGAGGTTCTATTCACATCATTTTACAAGAGTCAAGTTTTGATTAAATATTTCTTAATTGTTCATTATAATTATGTTTTTATAGACTTTACACCGCTACAAAGACTTGATTTGGCACAAGGGTGTAAACGCGATGGTTGTGGGTTTGATTCCCATTTGGCGGGAATTAATATTATTTATTAATATTTTCGATTTCCCACTCGAGGAAATGAAATATTTACTTAAATTTATATTTCCATTTGTTCGCTCTGGTGTCGAGGTTAAGCGCGGCGTTGAGTTCTGCCACTCAACACGCAATGCCTCTAGAATTCGGCAGAAAGTGGGAAACGGAGTGTCTTAAAACTAGGTTCCCTCTGCCTATCCTGCTGTGTGCGGGAATACAGTGTGAAGCTAATTTAATTTTTTTTTTATTTCCGATTTTTCAGTCTGGTAACAACGGAAAGCGTGGCGTTGAGTTCCGCCACTCAACACCCATTGCCTCGAAAAAATCCGCAGAAAGTGGAGAAGGGAGTGCCTTAAATAGGTTTCCTCTGCAAACCCATATAGCAATATGAAATATACAGCTTGAAACTGAAAAAAAAAGACATCTTTGACATTATGTTTGTACTGGACAGCCAATTTATTGATGAGGGCAATATAAGGGCTATAGGCAATATTATATAAAGTTAATAGCACGGACACGTAGAGAGCGTCATGTTGCACGCATAACTGTTAATTATTTTTGCTTGGCCACTCGGGGTGAAGTCGCAGATAAAAGCTAGTCTTTCATTAATTAAAAAAAATACTCATAAAATTAGTTAAATGTAAAAATATTCGTAAAATTAATTGCGCGTTTTATATTATAATTATTAATTAATTAATTAATCACATAATTAATTAATCATTATAAAAAATGTAATATATAATATATTATATTTTCATCAGCTTTCGAAACAAAACAACTTAAACATTCAAAAAAAACCCACTTTCTTTATAAATCAACAAAAGCTACCCATTGTCCGTCCAAACAGTTGCAGTTGAAAATCGATGCCCCACAACCAATATTGAAATGGAGCATGCAAAAATACTTATTAATTCAAACTGTCGTACGCATAAAAACCGATCGTTAATTCTATTCACACCGCACCGCTAGAATAATGGCGGACAATCTTTTGCAAATGCATTTTTCCCCTAAAAATTAAGTTGGGAAGTATTATTTTTATTCATTCTCCGTTTATACAATGTAGCGTTTCAAATTTCGAGGAAATTTGCGTTTTTGCATAAAATGGTAACGCGGGGCGGCGCGTGCGCAGTGTTCAGTGCACTGCGGATGGCGGTGACCATGGTTTTGTATCTCGTAATAGATATCAGTTAGCAATTTCGTATACTTATATTGGTAATTTTGTGAATGTCCTAAATAAATATATTATCATTTATAAGAAATATAAATGAAGTTAGAAGATTTAACTCGAATATGTTAAAACAATAACATGGAAAAAAAAAATTAATAATATCGTCAAATAATTGAACAATATTTCTATATAAGATATTTATGGATTAGATTTATAACTTGTCCTAACATGTCAACTATAGGTCAAGGGAATTAAGAAAAAAAAAATCTGTTAATTAATATTTATTAACCAGATCATAAATAATAAATTCTCTCAGCCTCCTACATATTACCGCGATCGAGCGGGCAATACTTAAATAGACTTACGCTGCATCTTATAGCATATAGAAAGGTAAGCGGAGATACCCTAGTGCTAAAACACTCCACTTCCCACGCACTGCCCAAAATTCAGTTAATTTCTTGTTAAGTGGCGGACGTCAACACCTTTGTCTTTGTCCTTTTAGCAGGGCGAGGAAATAAAAATAATTAAATCCTCCTCCGAATGACAATCGAACCCACAACCGTCGTGTACGACCAGTACGTGTACAGCAGTAATAAATTTTATCCGCAACACATCATGGCCACCATAAGTTAATTGTGACCAATTCCTTTGTTAGCGGATTGATAAAAGCGATACAGTTTGTGATATATATTTTTTCACAAATTTAAATGAACTCCCCTCGCGCCATTTGCATGGTGTCGTTTACTTCAAATGCATATTTTATGCAAAAAAAAGTCTTTTCAATAGTAATTATAGAGCGTAAAATAATTTATATTTCGTCACATACCGTGGAGAAACAAATATAGTTGCGAAAAAAATATGAATTTGTTATACATGGATTATTTATTTCTTTCAGGCTAGTCAGCTTTACGCTGTATCCCGTGAAAATGGGAAACTGAGTGTCTTAACACTAGGTTTCCTCTGCCTACTATGTTGTGTGGGATACAGCGTGAAGCAAAATACGAAGCGTAAACAAAATTTTTTCTCGGGGAATTGAAATATTTCATTTCTTCGTTACGGTAGTAAGAAAAAGCACGGTGTTGTCCCTCACACTTATGTAGTTTATACGAAAACGAACGAAAATAGAGTGAAAAGTGGTAAAGAAGTGAGATTCAGCGTTAACCTAAAAAAAATTATAAAAAAAAAATTTGGATATTTATAACTACACAATGAAAGATCTAATATAATTCAAATATAACAAGTAGTTTTTCGCATAATAATTTCATATACATTTAATAATTAAAAATGTATTACAAAATCTTAAATACATTCATAGTTTGAAATGCGACGAGATTTGAAAAATATCCTATTATATATGTATATAGTACATGGTTGTTTCACTGCTTAGAACCAAGAAAGGAAAGAACCAAGTTTTATTTCATAACATGCCATTAGACATGCAACTTAAAGGTCTAGATTGAGTTTTGCTTAAACTTAAATTAGAAATGTTCTCTATATAAAACCTTATCCTTCTTCTACTCTCATATAAAATATTAACATGTGCAATTTCTACTGTCAACAATAAAGTAAGTGTCATATATATATACATACATGTACATAATAGAGAAATGTAAGAACCATACAGAGATGATGCAAACTCCCATACCAGTTATATCCATACAGCCCTACGCTACTGTGAAGGAGCCATTGGAGGACATCGTCGAACCTACTGAACAGGTACCATTATGTGATAAAGATTCTTCTTTAATCTGTGAAAGAAGATTATTAAATATCGTTGTGCGTTAGCGTTGTACACCGCATTTTAAATATATTAACGCATAACTAAATTCAAATATAATTGTGCGTTAAGTATTTTTTTTACAGTGTCAAATTCCGATACCAAAACTATGCTATGTATCGAAAATGGAGTGTCTGGACACTAGGTTCTCATTGCTCTATCCTTATCAATTACATTTTACGTAAAGATGATAAGAAAATGTGTGTATTATTATACAAAATTTCATTGAGCTTACGATTTAATGTTCTGAAAATGAATAACTTAGACATTTAATTTATTGGAAAAAAATATATAAAAATTAAATAAATGATGAAATTGTCGATTTGTAGTTCAAATTTCAGCTAAATCCTTCTTCTCTATCAAACCTTCATATACGTAATATCAGTAAAAATAATATTCAAAACGACTCATATTGATGAGACTCAACTAACTAAATCATAAGTCATAATTTAAACGAATTATGTGTTAAATTCAAGTTTACTCTTGAAGGAAAACACGGGCAGTGCGTAATGTAATGATATCTTGTGTATAATAAATACTATTAATTTATTTCCAAGAAAATGTATATAATTACACGGAAACACGTTTTGTGTTACAAGCGATGATATATTTTATAATGAACCACAGTTGTTGGTTCGATTCCCATTACAGGGATCCATATTTAGAGCCGCGTTTGTCGCTAGTGGGTTATATTTTATAACGATGATAAGAGTACATACAAAGTAATTTGTCAATAGATTACATAGAAAAATAAATAAAATAAAAAATTATAATACAATCTCTTAATTAAATTTTGTTTAGAAAGAAACCCGGTAAATATTCATTTTATGAAAGTTTTATATTAGCTTTAATATAATTTATTTACCTTTATTAAGTTTTTTTATAAATTACACCATATAAATATCTGCACCGTTACACGCAAATATAATATGAGAAAGATGCAGAGAAACATCTAAAAGAAAAGTGAATTAAGGCTGTAATTGAACTTGTACCTTCAATTAGGACTAAAAACTATTAACCACTATACCAACAGACACCACTTGTTCAAGAACGCCATGTACTTCAAGAGCTGTCATCAGCGGACCGTCTTTTGATCACCAAGCGATCGACAGTAAGAAATGTAGTATTTCTTCGAGGAAAGAAAAATAGATTTTTTGTTAGAACACCTGAACAGAACCTGATTTATACGGTTGAGGAACAAAATAGGTATGTTTAATTTCTCTTTTTTTGTCTTCAGTGTTTCGTGTAAAGTTTGTTATAGAATATTCTGCTTTTAACAGTCAGTGCGTATTAAATACAGGAATCCAGCAGACTAATTAAATTATACGTCGTGGCGTAGCGGCACACGAACATTATGGGTTCGATTACACTCGGGACAATTAAGTCAATCTTTTCTGTGACAAACAGAATAAAAAAATTAAAAATCATCCTTCTATTCCATTTATACAATGAAGGCATCCATTTAAATATTGTCTATATATCTTCCATGTCAGATAGCTTCACAGACAGCGATCACTTACAATTTAATTATATGTATAGATTAATTATATTCTAATATTTTTAAATTAAAATTTAATTATTAAATAATATAATAGCAAGAATTATCACGAGGGTTTCTCTGTTTATACAGAATGAAAAAATATATAAATGTTCACTAATTTTACTTACTTATCCCTCTTTTGACTCACGATTTGTTTATTTCATACAGAGAGCAATGTACTCGAATAGTTATAAGGTTATTCATCGACATAGTGTAGAAGGCAGTAGGTAAATATTGTCGAACGATATTCTTAAAAATGGCATAGCTTTTTTATTTACGAACCAATTATAATAAAACAAACAGTAAATACTTTTGTTTAAGTTGGTGGATGGGATACTTTTGTTACGGACTGCGATCGCTACAGCTACACGTGAAGGATAATGAAGGGGTTGAAGTGATGAGAATCGACCGCCCTTACGCGTGCACCTCTCGTATACTACCCTGCCAGTTGCAGAGGATACAGGTATTGCAAAGAAAATTATTTTATCTTTATTTAGAAATAAAAAATAAAAAAAACAAAGTCGTATTCTATCGATGTCCTCCTCCTCTTCCTTAAATCTTTTAGGGCCAGTTTCATCACTGGCTGATAAAGTCCTGGACAGCCTTATCTGCCAGACAAGCTATAATTTTCGGTTTCACAGGTCTCGAATAGCAATATCTAGTAGATACACATTTGACTGCATTTTTTTACATACTTATTTGTAATTTGAAAAAGTAACAAATCGTATGAATACGTTTCTACTATTACCGTTCATTAATGAGACAGAAAACCATTCTTGCAAAAAAATATGAAACAGTTATTTTGTATTTTCATACTCTGTGAGATATTATTGTTTATTAGATAACTATCTGAAATTTTATTTATAACCGGTGAAACTGACCCTTGACTGCCTAACCTACAACCTGCCTGTAACTGCTTTCACTAATAGACAAGGTGGTTCAAGGGGACGGTACATGTGTATACTAACTACCACCACGCGTCTGTGCTCACTGGTTCATCGACCAAAGTAAAGTCCAATCCTGTCGATTTTGTTTAATGCATTAGTTTCCGCAATATCGTTATTTGGAGCGAACATACAACTTTAGAAATTGTTTTCAAATATAAAGAACATGATTTTTTATGGAATATTAAGTCCTTGCGTGTTTTTATAAGCAAAGCTACATACGATTTAGAAACAGCACTGAAAATATACGTTATATATATAAGTTCGGCCTCATATGGATTACTGTTCTCATCTCTGGGCTAGTCCTCCCAGTTTCAGCTTAACCCATTTACAACACACCATCTGGATACGTGCCACTCCACTACTGTGCGGTTTCGTAGGAACTTCCTTCCACGCACCACTCAACTGTGGTATGTGCGGCCTACCTGTGGCAGTGTTTCCAGGTCGATACGAACTGGGTACCTTCAAAAAACGCGTTTATCTCCACCTTAAAAGCTGGCAACGCACCTGTAGCTACCTCTGGTGTAACCTTTATCTTTATTCATTGTAATTCTTCGTAGAAAAGTAGGTACATATATTTATTTATTACATTACTCTCTAATAATTAAATATGAAACTTTACAAGTGTTGATATTTTGATTCCTAAGTGATATAGGAAACCAATCTCTCATATTAACGTTCCAAATTAAAGGCCACTATATAATATACATATGTATTATAGCTACGGTGTAGTTTGTGTAGTAAAAGCTTGAACAATGCATATAAAGTTAGGGCGCTCTACATGACAATTGATACGTGTTTGACAGTGCGTCTTGGAAACATTTTACATTTTTTTTTGTTGGGATATGTATTTCAATAATAATATCTAAGAACTTAATTAAATTATATATAGTTTTGAATATTCGATTTATATGTTTTTTTTTAGGTATTTGCTCCACCAGGAACACCTATAGGTAGCATTGAGCAGCAGTGGACGCCGGTGCGGCCCGAGTATGTCGTGAAACGAGAAGACGGCGAACAAATATTTTGGGTAAAAGGTAAATTTCTAAATTATTGGTTTAATTTGTAAGTAATATAATAAATAAATGTATGTGTATGGTAATTACTCTCTCTAGATATAAAATTGCATATTGGAGTTTGAAATCAATTTAATTCTTTTTGAGTTATTGCTTAACAGTTATAAAACAATTCTTCTCGTTTACATTGTTGAATATAAATTCTGATTTTATAGTGATGGTTTTAGTTTTAAATATTTTTTTAAAAAATTAAATTAAATTAGCTTCACGCTGTATCCCGCACACAGCAGGGTAGGCAGAGGGAACCTAGTGTTAAGACACTCCGTTCGTCCGTAATATTTTTTTTAATTTAAAAATAATAACTTGAAGCCGTTGTGACACAGCGGCATAGCGTGTAACTGTAGGCGTGTAAAATGAATTATTTTCTATTGCTCGGTTTGCTAACAAGACAGAGCGCGGCGTTGAATTTCGCCAATGAACGCAAATACTTAATGTTTTGAAAATTCTTCGGCGCGTGAAGTGCGGAGTGTCTCAACACTATGTGCTCTCAGGGTACCCTACAACATGCGGGATACTGGTACAACACGAAACTACAGAGATATATAAATTTACCTTTGTATTCACATAATATGTTATAATATAATCAATCTGTCTTATATATTAGGTCCGTTCGTGACAATCAGTTGTTTCAACGACATTCAGTTCCACATATACAAGAGGGACGGCGCCACTGTCGGCAGCACTTGCAAGCGCTGGCAGGGACTCGTGCACGCCATGTTCATAGCACCTATTACTGATAGGTATTACATTTTTTATTATGAAAAAAATGAAGCTGTTGTAGCGCCGTGGCGTAGGCGAGCGACTGTAGACGTAACAGTTGTGGGTTCGATTCCCACTCGAAGGATTGAGATTAAATATCTCATATTTTCATTATCCTGCTCTGGTAACAAGAAAAAGCGCAGCGTTGAGTACCATCACTTAACACGCAATGCCTCAAGAATTCGGCGAAAAGTGTTCCCCATTTTTGGGTGGGGTAAATTGGAGTGTCTTAACTCTAAATTTGCCAGGTTCCTCCAGCCTACTCTCCTATGTGTGACGATGAGCCGACAGCGTGACTTTGAAAAAGAGAAATATGCCTCTAGAATTGAATTTGTAGAGGGCTATACGCTGGTTTCGTCTTTTTAATACTTACTTATTTTTTACAGACTTATTTACTTTTTTATATTAATATACTTCATTACAATACTACTACCGGAGGCTGGAGGCATTGCGTGTTGAGTGGCGGAACTGAACGCCGCCTTTTGCCTCTTTGCCAGATAATTATTTTCAGAAACTACAACCTGTCGCGTTGCCCTGCGCCTCCGACAGGCATCTGATTCTCTCCGCTTAAAATATTTATTTTTTAGGTTCGGCGTTGCTTTCGAGAGAGATCTTTCTGTCACAGAGAAGGCATTGTTACTTGCTACAACAATAATCCTTGACTACATGTATTATGATGTATGATTTACTAAAATTAATATCAATAAACTATTATTATTACTTACTCTGTTGTTTGTTTTTTTACGAATGTCGTATTTTTTTATTTTTATTTTTATAGTTTTTGGACACTGGGTGATGGCATATGTATATTTCTCTTACCGTTCAACACGATGCCTATACCCAGTATACCCAGTGTGCCCAGATGACATTTAGATAAAGTATTATAATATCAAAAAAAAAAAGAAAAAATTAGCTTCACGCTATATCCCGCACACAGCAGGGTAGGCAGAGGGAACCTAGTGTTAAGACACTCCGTTCCCCACTTTTTGCCGAATTCTGGAGGCATTGCGTGTTGAGTGGCAGAATTCAACGCCGCGCTTAACCTCGACACCAGAGCGAAGAAAATGGAAATATAAATTTAAGTAAATATTTCATCTCCTCGAGTGGGGATCGAACCCACAACCAGTCGGTTTTGCAGTCACACCTCGTGCCGCTGCGCCACGACCGGCCTCAACATAAAATATATATTATAAATACCTACAAAATTTTATTACGTGAGATTACCCTAGGTAAATTTAAATTTGTTTAAGACTTCCTAATATATATATTATTTATTGTAATTAGTCAAGTAACAAATAAGCGACAGGTCACGTGTTTACACAAATTAATTTCGAAGAACCTAAAGGCGGCTTTAAAAGAGATACCAATTATATGTGGTTTTAATTAACCAGAATACTTAATATTGTACATTATATTAGTATTAATAAACATTTGAAACACAAAACTCACAAAATGTGAATATACACTATAGGTACTTGCAAAACAACAAAAACCTTACAAAATGGCAATTTCGCAAAGATCGTTATAAATAATGGCCATAAAAGAAATAATAAAAATCAAAACGATACTAAAATAGAAAATGTATAACATTATAGAGCGCAGCTTACCCTCCTCCAATACAGTTTATAATCCATTAAAACACACGGACATATTGAAATGAGGGGACATATTTTAAATGCACTTTTCGTTTTTACACAAAAACTGTTATTTCCCCTTAAAAATTAATGTCCTGCGCCCCTATTTGCATTGTGTTTAAACTTTTTTCGTCGGCAGATGTCCAAAGTAAATGGCGCGAAATTTTGACAGTACGTAAAATTTTTGACAATGACAGCCATAGATAAAAAAATCGGATAATTTTACCCCTTTTCCAAAGGATTGAATTCAATTACATTATAGTGACGAAAAAACTTGTAATAGAAGGGTGGTTTTTGCAGAATTTTGGAAAATAAGGGATTCGCCTTATTTAGGTCAGTGGGTGTTTAGTGAATTAAATAGTTTTTGTATTTTTTGTATTATAACATAAAAAAACGTGGCGCGCGTTTGTCGGAAAGCAAGGAAAAAGCAAGGGTTTAAACAATAGCGTTTTATAAAATGATTTAGAGTTTTTTTTTGGGTTAATCTCGTAACGCATTAAGTTTTTTGTATAAAACTTTATTTTTGTGTAATAAAAAATTGTAATGTCAAGAACGTGAATTATTTTGTGATTGATCGCTCATTGTAAGTTTTATAGAGTTAGCTTTTATTCTATATACTAACTTTGCACTTGCGGCATCGCCTCGTAAGAGTTGGTGAAGGTATATGAGCGTTCTGAGTCTTTTAGATACCTCTGACTGCAGCGACAGTGGTTTACATTAAAACGATTAACGTGGTGTAATATAACCTATGGCTCGCCTATAGTTTCCTCGATAAATGGACTATCCAATACAAACAGTTTCTTTCAGTTCAAATCAGCAGTTCCTGAGGTTAACATATTAAGCCAAACAAACTCTTCAGCTTTATTATATTAGTATAAATGTTTTTTATTACGAGCATAAAATTGAATCAATGTTATTTATTTAAACTTGAGTTTTGAGGAATTGAAGAATTTTCTATGAATATGAATGTATGTTTCCATTAATAATAAAACAGGCAGACGTTCGGGAATCAACGTTTATAAGGAAAATTGTAAACTCCTTATGGTAGGAATGAATGCGTAATTTATTGTGATGCGTATACGCGTTACGTTAGCTCTTATTGTTTAGTAATAGTAATCTAATTATTACTCTATAAAGTGAATCATTCTATTTGCGTTTGTTTTCATGAGTTACGTTATTTTATTTACTTTTATTGAGTTTAAGACTTAGTGGCACGAACAGGACATTTTTTTCCAAAACTAACATTTTACTTTTAGAAGTCTGTGTAAAGTAGTAGTAGTCTCCAATAAACTTATGATTCCATATTAAAAAACTATCTATATATTACCATAATAATGCAAAATATCTAGCAAAAAACGTAATACAATAAATAAATAATTGAAATTGAAAAGCTATCCAAGAAACCTATATAAAAATTAAGCTTTACAAAGTTCAAAAATGCGTGTCGCCCTCCGACCGGGTTAACTCAGTGTTGACACCGAACTAACCGTGTCGCTGAATGTTTTGCCATTATACTCTAACATTTAACCCATTTTTCTATAATTCCCCAAAAAAAATTAAAAAAAAACGCAGTTTACCCAAAAAAAATTGACAGATGCACACGACCCTAAAAACGACACGCGTTAAAATCGACAGTTTTTTTTTAATAAAACACGATTTTAGCAATCCAAAGCTGACAGTTGACGCGAACATAATCTTTAATTAAGAATAGTTTTTATTCAATGGGGTCTAAATTGTGTGATTTATTTATTTATAATTTTATTTTTCATAATAGTTTATGTGGAAATTTTATGGAATATTTTACTTTAGTAGGCAGTGAGAGCCTAGTGTTAGACCACTCCACTCCGTGTTGATTGGCGGAACTCGACAATGCGCTATGCCTCGACATCGTATCTAAGAAATGAAGATATGCAATATTTCATTGCCTCGAGTGGGATTGCCTCCAGTACTACGACGGGCCTCCGCTTTACTTCTTTATTTCTTTTTGCAATTTCAGCAAATTTAACATGTTCTTTTTTTATTAGGTCATGATTTGCACACGATAGACAGAATAGGTAGAGAAAAAGTGCATCACTCGTCACTTTAATTTCAAATTCAAAATTGTCTTTATTCAAATTGATATTTGTAAGCATTATTGAATAAAATGAACGCAAAACTACCACCGGCTCAGAATGCAGTTCTGCTGAGAGAGGCGTTAAGTTACCAAAAAATGATTGTCCTCGACCTCTCGTGAGGTCCGACAACCAGGAAGGACGCCGCCGCAGGAAGATGACAAGTACCTATAAGAGTCGTACGTGAGGTAGGTCATGGATAAGTGAACATTAAGAGGAAAGTGGTTAAAACATTGCATAAATAAATTAAATGCAACTTGTAATATACACGCATATATTCCAAGCTATTTGTCATATGTCAAATTATAGGGGTTTTTTAGAAAGTGATTATCTATTTAATTTTTAAATAATGATAATTGAAAAATTTAAAAAATTCAGAGTATAATTTTTAACACGCTTTTTTTAATACTAAGTTTTAAGTGTGTAACGGAAATAAAATATAAGAAATTCAGCCACTTTTAATAATTGTATTATTATGAATCTTGGCAGATTATTATTTATCATTTTATCATGAGCTAAGATACCAATACAATAATATGGTATCATCTGAAATACTGAAAAAAAATATATAATTATACTCAAGCATAGGCTTATGTAATTACAACTTCGAAGATATCTACAACATTTGCAGCACTAGAAAGAAAAGCGTGTTTTATTTTACTTTAAATATTTTAATTTATATTTCAATTTTATCATATAAAATTTATCTATGTTTTTTTTTCTTCTTTAAATAGTTATTTAATAACATATCTCTTGTCAAATGATAATTATTAGTGATAATCTTTATGTTTATAACAATTATAAATTGTTACAAAATAATTTCAACGTAGCTCGAAAGAAACCAATGACTTACGCCCAATATTAATAACCTATCTCCTACGTCAATCTTCGATTGTTCCATATATCTATCCAATCTAGATAATCTAGATACTCTTTTAATTTTACTCATTAATCTTAATATAAAATATTTTGTAATACAAATATTAAGGGATGTGTAAAATAAGTACAACACATTTGTATATTTAATTTATTGAATACGGTAGAAATGTTTAGTAGTAATGGAAAACAAATAACAAACAGACTGATCTAGGAACATATACCGATCGACAACTTTGCTTATCACTTGGACATTATAGGAAATAAAAAGCTATATTTTTTATAATGCATTTTATGTATTTTATATGACCAAACGTAAAATATCTATAAATATAGGAATTTAAATAACATTCTTCATTAACATTTATTTTTTAATATTAATTTCATATTGTAAGTAATAAGCAAAGTTACGGCTTAAGATTTGGCTTCCACCTAAAGCCAATATATAATTTTCTTTAATTTTTTTAAATATAACCAACGTGGACGTCTACCATTTTGTCTCAAAGAATTTTCAAATTTGTACATAGTTTTCGAAAATTTTTATTCTATTTTATCTAAAAATATTAAATAGTGTTACCCTCCTTTAAATTTTATGGCAACACCCAGTGCTTAGGCCAAGGACATCCACGATCGGCGAAATCAAAATAATTTTGACTAGAAACAACACAGTTTTCATAAAAATTAAAAAATATTACCATTTATTATATACAGTCGCACGAAAAGCAAAACATAATATTATGACTAGAGTACACTTACAAATAAATAAAAACCTAATATTTGGAATGTCACTGGAATTAAAGTTGAATTCGATTAATGTCAAAACCATTGTAATTTATAATAATTAACCTCTAAAACATTTAAATTTTGACATTAAGCGAATTTTAATAATAATCTATATATAATTTGACAATACTTGTCTGCCAAAACAATAGTTCTATTTCCGTCAGTATGACGTTACCAAGTTTTTTTACGTATTTAGTTTGTATTTATTTACATTATTTTATTAAATAAAGATACATTTTGAATAGTTCAGTTCATTTTGTATATTATTATTTTTTTTATTATAAAATTGTATAAAGCTTAAATTAAAATTTACCATTTCGGTGTTTAAGAACGCGACGTCCGCTTGTATTTTAAAATCCGTTCAACAACATTGCTTAGTAAAAAGATATCTATTTTACCCCACTATACAATATAAATGTATTACGACGATATATTTCCACTGAGCCCTATCTGAACTTCTATTCTGAAAATTGACACAAGAAAATTTTAATTTGTTTAAACGTCATATATTTTTTTCTAAGGAAACAGTCATTACCATAATAGATGTCTAAATAAAAAATATATAAGCTTCATAATTGCATTAAGATCAATAAAATGACAAAAAATAAAGAGAAATGAAACGATCAGAAATGACATAAAGAGTTGACATTTGACCATTTAACATCAAAAGGAATAGCGTTCGGAAACACACACTAAACAAAATGAACAATAAAATTAGTGCGACTGTAAACCTGCATAGAGGCGTTGTACCCGAGTGTCACTATGTCTAAAGTTGTAGTCACTCCGTCTTAAAATTAATTTGTACTTGTAGTTATATCACCGTTGTACTTCTGACTAAATTTGTACTGCAATTATATCTATATAAACTATTTTTTAACACCCTCGGCGTACAACGCTAAGATAAAACAATCTTGAACACAAGTTATTTGACTACATTCATTACGATCAATATAACTATTTAAACTCCGGTGTATCTATTTTTATCTATGCGACAATTTTGTTCGAGGTAATTTGGTTTTTAGTTACGTATAAAGAAATTTTGTTTTAATGGCAGTGACATAACACCTATTATTTTTCTAAATGATTTTTGATGAAAGCTAAATGTTGCACAGCTTATTTTTATAATTCATCCAAAAAGAATGATTTCGGATTAGCAATATTTTCAAAAATTGTCGCATATTTAAAAACAAATTAACCAAAACAGTAAAAATTTCGCGCTACCTCCAAATCGAGCGCGTAACAATTGGAATTTAAATAGCATTCAAGATCGTGACCACGCGTACATTTTTATTAATTTTGTATTATTTTAAAACATTATTAATATAATTTGTTGTACCGCGCGCGCGCGTTTCCGCTGTCGACGGGGCGTGGAGGGAGGAAGACAAGTAGGAAGTCCTGCGTTAAACTTAATCGAGGAACTGTCTAAGGAACTGATATAGGAACATTGTATTTATCTACACTTTGAAATATATTTAGATCTATTATATTATCACCGTTACCCTGATCATCATCATCATCATCATCACAATTTCACTATCAGGTGGCATTGCTCCGTCGAGAGCGGTCAAGCGCGCGACCTCTATTCATTAAATTACTTCTTACTTACATACATAGGAACTTTCTTTAGAAGCTGCATGGTTTATACAAGCTAACCTCCACAATGTACTACCAATAATGAATTTAAATAAACCTGTCTTTAAATAATTACTTTTTTTTATCAATATAATATAATAATAAATTTTGGACAATGCCTTTTTTGTCTTCAAAGCCATTTAGATTACAACATTTGTTGATAGTTGAGACTAGAGTGTTTTATAATTCTATTTATATAAATATTTATTATTGTATCTGAAATATTTCAAGAAATAAACATATTTTTTTTCCTAAAATATTTTTCTGAAGAACTTTGTCTTAAAATATTTGTTGCAAGTATGTAACAATTTCCCTAATATAATAACGTTTAAAGACAAAGATCCGAAAACATTTAAATTAAATAATACTATTGTATCTTGAAGGCGGATTGAATAAATGGCTTCAAAGACAAACAAGGCACGCCAGCTGTAACACATTAGGTTATAAATCACTAGAAATAAATATAAAACGTGAAGCCCGGCCAGCGACTGGCGGCGGCGCGAAGCTGAGCTCGAGCCGCCTAACAATGACCCGTATGACTGACTGACGCAACAACACGCGGCCGGGCGTCACGCCGCACTCGCAGTGACGTGTCACTACGCGGTAACACGGTAACACGGTAACACGGCTATCAGATTATACTAAGTTACGTTTAATGTTGATCACTGCCCTCTAGACTCTAGTACGTATCTTTGTGCTAAATCTCTCCTAACAACGATATCTCATATATGTAGTCGCGCGGGCTCCGTCCGCGTCGCAACATTTGTACTATAGTGAACTTTAATATATATATGAATGTATAATGTATATGTACGTACGTATTTATACAATAACGACTTACTCGAGCTAGCGTGAGGTAGAGCGGTTGTCGCATACAGCTAGGTGAGTGCGCGGCGCGGGCGGTGATCAACATCGCACCACCACTTCAATACGTATCCTTTAAATAATAATAACTAATCCTAGGGTGTATTTCTTCTCCCGATCGAAATCGACGTTTCAAAAACTCGTCTCGGATCGACCCAACGTCGAGGAGATAATAAATAAACCGATTCATAAGCGGCAACGTTTCATATATCACCCGTGAATATAATTCTCAATATACGAAGTTAGACTCTGTCAAAAAAAAGAGGGCGGGGGCCGCCGCGCGGTGGAGCGCTCGGGCGGGCGGCCGCGGACAGCTCCTCGGGAACGATCCTCCTGTCTCGGCGATCGCTCGAAGGCACACAGCGTTACATGTAGTCAGTACGGCGATCGGGCGCGCCCGCGGGCGGTGTCGTCGACGGCCGCGGGCGCGCTGCGGGGGCGGCGCGCTAGGCCGGCGTCAGCGTCAGCGTCACGGTGGCGCGGCGCGTGGCGCGGCGGCGCACGGGCAGGAACACCAGCGCGGGCAGCAGGCTGAGCGCGCCGCCCGCCTCCTCCAGCACGAAGGGCTGCATGGTGAGCGGCGCCCGCGGCGCGCGCGGCACTGCCAGCAGCGCACCCGCGCCGCCGTGCACCGCGCGCACGTGCGCCTCCAGCGCCCCGAAACCCTCCGCGCGGAACTCGCAGCGCGAGCACGAGTACGCGTCCTCGCCCTCCGTCTCACCCGCGCCCTCCACGCCCTCGCCCTCGTCAACGGGCAGCTCGCTCTCACCTTCGCCCGCCTCGACGTGCTCGCTGGCGCGCTGCACGTGTGCGCGCTCGTGCGCGAACAAGAAGGCCAGCACGTCGGTGGTGAAGGGGCAGTAGGCGCAGGCGTAGGGCTTGTCGCGCGCCAGCAGGTCCAGAGCACGTGGTGGGGCAGGCGGCGCGAGCGGCGGCGGTGGGGGCCGCGCGGGCGGCGCGTGCTCGGCCAACAGGTGCGCCCGGAGCGCGCGCGGGCCCCGGAAGCGGCGCGCGCACAGCGGACAGGGCTCTGCGGGCGCAGCGTTGGTAGGCGCAGGCGGCGCGGGGATGCCATGCGTGTTGTGTTTGTGGACTCGAAGGAAGTACTTGCTGCAGAGCTCCTTGTGGCAGATGTCGCACGTTACTCCGCCTAGTTGTGTTCCGCTCTCCAATGATATACCGTGCATCCGCTGCATGTGTGTTCTCATAAAATATTTATTACAGAGCTCCTTATTGCAGATTTCACAAAAACTTGATCCTGCACCGCCGCTCGACCTTCGTTCGTCTTGAGGTGGTGGTGAGGAGGAAGGCGGCCGGGGAACCTCGTTGGGTTCTTCCGCCAGGCGTTCAGCTGCAAGCTCGTTAAGCTGCGATATCATCGTCTGGAGCTTTCGAAGTTCTTCGCTCGCTGATCCAGGAGACGCGGCGCCACGCTCTTCAACAATCAAATTTAAGGGGCTAGTTTGACCTTCACGCAGTACAGCTTCAAATTCATCTCTATCTTCTCTTTCTTGTTTTACTTCAAGAGGTTCTTCTGTGTCGAAAGGTGGAGGTAGGGAGAGCGACCTCGGTGGTGTCGGCGCTGACGGTGACGAGGAGTGTGGCGTGATCATCGGAGGAGTCGCCGCGACCGGTGAATTTTCTGGTACTGGGGATCTTTGTACTGGGACGCCGTGTCTTCTCTCACGATGTGTTCTCAAAAAATATTTGTTGCAATATTCCTTACAGCATATTTCACAAAAAGCTTCCGGATTTATAACCCCCAGTCGGCGGAGGACGTCAGGTTGGAAAGCCGCTTCACGAGCACGTCTTGCTGAATCTGGTGATAGTCGTCGTGGCGTCCCACCGGAGTCCTCGTCAGAGGAGCGTCGCGGCGGCGACGGCTGCGGCTGGCTTGGAAGATTGAGATGCGGCTGCTGCTCGCCATCATAGATGCCATGTTTGTTCGCTCGATGCGTCTTCAGAAAATATTTGTTACAGAACTCCTTGCAGCAAAGATCGCAATAGGCTTCCGGGTTGAAAATTCGCGGAGGATCGTGTCTGGGTAGAAGACGGAAGGCAGCCAGAGGATCAAACGTAGGTAGAGTGAGTTCTCCGAAGGCGAGTGCGCTTTTATAGATGTCTGCCATTTTGGCGTGGAGGTCAAGTGGCGGTGGCTGTGCTCGAGCTGGTGCCGCCTGCTTGCGGCGCTTGCGACCAGGGCTTCCGCCGCCGTCGCTCTCCCCCGCGCCGCCGCCCCCCGGGCCTGCCCCGCCGACGCCCACGCCGCCGCCCCCCGCTCGCACAGTCGCGCTCGCGCTTAACCGCCGGCGCCACCGACATCGCGTCACCGCCGCATCTGGAATTGAGATAAATGTTATATTAAATTACTGGCCACAACCAAATTAAAAACTAGCACGCTAATAATTTTATAACTATAACATTTATTTCTCTTATAGTATTTTATTATATATTATATAAGTTTAATATTAAAGTTGGTTTTTTAAAATATTCTTGGTTGATTAATTTTAAGGTCACCATGGTTGTCCCATAATGAATTAATAAAAAAGTCATCTTTTTGATAGCCTTTAATTGATGATGTGTACTAATTATGTACCCTTACATTTATTTCAAATATACGTTTAGAATGTACAGTTCTCATCTATAATTTTTTTTATAATATAATAATTTAACCGTAACGAGGAAAAATGTTACGAAATCCAGGTAAAGCAACCATTACTCAAAGCCCACAGGACGCCTGAGGCGGACCTCGTAATTTATAAAATTATTTTAAGTTCTCAATTACATTTAAAGCGAAATGGTAGCTACCAGGTAGGAAGTTTTATAAGGAAAGAAAAATTCTAAATTAGCTTCGTCTGCTATAGATCTGACAGAATATGTTATTATTTTAGATTTTTTATCTGAGCTTTAGCTTTTTTCCTGCAGCATTGCCCGCGTATTCAAATGGAAATAACTAAAAATTGGATATGACAAATTTCTACTAAGTGACCGAGGTTACTCTGACCGCAGGTATAGAAGGTTATATCGAAACGATTAATGTGGTGTAGTATAGCCTTATCTATACCTTTCTAATTAAATAGACTAAGTAGTTATTGAACACAAAAAGGATTTTTTCAATTCGAACTACTAATTCCTGAGGCCGGCTTGATCCGGTGGCGCAAGGGTGTGACTGTAAACGCGACGGTTGTAGGTTCGATTTCTCCTCGGAGCATTCAAATATTTAATATTTTCATTTCCTTACTCTGGCAACGAGGCAGAGCGAGACGTTAAGTTCCACCACTCATTTAATTAAGTTAGACACAACTCAATTTGTCCAGCTCGAGTTAGTTCTGAGTTTGAAGGCAGGTCCGTAAAACACTGCTAGTGAATTCCTATACAATCTACATACATATATCTTAATGATAATAATAATAATAAAATACATGTGAAAATTCGTAAGGATGGACGATTACTCTACTTTCACTCAAAACCTACAGAACAAATTTGGATGTGACTTTACAGTAGCATTGCTTATATATAAGAATAAACACATAGGCTACAATTTATGTAAAAGCTTTATAATTATTATACAACAAGCGGGCGAAGCCGGGTTTGAGTAGCTAGTATGTACATAAAACTCGTTATAGTGTGACTGAATGACTATGCACGTCACAATTGTGCGGTAGAACGCTGAAATTTTCCATGTAAGTTCTTTGAAAAGTGTAGGGGAACAGCATACTACCTACCTATACATATGTTAAAAAAATAGAGGGGACTGGCAAATAATGAAAGTCAGAACGAGAAAGTTGTGTCACTCACTCTTTTTAAATTACCTTGTCTAAAAATTATTGTCAAAAAAATATATATTTAGCAAAATAAAACAATACGTTTTCTAAAATTATTTTTTAATCCTCAATGGTCCCACACTAACATTTTAAAAATGTAAAAATTTGAAATAAATAGCATTTTCTCTTGCCAAGTTATTCTTAGTAAAGTCTTAGCAAAAATCTTTTCTTTTATTATTCTTTGCAAATAATCAATGAAAAAGCAAAAGTAAAATAGGAATTACTATGTGTCTTGATATCTTGAGACCTGTCTGTCTAACCACTCTCTTTTTTTTTGTATAAGTAAAGTAGAATAAGGAACTAACTAATAAAAAAATAGGAAATTTTTAGAAATAGGAATATAATAATACAAAATGTATAAATTAAAATATTTAAAAAATACAATAATAAAAAATAGGGATTTTTATAAAAAAAAATTTAAAAAAAATAAAATGGTTCATTATAAACATTAAAATGAATAAGCTTAATAAATAAGCTTTGAGGAGAATTAGATATTTGAAGATCTCAATATAGATCCAAATAAGGATGACTTATTAAGTAAAGTCACGTATTGTATGTCTTGGTTTAGATATAATGGAAATCCATTTTTTTTAATACTATATCTTTTAATATCATTTCTTATTTAAAACATTAAATAAGAAATGTTGACTCATAAAAAAATAGCTTCTCGTTGTATCTCACACAGCAAGGTATAACTGCTAACAGGGAACCTAATGAACCCTCTGTTAACTCGAAAATATGCTTGCGTATTTATGCTTATATATATAATATATAAGCATAAATACGCAAGAACAGAGACGCAACAACTCAAACGTTATGGAAAGGGAGGACCATTTTCGTAACTTTCGAGTTTTTGCGTTTGGAGTGGCGGAACTCAACGTCGCGCTTTGGTTTGTTTCCAGAGCAAGGTAATAAAAATTCCTTCACCCGAGTTGCAATCGAACGACGGCCTCACTAAATTTATATATAAAAATGACCACGTCTCTGCAATGATATATTGATTGCTTTTACTTTGAATTTACTATTTTTAATTTTATTTAGAAAAATATATCTACAAGATGACATAAATTATGATTGTCAAAATAAAATGAGACAAAAATAAAAAAATGTCACTAAATTTTTTGCCCTAGTTTCTGCGATCTGCTAAATAATACGTCAAAAAATAAATAAAAAAACAAAAAAGATTCCAATAAGAATAATTCACGCAAAGCCTCCAGAATTCAACGGAAAGTAGAGAACGGTGTCTTTATAGGAAGAAAGTGTCTTAACACTAGGTTCCCAGGTCTCCTTTGACTACCCTGCTATGTACGGGACACAGCATGAATAAAGAACAAAAAAATATTCACCTTTCGTTATCTGCAAAATCCATTTGTTCACAACACTTATCTTATCACCATCGCTCAAAATTTATATTTCTATCAAACTACCATAATATTATTATTGAAATTTATAAAAAAAAACAAATATTTTTTTAAGATATTTCAAAATATGAGATTTTTTTTTAATCTATCGCGATTTTAATCTTATTTTCGACGATGTATGGCACGTGTTGCCTGCGCGTGCGCTCAAATATACTGTATTTTAGGTAAAAACGTATAATATGATTTTTTTGGGGAAAATAAGCAAAAATCTGTCTTCCACCCCACCCGGCCACCCCTACATACGTTTGATTAGGGGCCGGTGCATTAGATAGAGTTGGGGTTACATGGCGGTTATAATTTGACAGTTTATTTTGTGTGTAATAGTAATTTTAGCTATTTTGTTTAGTTTTTTTTAGGGTTTTATTTTTGATGATGCCTTAATAATATGTTTTTGTAATATGAAATGTTTTTAAATTTCAATATATGTAGTATGTAACTTAAGAGGTACAAATTTTTTTCACTAATTTTTAATGTAACACTGCTAAATATTTATAAACTTTATGGATTATTATTTTGTTATTTCATATTAATTATTATTTTATAAACGTATAAACTATCTCTCTTCGTGCATTACAGCTTAATTTGACAGCAATGACGGAGTTTTGTAAATAAAACAAATACAAAATTCACCATGTAAATGTATCGACAAAACTGGACTTTCTTAAGAACATTTATAAAATACTTGCCGATAATTTTCTTATCACTTAATATAAGACATTAGATCATGCATCTAAACAATATTCTTCTCTACTCGTTTTATAAAATGGCCAACAAAAACTATTCAACCCGCAGCATGTAAGCCCGACTTTACAGCAAACAATACATGGCTTTCCTAAAATTTGGAAACACTATCGAAAGGGCGAGGCGCTTTGTAAATACCGCTATCTCTCTCTCACCCATACCCGATCCATACCTCCGTTTCACTCTAGCACACACGTCTTCCTTCTCTTTCCCACAATTATGATTAAGAGTAATGGCATAATAAATTTAAGTTCAGCTTTCTTACCAAAAAAAATATTTTTTTCACGTTTTTTTTTTGTAACGAAAAATACGGGAAAAGTTTTCATATTATTATTTGGTTTATAAACAAACTGCGGCGAGCCCGTTGGCGCCCTTTTTCATTAGTGATGTTTTTTTCCCGCTCGAGTAAAAAGTTTTCAGTTGTAAAGTTTCAAAAAAACAAGTTTAATTACATCGGTGGAATGCTACCGGTTGGTTTATTAGTTGACTGTATGTATCTTCTATATGTGGTAAGTTTAAGATTTGTCTTAAAACTGTGGATGAAGAAGCTAAAGTTGATTTTCACCCTGCATCACGCATGCACCCTGACACATACACGCTGATAGGCTGAGGGAACTTAGTTTTAAGACACTTGGTTCATTACGCACCGCCCAATTTTCGAGACATTACGCGTTAGTGAAAAAACTCAATACCGCGCTTTCATAGTTGCCAGAGTGAGGATCTGAAAATATTTATGTAATAATTTATTCTCGCGAGTGGGAATCGAACCGAGAACCTCCCCGTTTACTGTCATACGCTCCACCACTGCGCCACGACAGCCTCCAATAGAAATAATTTAAATATAATCGCTTATATTTATTGTTTTTTATTTATTTATTGTACAACTATATGGATAAATGTAAATCGAATTCATAACCGTTGTGTGTAGAGGTCATTGTCATTGCGTCACTATAACTTGACTTGGGACCTTAGTGTTAAGATTCTAGAACTTAAAGCCGCGCTTTGCCTCGTTACTGGACCGAGAAAATAAAAATATTAAATATTTCATTTGCTCGAGAGGAACCGAACCCAAAACTTGTCGCATCTACAGTCTCTCGCTTGCTCCACTGCGCCACCACTGGCTTCGAATATGAATGACAATGTATGTAGAATAACTAAATTTTTACGGCATCGCCTGCAATACTTAAAAAAAGATTTATTGGAATATTACCGATGTATTTATAATACATCATTAATATTCCAATACTAGGCCTTATTCTGAAAAACTAAAGACCACAGATAAAAAAAAAACTAGCGAATGACATAATAGTTTTCAATATCCAATAACAAGGGTATAATAAAGGTTTACGTTTGACATTTACAACACCCCGCGGACTTCATAAATGTCGCGCGTTGTTTACAAGTTGCAATTTGTAAAATAAAAAACATATGTACTAGTATTCTATTTTATTATATTGTATTTAATAGATAGATATTTTTTGTGAATTAAGTATGTCTTATTTTATCTATTTCTGAATTAGGTAACTCGGTTTCTTGTTCTTCTTATTTTTGTTTATAATTTGAAGAAATGACGTAATCATGCTCTAGTAACATCGATACTATATATTCCTTCTTCTCTTATACTATTCTCTTTTGGATCATACCACTCATTCAGTGCAAAATTCAGTAAAAAATATATTTAAATATGTCAATGTACATGCAACATATTCGTAATTATTTAGAAAACGTATAAAATTTGTAAGGTAACAGGACTCGAACCCGCGACTCTGGCGATTTGGATCCCGATACGTTCAATTTCCATTCTTTTACTTTGTTTGAACGCGCTAATCTCAGGGGCTACTTTATATTTTTGATAGTCAAGATTGTAAGAAAAATTACCACAGCTAAATTAAAAAAATAAAAGCTAGGCAATAAAAAGCAGAAATTTGACTACAAAACCATGTTACATATAAATTTCTTTATAAATATATATAATAAAATAAATTAATATAATATAAATAATAACAATTAGCACATAATTTCCAACTATATTAATATTACTTTCTCAGAAAATATAATGAGACCCATATTCCTATATATTATAATAAAAAAATATATTATAATAAAAAAATAAATACTAAAATGTATACACGCATCTAGATTTCTACAATAATACCTAATACAGAGTATTTCTGGTATATTTTAGCCTATTTTATTAATTGAGGCCATTATGCCGCAGTGGTGCGGTGTCTGTATATATGTATATAAACGTGATGAAAATGAGTTCGTTAAAAAACCTAAGAAAATGAATTAATGGTCGTATTTTCTTGAAAATTGTTCTAGTAACCCGGCCTTTTTAAATCAGCTGTGTGACTGGTTGTGCGGCGTTGAGTTCCGCCATACAATATTTCGAAAATCGATCGGAACGCCTTGACTCTCAATGATTTCGGCATACCCTGCTATAAATGGGACAAAGAGTAAAAAATTGAAGCTAACCACCCAGGCTGAAATAAATGAAACACCTGACTATCGATTGTTTTGACCTTTACTTCATAAATAATGGCTTGTACCATACATTGTTATTTAATTTCTTGTAACTCATTAGCCGATAAACTTTAAATTACCTAACTGGTTGTATGTTACACGAACCAGTTAAAGTTTAATTGAGGTTTTTTAGAATTTATGGAATCGAAATAAAATCAGTTTCACGTTGTACCCCACACACGGCAGGGTAGTGGGGCAGTGTTAAGACACTCCGTTTCTCACTTTCCGCCTAATTCTGGAGGCATTGCGTGTTGAGTGGCGGAAGTCAACACCGGGCTTTG
This sequence comes from Heliconius himera, assembly GCA_021202915.1. NCBI lineage: Eukaryota > Metazoa > Arthropoda > Insecta > Lepidoptera > Nymphalidae > Heliconius > Heliconius himera. Next base: position 28,028 of record JAJHJA010000214.1, read on the forward strand.
CCTCGATACCAGAGCGAAGAAATGGGAATATAAATTTAAATAAATAATTCATTGACTCGAGTGGGGATCGAAACAATTTTTATTTGATAGGTTCTAGATTCTTTATAGATGCTACGACACTCCTTCGTCTCAATGTGTCCAAGCACACTTGAGAATATAAATATAAAGATTAAACGCTCGAAGGATAGTTCTTATAAAATATAAAGACGAATTTCAACTTTTTCTAACATTTTTTTTCTTTAATATGGACTTTTTTTTGTCTGGACGATCGTAGTTCCAAATGGAGAAGATAAAAAATGATTTAGATAATAAAGAAGTATTTACCGTATAAAAAACATAAACATTCCGCCGAATTCTCGAGACATTGCGTGTTGAATAAACGCCTCGCTTAGCCTCGTTACCAGAGCGAAGAAACGAAAATATAAAATATGTTATTCTCTCGATTGGGAATCAAACTCACAACCTCGCACTTAGGCTTGCACCCTTATGCCCCTGCGCCACGACCACCTCTACGGAGGGTAAAAAATATTCTATAATAATAATATAAAAAATTACAGTAATTTACGTTGATATATTTCAATGATAAATTACATTTGCTTGTGGACAATAAAAAAAATGTCATGTTACGCACAATGTACTTGTTACTTCAATAGATTGTTAATAGATGGCGCCTTTTAAAAATATAGTTTTAACGAAAGTGAGCTTTGGCAAAAGTTTTTATCATTATTCATGTTTTTTTCAATTGGGTTATTGAAACTCAGGAAATAAATTTTATAATTTATTTCCTGAGTTATTAAATAAGTGGCGAGTGTAGTGTCTTAACACTAGGCTCTCTCGGCCTACCCTGCTGAATTATAAAATATTAAATATTTTTTTTTATAGTTTCACGCTGTATCCCGAACTCGAAACGAACTCGAACCGAAATCTAGTGTTAAGACACTCCATTGCGCATTAAGACAATCCGCCCTTAATTTTCCACCAAATTCATGAGGCATAGCGTGTTGAGTAGCGGAATCCAAAGCCACAAATGAAATCAAATCAAATGAAAATATTAAATATACCATTCCCCAAACTAAAAATTGAACCCACAACCGTCGCGCTTACAACAGACACTATCTCACTACGCCATAACCTCTCTATATATTTTGAACAAATTAAAACATTATTAAATACTAAAAAAGATCCCATAATACTCTACTAACTATTTACGTTCCCACAATTATATTACATAAGCATAAGCATCGAAACATCCGAATTTCGAGTGATATATATATTTCTGCGTAGTCGTTAAGTTTGAAATATCGGGCTACCCCCACTCCCACCCCCATACCACCCTAAATACACCCCCCACGAAATAAAAAAGGCACATTTTAAAGCCCCGGCAATGACATGCGGGCGCCGCTTTGTCGGGATGCGTGGAGTCGCAACTTACGCAATATTTCTAACATTTTTTTTCCTTAAAATTTGGATACATATTCAGTTTTGCTATTATATTTTATTATACTGTATGTAAGGGTGATTGTTGATATTGAATATTTGTTTGTTTGTCGTTATTTTCTATTTAAATGTATATATGGATTCGGATCGGCCTTGGAAGATTTTTATTAAAATGTGGAGCTTACGTGATGTAACATGAAAAAACTCGTCATCGTAGCAATTTCGAGAAATTCTCTCTTAGTGTTACCGTATAGTCCCTAACCTATCTACATGACAAATTTCGAGTTTCTAAGTCCAATAGTTTGGTCTGTCAGTTACCCTGCAACGGAAGTTTTTTTATATATACATAGTATTAATACAATTTTCAAATCTGATTAGTTGGTCATTGCGTTATTGCCTACACACAATTTCTCAATCAAGTCAAAGTGATTAATTTCTACGTGTTTTTTTGTGTCAATATGGCCACATGTAGGTCAAAAAATCAAATCAAACCATCATCAATAGCCGAAAAGTGAGAATAAAGCGTGATTTCAAAAAGTATATAAAAACAATATGTTAATTATACATAATAACTTGCTTATATCTGCGACATTGCCCGCGTGGTTCTCTGGCCGCGGGTAAACCACTATTCACATCGAGAATATTAATGTTATGTAACCTATAAGCCATCTATACTGTAACGAGGAAGGCCTTCCTCGATAAATGGACTATCAAATATAAAAATATTTTTTGATTAGAACGAGTAGTTCCTAAGATTAGCACATTCACCCAAAAGAATTCTTAAGCTTCATAAATAATATTAGTATTTAAGGTTAAAGATAAATATAAATTAACATACATAATATATTTTTTTTTGCTTTTTTTGCATTATTTCATAATAAAACAAGATAAAGTTGCCCCTATTACTGTACAAGTATGAAAAACATGTATCCAAGAGGTAAAAAATAAATAAAAAATCGTAGGCACAACGCTGTTAAGATAATGATAAATATAACAAAAATATTCATTATTACCTCAAGCTACACATCAGACGAGACTGAAAATTACAAAGATACAATGGCCAGCGTAGAGGAATTGATTTACATGATTTTTTTTAAAATAAACTTTAATTTTAATAGTTTTTTCTTGCTCTACTTTTATAATCACTCACACAAGTACAAAGCTCAACTTAAGCCTCGCGAGCTTATATAAAAGAAGTAGATATATTTAAACAGTACCACGTTACTAAAACCACACCGTTACTAAAGTAAAAATATCAAACATAAACTCCACATAAAGACAGTGGAACCAAAATCTATTTTCAACACAAAATCAATATACAAAACGAAAAAGGCGATGTAAGTATTCATAAAATCATAAAAATAACGACTATCGTATAATGGCCACTCCACGCCACCGTACGCCACACGAATGTTTACTTTCAATCATACGATCGGCATCGAACCCACAACCGCCAGGTGATTTTATAATTATCATTGACAATTGTAATTTTAATGGGGGTGAACTCCCTGGCATCATATTTTGTTGACACGCTGTCAATTTTTCAATTTTGGGTGATAATTTTTTTTATTAAATTGTGGTTTGGATCGATAATTTAATTCTTTATATATTTACTTACTAAGATTGTAAGCATGCCTTTGTCAAGTCGACTTGTAACTATATAAAAAAACCTAAGAAACTGAATTTGGCCTACTTGTAAAAATTGTATCAGCATGAATTCGCAGTTATAGCGGAAGTGAAAAGTGGTATTATCGAACTGGTCTGATGATGGAGCTAGAACTCTAGTAGTGGAACTCTTCAGAGGTTACTTGTAAGCCACTCGAATTTAGGCTCATATAGTTTAAAGCTCCGACACACTCTATAAAGCTTATATCTGATTTTATTTAATAAATTTCCATTTCTGAGATTGATAACAAAGCGCGGCGTTGTCTTCCGCCACTAACATGCGGTGTCTCAAAACGGACGGTGCGTGGGGGGCTTTCCCTCTGCCTACCCTGTAAAATGCGAAATAAAGCGTAAAAAAAGAAAGACCAAGCGCGAACTAGCTGTCTGAAACATGAAATGAAAAAATACCTAATATAAAGCATATTAAATTAGAAGAATATAAAAAACACATCGAACTCACAACCACCACGACAAAATGACTACTTTAAACTATCTGCAGTAATAAATAAAATCCAGTAACGACAAAAATTCCAAAATCTCGTCTACCTATGGAGTGTTAATGTTACATTAAAACCTGTGAAAATAATAATTTCCAGTACAAATGTATATTATAAAAATAATCTGAATTTTTTCATCGTGACACATAGCACGTGTAACCTAAATAACGTTTTGTATACATACCTACCGCGTTTTAAATATATTTTGTATATATAAAATTGTGAATTGGGTGTCTGTCTGTACGTTGACACTGTGATATTGTTAGATGTGGACTACAGCGTTTATGAGTTCGATTTCCATAAGGAAATGCTTATATTTAAAGTACATATACATATATATTTTTGTGTGTCTGTCTGGACAAAATTATACGTTCTACCATATAACACGCAGTGTCTTTAAATATACGATTTTGTTCCTATTATAAATAGCTTTTCTTTGGCTACAAATGATACTACTACAAGATGTGTGAACGTCTCTAAGTTATTGTTTTAACTTTAGTTGGTACGATTCCTACTAGAATGTATATTTCGATCCGATGTCATATTCTATTATGAGAAGTATTCTAATATGAGTGATTGGACCGGAACTTGACCGGAAAGAAAGTATGAATGTTCTTTCTAATTTAAGAAGATTTATTACAGACTGAGATCGCATTATATTGTAAATCCTTATATTTTAAATTGACATTTTTATATAACAGAATATGCCAATAAAAAGGGTAGAAAGAATGTAATACGTGTGACTACCATCTCCGTACGTAACTCGCAAATATGAAATATGTGGGAAGTTGAAGATTTATATTTTATTACTTTAATATTTCTTAGTCAACTTTGAGGGAAAAAGCACGGAGAGGGAACCTAATGTTAACACGCTCTATTTCCCACGCACTGCCCGGTTTTAGTGATAATACATGTTCAGTGAAGGAACTAAACGCCGTGCTTTATCTCGTCACCAGAGGGAGGAAATGAAAATATTTCATTACCCCAAGTGGAAATGGAAAAGACACTTCTCTGCTGCGCCACCTCGACCTCTACACTATAATATGAAACTATAATAACTATTTTTATGACTAAAATAATAAAACATAATAAAAATTAAATTAATTATAAAGCTAAACATAAACAAAAACCGGGAACAGAAACATAGTTATTTGACAGAACTCTCCCCATTACAACGATAAGTCAATCGATAGTCGATTTTGTGAGTTTTTAATTTAACCTTATCTAACATTATCTTTAAGGCAGTGATAAAAATAAAAAAAATCATTTTTGTGGGAAATCAATACCGCGTAACACATCCGTGCCGTCCTTCATGTTACATTGATATATGCTTATATTCTATATATATGTACGTATATGACGTTGTGTGTTCTATATTATTTCATATTAGAGGTGGATGATACCTACCTGTATATAGGTACTGTTTGAAGGTAAAGTTTCTATGTTTAGATATAAAAATGAATAATAAATAGAATATATAGTATGATTTAAAAAAAAAGGATTTTGTAATTTTTTAATCTAACCGAGTGAAAACGTTTTCGAGTTTTTTACTTATAAAAAATTGCTTCGCTGTGTATCCCACGTCCATACATAGCAGGGTAGGAAGATAGAACATAGAGCTAATACACTCAATTTACTGCGCACCGCCAAATTCGGTTTCATTGGGTATCGTGTGGCGGAAATCAACGCCGTCGTCTACTACAATTGTTGCTTATGCTTTTGTGGTGCCGTTGAAGATATCGTAGAAGTTGAAGGTAACTCATGATTTAAATATGAACATTATTTCAATTTAATTTGCAGATTCTATCATGTATATAGTTAAACTAGTCGCAGCGCAGGGGCACAAGTGTGTTGATGTAAACGCGAATAGTTGTGGATTCGATCCCCACCCGAGGTGTTTCGAGGCGAAGCGCGGCGTTGAGTTCCGCCACTCAACACGCAATATCTCCAGAATTCGACCAATAAGGAACGGAGTGTCTTAAGACTAAGTTCCCTCTGCCTTCCCTGCTGTGTGCGGGATACAGCGTAAAGCTGATTTATTTTTATTTACTTCCAATATGTTATCAGACTCGTCCCAATTGTGACACTAGTTTACGAAGTAATCACAAATTGAATTTTATAAGTTATTGTAGAATTTTTAAAATTTCAATTTAAAATGACTGTAAGCATTCAAAGTAATATTTTACGAAGTAAATTGTAGACTAACAAGTTAAAAAATTCAAAATCATAAATTATTATATACGAGTATAAAACGATGTTTTCTCTTTTTTTTTCTTAAAACATTTATCATCTGCGGGCCACTGAACCCTGTAATAGGGCACCTCATACTCAGCGCAAAATTATGTAAATTCGCTGAAAGTTTAATCTTTTTTAATATATTTCTGTTCTCATTATATAAGTACATATATTTTTCTATGTAAAAGACATTTTTTTTACATACATTAACATTTTTTTTTGGCCCAGTGAGTTTACTGAGCTGCAAGTATATATACATCAATGAAATGGTCAAATATTTAATTGTTTTTTTTTGCTTATCATGCTGTATATCGCGGGGTAGGCAGAGGGAACCTAGTAACAAGACATTCCGTTACCCACTTTCTGCATAATTTTCGATTTCAAATCTGTATGTTTATATAAAGCTTATCATTATTACTTACAATCCTAATTTAGAAACTAACAAGGTAACAGCATATTGTAAGCGATTAATAGAAGCCATACATTAAATGTAAAACGATTCTCAAAATCGCATTATAAATGTATGACAGTTTTAAAACCGACTCGATTGTGGGTTTTCTTTCATAATTTTAGTTTACATACTAGTGGCCGCCCACAACTATGTTTAGGCGAAAATGGATAAATTCAGCCAACTTTAAGTTGTACTGTAAATGTACGAAATTAAAAAAAAAAATAGTGGCGGAGGCCGCGCTTTGCCACGACGTCATAGCGAAGAAATATATATAAATTTCCTCGAGTGGGAATCGAGCCCACAACCAGTCGCGTTTACAGGCACACTTTATGGCCCTGCGCTGCGCCTCGACTACAAGACCTCCAGAATTCGGCGGAAAGTGGCGAACGGAGAGTCTTAACACTAGGTTCCCTCTACCTACCCTGCAGTGTGCGAGATAAAGCGTGAAAATTATTAGATTTGATAAAAAAATGTATTGCTGTTTGTTAAAGTTGCGTTAGATAAATAAATATCAATAATAATAATTACATCATAATAAAGCCGTGGCGCGGTCTGGTCAGGATAATGGTCAGCGAATGACTGTAAATGCAATGGTTGTAGGTTCGATGATCGATCCCTACTTGGAGGCTTGGATATTTTCATTTCAACACTTAGATAAGACTAAGGACGTCGTTCAGTTCCACCATTCATTACGAAATGTCTCCAGTGTCTCATTGGCTCTAGGTTCCGTTTGCCTATCCTGCTATACGAAGAGTAGAGTGGGAAGCTTTAAAAGTAAAATAAATCATAATGATTATTACACAATTAAAATTATAAATTTGATGATTTTCTTATATTAGATATTTATATAAACATAATTATTATAAAAATACTAAAAGTTTCCTAAATAACGAGCGCACATACAGTCGGCGTACTGTACAAGGTCATCCCTTACACGTGAAAAACATAATTTTATCGGAAAAATGTTGAATAATAAAAACGAAAGTAGAATCAGTCTTATTATAAATATGGACTTATATAACAAAATTAAATTGTTTTATATAATCGTAGAGGCGTCTTGGTAGGTATCTTGTTCCTGATTTAATATTATAGTTCTGGGTTCGAGTCCTATTACATGAAATCCATACTATAAGATTTTATAATGTTTGGATTATTATAAATAGAAACGTAGAGAACAGAGTGTTATAGGACTTATCGACAAAATTGTCTTTACCTATCCCGCAAAATATATGAAATTTTCTTTTTAGCTTTAGGATTCAAGAGCGTATCCCACATATAGCAGGATAGGCAAAAGCGGACTGAGTGTTAAGTCCAATAAAAGTCATGTACTCGTATCCACGCAAAGGCCCAATTTTTGAGACATTGCGTATTTTGTTGCGGAACCTAACCTCGCACTTTGTCATGATACCAGAGTCCTCGCTCTAGTAAATTATGTTAATGTGTGTATAGTGAATTAATTTGTAATGAAACCACTCTCTCTGGTGGGAATCACAACCCACAATCATCACATTTACAGTCAGACGCTTCGCCACTGCGCCACGACGGCCTCAAACTATAACAATAAAAAAAAATTGCAAAATATTTAAATCATGACTAAAATAGACGACGTTTTTCTACGGGTATAATTTTTCACTGCTTGAGAATGGACATCCTTTTTAAATACTATAAAATCTTAAGTGATTCAGTGATTTTTAAATTTTTCATAAACAATATTTTTTACTTAACAATCGAATCTGCTTCCACCGATTTACCAGCACCATCCACTACACGAGACAACAGGAAAGAAAACAAAAAGGAAGCCTATTTTTTTAAATCGTATAATAAAACTGCAAAATACATCACGAATAACGTAAAATAGAGCCGAAATACGGCACAGAGCGCAATTTATAATATTGTTTTCCTACGGATATATTTTTTCACTAGTGTAGGGTGTCCACCCTCCTCCCCCCCCCCCCCGGCCTCCTTGGGGAGTCACCCTCCCGGTTATTATTAAAGACGTACACACACATCCTTGGAGTGTGATTAGATTAATATGGCGTTTCTTGGTCGATTTGGACGTTCTTTTTAATTGTATTTTTGTTTTGAAATATCTTTTTTTTTATCATGTTTTGTTTTAAGATTTTTTTAAAGTGTGAAATGCTGGTTATGAGACGATGTCGCGCAGTGATACACCGAGATTGCAGACGCGACTTTTCTGGGTTCGATTTTCGGGGGTGTAAATTATTTATTATTTTAATTTCCTTGCTCTGGTAAAACAATAAAGTGCGTTGTTGAGTTCTGCCAGTCACATCATGCAATGTCTCGAAAATTCATAAAGATAAAGAATAAGACATTGATTTTTGCTTTGAGACTGAGGGGACCATGGACTTAAATACCTATATCTGAACTGCGAAATTTATAATATTAAAAACTTTATATTAAAAATTTTAACAATAATCATATGAACCTGGGAACTTAATGTTAAGACACTACATTCTTCACTAACTCAACATGTCACATTTTGGCACGTTACCAGAGCGAGAAAATGAAAATATTAAATATTTCACTCCCCTGATTGGGAATAGAACCTACAACCGACACCTTATACCCTTGCGATACGACGGTAGTTAGATATTTGATAATAATGTCGCGTTTAGACTGTATAATATCGGACATCTTTTACAAAAGGAGCGGTTAATGGAAAACAAACAACTTTAGTATAATTTTCTGTTTGTAGTCCAAGTAACCTATAACCATGTATGATAACAAAATTCCTAAGAGGCTTTATTAGAATTCTACTAGTATGAAAATGAAACTTTATTTAACGTTTTGTTTAAACTAATAAAAAAAACATTAAACGTTTTGATTTTCAATCGAAAAGTTGATGAAAATTTTTATTGTTTCAGCTCTACACTTCCTTTCTAATCACTCTACCTACCTATTTGTAAATGAAAACCAAATTCAATTTCGTTCCGTAGCCACTTTATTTTTACTTAGTAAAATATACTAAATTACGGAATAATATGTATGTTCATGATTGTTTCGTTGTAATGCTACTCCTCCTAGATCGTTAAACCTACAGTTCTGAAATTTTGCAGGAACGTTGTGAACGACACGGTGATACCAGCGAAGTAGTTTGGTGATAACTGTTATTGTAGTTTTTGAGTAAATGGTAAAAATATTTCCCATAGAGTTAAGCTGTGGAACGTTTTGAAATTCACGCGCACAGATTGAATTTGGACTAAACTACCGACAAAACAGAAAATTCGCAAAATTTTGCGCAACATAGCTTCGCTCAGTTCAAGCCAGCGTGCATCCTAGTTTTAAATAATTGAACTAAACATGATGATGATGATAATTTATCGTCATGATCATCACCATGAAAATATGCTCTTAGATGATGATGAAGTCGTCGTCTCTCAAATACTATCAAATATTTTTCACGCTTCACGCTTCATTCGTCTAGCAGGGGACAGCGGTCACGCTACGGTCTCTGCATACCTCTTTCACCTCGTGCACTGCCATTAACCTCCCTATACATGCTCTCCGAGAAATTATTTATAAAACCCATTGTAATTAATTAAATTCGTTAACATACAGATTATAGTTTCAACAAATAGTTTTACATAAAAATGTGAAATGAACTATAAATATTTGGTCCAAATAACAAATATATTTGAAGTATTAAGTTATTAAAAAATTATATGAATTCTTTGACAAAGTAATGGCGTGTTTTGGTGGTATGAATAAAAAAATCACACGCAATTGACTGACTGAGTGATGAAGAGGGAACAACGGAATGAATAAAATCACTACATATTAATAGATAATTGGAATCTATCATATATAATCATTGGATTATATAATTTTTTAAGTCAAAATCCCCCCACTCATGCAAAAATACGTACATATATACCTCAAGATTTCAGCTGAAAATGGTGAACGGAAGTATCCTAATGAGAACGAACTTGTCTTAATACTAAATTCCCAGGGCCCTGTGTGGGGTAAAAAAACTAAAAAAAAACTCAAGATGCTAAAAAAATTAAGACAAAGTCAGTCTTTCGTCTTTATGCCATATCCCGTACAGAAGGATAAGTAGAATATCGACTAGTGTCAAAATACTTTATTTTCCACCATCCGCTTTCATTGCGTATTGAGTGCCAGAACTGGACGCCGCGTTTCGTCTAACTACAGCAGGTAAAAGAAATTAATTAATTCATTGCCCCGAATGGGATCGAACTCGCAACCATCGCCTTTACACAAGGAAATTGTATTATCTGAAAATTAATTAATAGATATTTAATTTATATTATATACCTACGCCTAGCCCAAGATTTTCCCAATAAGATACTGTTTAAAGGAAGCAAAAGCTTCACAAACTTATATATCCGTTATTCAAGAATATATAAATGAAAATAAATAACATAGTTTCTTGGAAACAGGCAATAAGAAATGTTAGTTAAAATCTTCTGAGCCAGTTTCCGACAGACGTATAAATTGTGATAGAGATGGATGGACGGGGTGCCGCTAGTACTGTTTACATGTTGTTAAGTGGTGTTCAGATTGAACGCGGTTTCGCTGCTGTTTTTTTATTTTCTTTCATATATTTTTTTATTATTTTAAATACTATGTCTTTTTATATACGACTTGGGGACTAAATAAGAATTAGAAGAAGAATTAGAATTGGGGAATATTGGGTAAAATTTTCTGATCCCGTTTCCGACAGACGTGTTGATTGGGTGTTTGTATAGACGGTGTGCTAGTACTGTTACGTTGTTGTTAAGTGGTCTTACTACTTTTTATATTAATAAATTGTAAGCAAAACGGTTGTGTTCTATTTCCACTCAGGAAATAAAATATTTTCATTTCTTCGTTCTGGTAATAGGATAAAGAACGGCATTGAGTTTATTAAACACTACATTCTCTTTGCTCATCTTTATATATAGAGGAAGGCAATCAATAATAAATGCCACTTAAAATAAAAACGTATAAATTATAGTAAAGACGGATGAGCTAGCTGCTATAAAGCTGTTCACAGGTGGACGAGTGGTGTTCAGATTGAACGCGGTTTTGACACTGTTTTTTTTATTTTTTGTTAAGCACATTTTATTTTTAAACTACTATGTTTTTCTTTCTCATGAATAATAAGTTTATTAGAGGCTGAATAAGAAATAATTGTCAAAACCTTGTTTTAAAGCCGTTTTTGCCAAACTTATGAATAAATAATATTGTTGAATTGTGTACAAATTAAACGCGTTTTTGATACTGTAATTTCTTATTTTGGAATAAGATTTTTTTTTTTATTTTGCTATAAGAATTGTAGATGTAAAAAGCTGTAAAAACATTTATTTTGATTAAAAAATGCCCAGTTATCATGCTTGTGAGCCATTTTCAAGCGTAGAACACCATGTATATGAGTTAATTAATGTTCTTATTATTTTTAAATATTTTTTATAATTATAACTTACAATATTTTTTTAAGCAAAATTGTATAGTCAATATAGTCCTCTAACTGTAAGTGTTAAACTCTTTACTATATTAATTATTTAAATGTAATACAACAGTAACGCAGTAATGGCATAAGCATATTTCTCATTTTTATTTTCACAATAAAATTATAAAAATAAACAGTCAATATCAAATTTGTTTATTTTTTTAATTATAAATTGCTTGTCAATTTATAGTACAGAAGAAACATAACACATTATCTTAATGTTATAATTGTTTTCCTTAATATAAAGTAGCAATAAAACCTTAGAAATATCTCAATAATATATGAGCGTTTAAACGCTCGTTTGACAAAAGCAAAACCGCTACACGTGTGGAGCGATCTATAGAATGTCAAATGTTCAGCAATCAAAGTTTTATTACATTTCTGCGCTCCCCTCACAATAGAGGATAAGTTTTCAGCATTTTTTGTCTTACAATATGTATTTTTGAGAAAAATAAAGGAAAAATAGAAATAAATAGAAACTTAAAAGTATATTGTATGTACAGTAGAAACTTTTCTATATAAAAATCAATTTGCTTTGCGCTTATATCCGAATATATAGCAGAATAGGCAAGAGAAACAAATGTCAAGACGTACCGTTTTTCAACTTCCTCCCTGCAGCTGAGTCCTAACCAGAGCGGGAAAATGATAAAAATTCAGGCTTGTAAAATATATTTTACTAATATGTATATTCTAATTTCAGGATAAAGCGTAGCTATGGTATAGCTAAATTGCTAAGAAATTAAATAGGCATACTATACAGGTATAGTTTATGAATGTTAAATAAAAAAAAAAATTATTAGTATATGTTTTCATAGGATATAAGAACAATGCAGCGCAATAGGAAATCCTCTGTCTGTAAACGGAATAGTTGTGGGTTCGAACCACACTCTAAGGAATGCATTATTTTTTCGTTCATTTTCTTGATAGGCTAAGACAAAATGCATCGTTATGTTGCGCTACTCAAGAAGTCACATTACACTAGGTCATCTACCTTGCTATATGCAGAATACATTGTGAAACTAAAGAAAAAGAAATCAGAATAAAAAATAAATAAATAAAAGTATTTACTGAAATTTGAATTAACATTTTAAAGCAATTTATTTAAACATATCATTACTTGTACTCGCTTTTATTAAAACATGACTAATTGAATACCTGCTAGAGACTGCTCTACTTTTTTTGCTAGCTTTATAAGGATGTCGCAAAATATATACTTTTTTCTACCTTCGCCGGAAATTCCAAGGTCATTACTCACTGTACTAAAGAATGTCTGAATTGAATACTAAACAATATAAACCGCAAAATCTCTTCAATTGTTTAATAATTTATTACAAAAAAATACTTTTAAAGTAGATACTTAATTTTAAAGAGTTTGTGCTCAGATTCGACAAATGCGGTAATAAATAATAATCAAGACTATTTTTATTGTGTTTTTAATAATTACAATTTTACAACACAAATAATATAATAAAATATACTACAATACATGTAATTACGATAAATTTTCTTCATAAAATAAAATAAAAGCAGTTCCCAAATTGCAGGGAATAGTGTTAAAAAGCTTTTTTTCCTAGGCACTATCAAATTTTCGAGACATTTCGTGTTGAGAACTCAACGCCGAGTCTTGTTGTGTTACCAGAGAAAATAATTCACTACTCTACGGTAGATAGTTGGAGGACTTCGCCATCAGAAACACTTTGCCAACATATTCATTAAAAGCCATACTTTGTCATGAACATATCCGAGAAATGTAAATATTGGGAAAAATACATTTTTTTTACTTTGAATATTGGGAAGTGGGGAGTGGAGTGTCTTAACACTAGGCTCCCTCTGCCTGCCCTGCTACATGCAGGATACAGCGTGAATCTGATATTGGGAATCGAACTACTACACTATCAAAACTCTACGCTTTGATAGTGTCTATTAAATAAAATAAATCGGCTTCACACATAGGTATGTTGTCCATATTGATTTTGGCCATATTCGAAAGATTCAGTGTGAAGTAAATAATGGAAATCAACTACAACAGATTCAGGAAATTTTGTTTTTTTAACATGGTATTGTCAAAAAAATAACGATATGAAAGTCTATTTATTTCAGTAGTAATAAATCTCACAATATGTCATGTCTGAACGAAAAACGAAATTGATGGGTAAGTTAAACTTTATAAAATAGGGAACAGAATTAAAAGAGACTTAGTCTAATTATTTACTTTAAAAAAATATGAATACAACAGATATTTTTTCTAAATGTTTATGTCAATTTGTTTTAGTACTTATAATTTGTAACTAAAAGTACTGAAAGTATATAAATATATATCAAAATTACATGATATAATAATAAGATATACTAGTTTTTCACCTACATTTACTTATTAACGCCATAATCAAAACTGTTAACACCTTATTATGCTATAACAGATCTCCATTTCTTCTATATATAAAACCCTATCTAAAAATAGCTAGCACCTTTATCACAAAAGTCAAGTGTTCAATTAGACTTAGGTGTCATTCTAAAAACAGCAAGAACAATATTATATAAAGTAAAACGATTTGTGGAAGAATCGAAATAGTTTGGTATTTATATAAATTAGAGGCCAGTCGTGGCGCAGGGACACAAGGTGTGACTGTAAAATCGACTGGTTGTGGGTTCGATCCCCACTCGAGGAAATGAAATATTTATTTACATTTATACTTTTATGAGCCACTCAACACGCAACTCGGCGGAAACTAGGCAACGGAGTTTCTTAATACTAGGCCTACCCTGTTGTGTGCGGGATACATGAAGCTGATTTATAAAAATTATTTATGCATATGGACTGTCAAAAGCTCTTATTGCATAAAATCTTTTGTATTGGGGCCGTCGTGACGCAGCGGCAAAGCGTCTGACTAACACGACTATTGTAGGTTCGATTCCTATTTGAGGGAATTAATTATTTATCATTTTCGTTTCCCCGCTTTAGTTTCTTGACTCAACACGCAATATCTCGAAAAATGATAGGTAGGTATATGCTTGGATCTTCACTCACTTTCCACCCACATGGTATGCTATTGGCGGAACTGAACGCGGCGCTTGACGCTTAAGCGAGCAAATTCAAATAATTCATTTCCTCAAGGAGATCGAACCCACATCCATCTTAGAGCAATGGGACCGCTGTCCCACCGGCCGCTGCCGGTTTTTAACTTTCTATCAGACAAAAGATAAAGCGGCTGGACGCCTAAACAGTTGAGTATTTTTATTATTATCAAGGAAACGGAAAGCTGTTATATATAAAGAGATGTACTATCTCATTTCTTTTGTACAATTAAACTAAACGAAAATAACTGTCTGAGACGAAATTAAAACTAAATCCCAATAAGACATCACTTACAATTCTATACACGCACTATCCATAAAACAGGAGGAAGTATTCACTAGAAACGCACACCCATCCATACATACATAAATATATAAAGTACCTACTATAGCAATATTCCAAAAGTTCGCCAAGCCCTCACGAGCTTTCAATTTTCGTCCACCATTTCTTATTTAGTTTCGCGCAAATTATCTCCAATTCTTCATATTATTAAACATCCAGGGGGAACCCCCTGCTCGGGGGGTAATGACGGGAGCGGTCAACGCCCCGCCCGACGTCCGGCTCACTTGTTCTTGTAAAATTTTTCCCGATCTTTATTTTCTTTGTAGACGTATATAATTAGGGAGTCGTGCGTATGTGTGTGTTGTTAACGTTCGCGTGTGTGCGTACTGTCCGTGTACACACGCTATACAGGGTGGTGCGGTGTAAGGCCAGTTATTAGTTTTCTTGCGAGTTTCGGTGGGATGTTTTTGTTAGATTTCGATAATTTCGCGACAGCATGGGGTGGAAAAATCAATATATGGCTATGTGTATGTGGATTCGGATGCGGGGAAGTTAATTCTAATGAAGAACTCAGTTATATGTTATTTATTGTTAGTTTTATATGATACATGGACTTTCTTAAGGATTTTTGTCTAATAATGCTTTAGGGTTGATCGGAGATGTTGAATATTCACGTTTGAATAAACAATTTGGCGTACTGCAGAATGTTCATTATCAATATTAATTATTCAATGTACGCGGTGGTCTGAATTTCTAAGTACAAATCACATTTGAACATATGTGACCATATAAAATATGAGGTCGTCGTAGCGCAACAGCAGTCTGATGACTGTAAGTAGGACGGTTGTAGGTAATATTCCTACTCGGAGAAATAAGTTATTTTGATTTCCCCACTCAGGCAATAAGACAAAGCGCGGCTATGTATACAAAATTGGCTGAAAATTCTCTGTTTCCTTTGCCAGCCCTTCTATCTGCGGGATACAGCGTGAAGCTAAAGAAAACCTGACTCAGGGAGTAACGTCAAACGTTACGGTCTCCGGATATCTCTTTTACCACTGTCATCAACCTCTTCGTACAGGCCCCGAGCGTACTTCATGTTTTTCACGTAGCCTTCTTCCAATTTCATCGATTTTTGAAGACATAGTAACACGATTTTCAATAAAATAATAACCAAAAATTATATATTCCACCCACTTTCTTTAAGCTCTTAAGTACTCACAATTTCTGTCGGACATAAAATCTTTAATACTTCGCGTCTCCTTATTTGACGACACGTGTAAGCTTTATACAATATTTACGGAATAATAACTTTTTTTTCTTACATTTTTTACTAACGATCATTTTGTATACGCTGTGGTTTTAATGAAAGTTAACTTTATTGTAGAGAATTTATGAAGAAAATCCAATTTTGTGGGATACTATAGGTACCTATATAATGTTATTTTTAATGTACTTTCATTTTCACAACTACATATATACATATATGTATATTGAGCATGTGAGATAGGCGGAGAAAATTTTTTTTTAAATGAAACAGAAATAACAATAGAAGCAGACTCACGCTTTTTCCCGCACAGCAGATTAGGGACGGGAGGGAACCTAATGTTAAGAGTTTAAGACACTGTTTGATTCCGATTCTTTGTTGAATGGGGGAACGCCGCGCTTCGATTCCTCGCTTTGGTAGACAAAACGAAGAAATAAAAATAAATTAAATATAATCATTCCTCCGAGCTGCGATCGAACCCACAACCGTTTAACAGTAGATGCTGCCGTCGTGACCTACTGCGCCATCACCGCCGGCCTTATGTTGTTTCGGTTCACAAATATAAAACTTATAACACGCTATTAGTACAACCTTTCGCAAAAAGAACCTGCTCCTGCCCAGGCACTCCGTGCTTCAAATCTATAGATTGAATGTTTCATTCGAATCTAGCTACAAAAAAAAATGTTTCTGAGATATCTTAAGTAGGTGATAAAACATATCGTTAGTTGGTACTCTTACATTTCATTCACAATTAATTGTAATTGTGACCTCTTTAATATTATACTCAGAACCACTGCGTCATATTGGTTTTAATATTTATTATTTATACTTTAACTTAGAATGTTGTATATGACAAATATAATATAATACACACATGTGTGTGTATTTTTAAGTTTTATAGAGGGTGGAAGTGTCAGCACCACTTTAAATGAAACCACAGCATTAAATATTCTATAAAAGCCTAATACAATATTAATATTTTTTTCCCAATAATGAAAAAGTTTTTTTTTTCAAATAAAATAAATAATAAAATTATTGTTGTAATATAAAACGCCGTTTGTCAAGAACGACGCACGCACACATAAACCTATCAAAGTGAAACCGCCGCATACGTCTCATTTCGAAATCGAGTCGTAGGTATTGGCGGCAAAGTTGAAAGTTGCTTAACGTTTAGTAATATTTTTGTAGTAGTATGTGTTTATGTTATTGGTATCTGCGTTACACGAAATACAGGTATGGATAAACATAGTGAAATGAAAAAAAATCCTACATCTAAACTGAAAATGTTGAGGTATCTTCATAATTTTTTTTAGGTATTGGTTTACAATATTTTAACATATATGCGGTTCCCGTAAAAGGAGCGCTGACACTTCCACCCTGTATATTTTTAAATATTTTAGTTGTAGGTCTTTGTCAACAATTTTTTATCCGATAGCAATAATTACATTTTTTTAATATACATCTCTCATACATTAGTTCTGCCATTTAACACGCAATGCCTCCAGAATTCGGCAGAAAGTGGGGAACGGAGTGTCTTAACTCTAGGTTCCCTCGGCATACCCTGCTGTGTGCGGGATACAGCGTGAAGCTGATTTATTTAATTTTGATTTATTTTTTTAAGGTGCATAAGAACAAAAAATACCATATATCTATTATATTGCATAAAACCGAAAGCATTCTTCATTGAAGGAATTTTGATTAAACATCATTCAGTTTCAAAATTTAATTAAATTTACCGGGGAGTTTATATACAGGTGTCAATACCATTTTTTTCGGAAATAGCTTGCATATTTTTCTAATGTTGGCATCCCATTAAATTCTGGCTGAAATAATTGTTCTTCTAGGAACAGACAAATGAAAAACGTCAAATGTGGATTTGAGGACAACGATTTAAAACTGTATTATATTTATTTTATATTTTTTTACATATTTGTTATAGTTTTTGCGACATTTACTGAGTGACAAAATGACAAACTGCCCGTTGTTGTAATTACACGTACATATTTATTAGTTCTTTTTAAGAGTAGACGGTCTCTATAAGCTTTTTATGAAATAAACACATCAGGCGCTACAGTCATTTAAGTAATTTTACGTAAACAAGCACACTAGATAAGCCTGAAGTTAAAACAATTTAAGTATAACCTTTTTCTTACTTAGCTAATAATTTTATTAAAATGAAACCTAAATGACAGCGTTGAGTTTCGCAACTTAATACGCAATGTCTCAGAAACTTCGTTCGTTGCATGAACAACAAAGAATCTTAACACTAGGTTTTCTCTGCCTAACCTACTCTGTGCAGAATACGACTCGAAGCTATAAAAAGCAAAGACCTCTCGACACACAATGTCTCAGTGTCTTAAATGAAACGTCGTAAAATGGAAAATCGAGTACCCTAACACTAGATTATTTCATATTCCCCCGGTAAAAGAGAGAAATATATACAAACAAAACAACTGATAGTATACGTGTCTCTATCTTTGGGGGTAACTAACAATAAGACTAGCGCGTTCATTTAAAACTCCCTCTCTAGATCCCTAATTTATCACACACGTAAATCTGAGGTCTCTCCGTATAAATATTTATAGGTCTGCATTGAATAAATCATCGTGTTTGAAGACTTTGATTAAAGTTGAGTGGAGATGAGGAACTGTTGCTGTTGATCTGTTGGTAAATGAAATATTATGTATAGGTATAGGTTTGTTTAAATTATTTTGTTTTTTTTTTCATTGTTTTCTTGCATTATGCAAACATATTTTTTTCTATTTTCTATGCAATTCTGCGCAATGTGATTTCAAAAGTTTTTTAAGTTTAGGCATAGTGAACCAGTGAACCTAGCGTTCTGACACTCCGTAAGACACTTTCGTTCTCCACATGCAGCCGAATTCTCGAGACATTGCCTGTTGATTGGCGAGACCCCAGTTGCGCCTTGCCTTGCTGTCAGAGTGAGGAAATGAAAACATTAAATATTTCATTCCCGAGTGGGAATCAAACCTCTTATCCCTGCGCCACGACGGCTTCCAACGATTTAAAGATTTCGCATTTTATTTACACGTTTTATGACATGTGTAAAGAATTACTTGGTAAATACCTATTTTAGATACCCAATAAGCCCAACGATTCGGGCTTCTCAGAAGTCTGTACTCAATTGAGCAAGATTCCGTTTTCATTCAGATACCTATGAAAAAACAACAGAATCTCAAGATGGATCTCAGATTTGAGAACGATTTATAAATACAGACTTCACAGTCAGTCAGTCAGTCAAAATCAATTTGATTTGGATACATTTGACACAATTGTGTCATCGTGAATCTTGGCAGTTATAGCTTAGGTGGCAATACAATAATTGGTATTATCGAATGGGTCTGACGATGTAGCTAGGACATGAATATTGAAACTCTACTAATAAACCACTCGAGTTTAAGCTCACGTAATTTATAGCTACGAGCACAGCTCTTTAGTCCACGATACAAACGTTTTTTAGGCAAGTATTTAAAAACCACTCTTAACTCTGAGATCGATTTTGAGATGTCGTTTTAATAATAAAATCTAATGAATGTAAGTGACATCTCAAGACCGATTTTAAAAATGAATTATATATTATATATATATTATAAACACGAGCCTTATATTTTAACAATAATTGCAATAGCGAAAACACACATGGAGCAACCAACAAAACATTGACACAAAATGACTTAGAAAGGTAGCGAGTCTCCGGAAATACCTATTACTCATTGACTTAAGATGCCACATGATTAAAAGGTCAATGTATTTTAATATTTTACATACATCTAAAGGAAATTGTGTATATGAAAAACATATATTTTATTAAAAAGTAGTTGTCACGTGTTTAAGACAATTTTGATAGAAAATCCAGTTTTTTCCGGTTCCCCTAGAAATTTAGACAATTATACTCCTAAATTTTTCGCAAATTTTTTTTTGAGTGACTTATTTTTTTAGACAAAATCCCACTTTGTTAACAATTAAAAGTAGCTTTCAAAAAAAGTGTTGTTGTTTAGATCTTACTTCCATTAAATTAAATTTAATTAAAAGGAAGACTCATTAGATATCTAGGAACCTAGTAGGAAATGACGGTTATGAGTTATGACTAACGAAACATATTAGTAAACAACTGCAAACGATATCAATTGACGTGACATAGTATACACTGGAACAAGGTCATCTGGGAACTCCTCTTAAATATACATAGTGGAAGTTAGTGAGCCCTATTGCGTATCTGGCATTTACGGATTTTTTTAATGTCTATTATATTAGAGTGCAATCGGATGATTCTAGGTTCGACTTCCACTCGAGCGTGTGAATTATTTCACTTCTCCGCTGTAAGCGCGACGTTGAGTCACCACTCAACACGCAATTTTTCAGTTTCAGACGGAGAGCGGAGAACGCAATGTCTCAACACGCGCGTGAAAGCGTGGTCTCCCTCGCCATATATTTATAATTATTTCTTATAGTATTACAATAAAAATCGCGAGCAATATTCAAAAGTTACAATGTCTTTTCTTAATTTTTCGTCCAATAAATGTATGAAATGAAAATAATTGATTCCGCCAAATTACAATTGAACCCACAACCTTCGCGGTTAAAGTCAGACTCTATGCCGTTACACCACGAAAGCCTCTTTTTTAAAAATCTAAAATCAAATTCATCCCGCACACAGCAGGGTAGGCAGAGGGAACCTAGTGTTAAGACACTCCGTTCCCCACTTTCTGCCGAATTCTGGAGGCATTGCGTGTTGGGTGGCAGAACTCAACGCCGCGCTTGACCTCGACACCAGAGCGAAGAAATGGAAATATACATTTAAGTAAATATTTCATCTCCTCGAGTGGGGATCGAACCCACAACCAGTCTGTTTTACAGTCACACTTCGTGCCGCTGCGCCACGACTGGACTCTTTTTTATGTTATATCTATTAAACTGGATAATCTGTAATATAAAACTAAAACAGCAATATAAGCCATTCCTCTTACCTCATAATAAATTGTAATAGAACAAAACAATACATGCATTTGTTATATACACATGTACATATATATAAACTCTTAATTCTAAGGCAATTTTCCGGTATATTTTTCCCAATAGTGGGGGTAGCATATGATCCGGGGGCAAGGGGTGGGCCGGGGTGAATACTGTTAAACTAATTATTGTGGGGGCATTACGTAGGTTTTTTTTTCATCTATGTAGCTCTTTTCAGTGGAAGGAAATGTGTTTAGTTTGGTAGATTTGGTGGTTTGGTGTACAACGTTGACTGTGTTTAGTGATTCTTGTTTTAGTTTGAATTTTGATTAAAATTTAACAGAAGGATGCACTGCTGAAAAGCTATTCTAATCCTAATTTGAGAACAGAATATTTTAGCACTCGACAAAAGGATCTGCCTTCCGCCATCTGACGAAGGATTTGAAATCGAAAATATTGTGTACGAGGGACACTGTCAGCAAAAGCTATAATACAAAAAAGTATATATCGTTGTCTCTCAATACGTTTTTTTATCAATACAGAAATCGAAGTGATCCATTTAAAGTAATGCCTCCTATATAAATGTCTTTTTTTTCATTTGAGAAGTTTATCAATTATAATTTATCTCTATCTCTATTTTTCTATCCGCGTGAAGCTATCACGCTGTATCCTGCATAGAGCGGGGTGGGCAAAGGCAACCTAGTGGTAGAAAACCCTTTTATCAAGCACCAAGCATCGTCAAAATTTCGTGATATGGTGGATTTCAATGCCACGTTTTATTACCAGATCGAGAAAGTGATATA
The DNA here is from genome assembly GCA_021202915.1 of Heliconius himera. NCBI lineage: Eukaryota > Metazoa > Arthropoda > Insecta > Lepidoptera > Nymphalidae > Heliconius > Heliconius himera. The sequence continues at coordinate 50,185 of JAJHJA010000214.1, forward strand.
TAATTAATGTTCCCCAAGTGGGAACCGAGCTCGCAACCGTCGCTTACTATTAGACACTGCTGCTGGATCAAGATCTCGTCTATTCTATGATATATTTTGGTATCCCTAAGGGGCCGTTCAAGTATTACGTAAGCACTATAAGGGGACGGGGGGGTCTTGGGTTTGCTTATTTTTGACGTGTTCAATGAAATATTTTTAAGAGGATTGCTTATTTTTCATATATACTGTGTCAAAAATTGCAAAAAAAACTGCTTACGTAATACTCGAACGGCCCCTAATTTAGTAACATAGAAAATATATTTTAAAAGGCATGATTTTTTCATTATTCCATTTTTTTTAAGATACGAAACTAAAACAGAAGAGAATGAAGACACTAAATCCTAGCTGCGTAAATTATCAGCCTCAGCTGAATAAGATAGATACCCAATACCTAACACTAACAAGAGATCTTAATAATAGTAATCCAGCACTAGATGATGATTATTCGCCAAAAAACGTTTATTTTCGTAGTCCGACCAAGCCCAATTTCCTCCCATAATAAATAGAATTGTATTTTTATTGCTTTATTCATACGGGGCTAATATCCGAACTAGGCTGTTTACTTGCCATTATCACTTTTATGGCCGCCTACTTTTTTCAAATTATCTTTATTTAAATTTTATAGAATGGGCGGGGCGCTAAATGTTAATTACTGTTACACTCACGAATGTATACATAGATATGTGAATCTGGCAAGACAAAACGCAGCGTTGATTTCCGCCACACAACAATCGCAATCTCTCGAAAGTTTGGCGAATTGTGGATAACGTAGTGTCTTAACACTAGGTTCCCTCTGTCTATTATGGTATGATGGAAAAAACGTAAAGAAACCTTTTTTTATATATTTATATAGTTTAGAAAACACTATTTTTGTTTGTTTCATATGGATATTGGACGTGTTTCCCCGGTGTGATAAGACATAGCGCCTCGTTACTTTTTTGGGTTTCACCACACAATGTAATTGTTCGAATTAACTAGAAAATGGTAAAAGAACAACACAAAGCTGATTTATTTATTTGATTTATTTTATGAATTGAATTTATTAAACCTTTTTATAGGTTCAATCTTTATACCTATATAAAACCATTTTACCGTTACTGAGTGACTGGCAGATAATGCACAGACGACACTACAGGACTAATAAGAGAGGGTTTTTCTAAATTTTTACGGAAACTAAATGAAATTGCTAATCTCAGAAACGGTTTTACTGATTTCAATTCAGCTTTCACTACTGTATTATTACAAATTTACCTTAAAATTAAGTGTACGTTTTATTTAAATCGGTTATCAATTTTAAGTATGTATTTTGTTTGACAAAATAGTTATAAAATAATTGTTTTATTAAATTAGCTGAAACTTTAGTTTCATTTCTTTATATATGTATAATTAAAAATATGATGGTGTTATTAGGGCACGAAAGTAATTCACATTAGTAAACAAATAATAGTACAGTCCAAGCGGGCGAAGTCGCGAGCGAGTCGCTAGTACGCACTATAGGAAGAGATATATTTGTTTTTTATTCGGACGTGTTTCCCCGGTGTGATTAGGTAAAGCGCCACACCAGTTTTTTTGGGTTTCGCCATACTAAATATTTTTTCTAATATAATTTTACTGATAGGTACCATGTGACTGACGCACAGGTAGAACTACTAGACTTGGAAAGGGGAAATGTTCGATTGGACATTGGAAAGGTGAAATGTTTGAATGGTTAGGAAGTGCAGGGAAAAATTAAGAGAGGGCTTCCCGAAATTACTGAGAGAACGGAAAAACGAGATTTACCATTTTACATCTTAAATTCCCCGCAACAAAGTTACTGACGACAACTAGTAATAATATATATCTATAAAATAAGTTTAAAACTAATTACCAAGTAAACATATGTTATTTAATTAATTAATCACAACTGTGTCCAACTGATGTCCATTTAGACGGTAAATAAAAAAAAATAACAACAGATAACAAAACCATAATACAAGACGTCAGCACGATACTCATTATTATTATATATATTAGACCACTAGCGTTGGGTGAATCACAGTGACTCACGCGTCGTATTTAAGGCGCTACGATGGGAACCTCTACACTGTCGTCCGCTGAACACGATCGAATCAACATGGCCTTTGTAAAAGCTGTTATAATACTGGCAATACTCGCCGTGATAACGGCCAATCCACTGTGTTCCAACGGTGACGAGAAAACTAAACGAGATGTGGAGGACTTACGTGAATTCCTAGCAAATTTACCAAGCAAAATGGAAAATGAGTCCAAATTTCCTGTGATACCTGGAGAGCTGTCACCTCTAGTGCCGTGCCAAACTCAGAGCAGGAAGAAAAGACACAATGGGTTTTTGGCATCTTGGCGAAGAAATAAGTGCCCTTTTGGTTATTATAGGTTAGCCTTTAGATGTGTCAAAATGACATAGTGATTGTTTATTAGTTTATAGTTTAAGTTTAAGTTAAATGTGTGTTCAAACGCCATGAGAAGCTTTAATAGTATAATAAATAAATTATTAATTTAAATATATATTTTGTTGTTTTAATTAAATTCTTCTTTGAGCTATAATCCTATAAATATTGTAAGTATATATATTTATTTGAAACGTAAAAGTTTTTGTTTCGTGAGCTTTTGTCTTAGTAACATGTTAATAAAATACCATTAAATATTATGTACCTTTTTACATATTATTCAAAATTTTTTAAAATATTAGGAAATTCAAGATATAAGCACTCACTTAAATTGTAAATTAAAGTAGGTACCTTACTAGCGCAGAGGTTCCTGCTGAATTCAGAGACATTATTTACATTTTAATTAACATTAAATCGCTATAAAATAAATGATTTAATAATTTAATGTAAGTTAAATGAATACGGTTAATTCCGTAATTAAAAGATATTTTTTTAGTATATTATAAACCATTATTTAAAGCTTTTTTTCTTCAATGTCATTTCAAGATTGCATAATGTTTTATTTTTCCTTCATCAAAACTATAATATGTTGGTTACAAAGTGTAACCAATATAAAAGCCTTAAAAACCAAATAAGTCTCAAAAAATGAGGAATCCCTCTGCCTCCTTGCAATATGCGGAATATAAAGCTACAAAAAATCTATGTTTAAGAATCCAAAGTCTCGTCTCGTCGAATTGTACTCAATTAGTGAGAAACGGAGTGTCTTATCACTAGGTGGCACTAGGAGGCTCTGCCTACTCTGATATACGCGGGATGCAGCGCAAGCAAAACTAAATATTACTTTTATATATAGGTTAATTATATTATTATTATTAAATAATTATAATTATAGGTAAATAATTAACAAAGACTAGATGTTCTATAAATCTACAATCTATGTATTTATCTATATGTCTGTCTGCCTATATACATTTACATTTTTTTGTGATATAGGCAGACATATATATATATATATATATATATATATATATATATATATATATATACCTACTTTAATTTACAAAAAAATGTTCGCGAAAGTGTCTTAAGACTAGGTTCCATCTGCCTACCCTGCTATAAATACAGGATGAAAAAAAATTATAACATATCTCTCTCTTGGCTCTACTTTTTACAAAATAGTTTAATTTTTTTATGTATTTGAAGCCACAACCCGTCGTACCCACAAATTTATTCAAAATATTATTGAACGGACCTTAACTTAAGAATATGCGAATGGATCCCCCATTCGCTTGTTTTATGAGGTAACAAACATTTAAAAAACAGTCAAATTGAGAACCTCCTTTTACAGAAGTCGGTTAACGAGAAAGAATACTACACAGAGTGTATTCATAGAGGTTAACGTACCTAAATCTATTTTATAATCATAACATAAAAATAATTTAGAGACCATCAGAGCTGTATGTGATAGAAAAAAGCGACCATTGTGGGCTTCCCATACAAAGGAATGGATTATTTAAAATTTTTCGCCCTAGTAACACGAGACGCCGTGTTAAGTTCTGTCGCTCAGGGTCTCAAAAATTGAAGGACAAAAGTTGAGAAAAACAGCTATTTCTGTCTGAGTTGTCTGCTTTATACCACAGTTATACGGATATAATTAAATTTAATATAAAAAAATAAATTAAAAAAAATACATTTTTAAATGTAATAATGGTATTTTCGGTAAAAATACATTTTTAGTAAATGTACAAAAATTTTAATGTACGAGGCGCGGGATAGACTCGGATAAAAAAAGTATTAAAAAGAACCGTTTACTATAGTCTAATACACTAGATATAAAACCATATTATTGGAATTGGACTAACCCATCGCTGATTCGTCATTGCATCATTAATTTAAATACACTAGTAGTCGTACGTAACACCATATCAGTGGCGAGAGAATTAATTATTATTTATTAATATGCCGCGTAATATACGTTTAATAAATTATACAAGTAATTAATAATATTATAACACACTTAATGATACCACACCCACACGCACACTGCTGGGTAGGCAGAGGGAACCTAGTGTTAAGACACTCCGTTCCCCACTTTCCTCGGAGTTCTAGAGGCATTGCGTGTTGAGTGGCGGAACTCAACGCCGCGCTTTGCCTCGACACCAAATTGAAGAAATGAAAGTATAAATGTAAATAAATATTTCATTTCCTCGAATGGGGATCGAACCCACTACCAGTCGATTTTACAGTCACACACTTTGTGCCCACCACTGGCCTTATTATTTATTAATATATTAATAATTTGCATGAATGGTTACAACTGCGAGTATTTTCGGAGAAATTTAGATTATTAAAAATTTAATATTTTTTTCCTTAATATTGGTACCAGAGACACTTAAATAGTCTTATACAAATGTAAAATCTAATATGGATTCAAATTGTGATTCAAGAAATTACAGTAAATATTTTTAGTCCCAATACCGCGTATTTATATTTTAAATAAAAAAATATTTTAAATAGATAAAAAGTAACCATAAAAATAACATCGCCATTATTCTTCTTAAGCCGAGGAAATCTATTATTAAGACACTCATTTTCGAGACACTGCGTGTTCTGGCGGAGTTCAATCAAAGTCTTGTTACTAGAATGATAAAATTAAAATATTTTATATAGAAGATAAAATAAATATTTTTTTATTACAAATAAAAAAATATTAATCAAAACCGCATTAATTGTAACATTACGCAATCAACTCCATCCAGATGTTCTTCTAATGGGATGGGATATTGTCCTTATAATTGACGTAAGCCGCCGGTATGCGCTTGCGCAAACGATAATATAACCATACCGAAATTTCCTTATGCAATATAACTAAACATGGGTATAAAATTGATGATATAATATTTATTTATATTAATAATATATACGATTTTTACTATATACATAAGTAGTTGTTTATATAGATTTATATAAAAAAAACTATGCGAAAGGCCAGTCGTGGCTCAGGGGTATAGGCGTACGACTTCGTTTTCTCACTCTGGTAATGAGGCAAAGTGCGATGTTGAGTTCGGCGGAAAGTGGGGAACGGAATTGTCTTAATGGGAACAGAGTGTCTTAACACTATATTCTCAGGTTCCCTGTGTGTGTGTGTGTGTGTGTGTGTACGCGATATAACTATGGATTCGATCTTTGAGGGGAGTGTGTGGCGTAGGGTTACACCGCAGTGTCTTTAAAAAAGGCAACCCCTGTCTACATCTAGCGGCAGGGAATGCGTGAAACTCTATTTTTTTTTTATTAAAATTTTTAATGGGTAAATTTTAAATAATAATGACAACCCCAACCAGAATAATAGACAAAACAGTAAAATTATATGATTTCACGCCGATTCCCGCATATAACAAGGTAGGCAGAGGAAACCTAGTGTTACAACATGTTGTTCCCCATTTTCCGCCCAATCTTTAAAACATTGCGTGTTGGGTTGAGGGACATAGCACTTCGCATATAAAAAGTAAATACAAAGGTTATAAGTACTTTACAATGTTATTCCACTTAGAATAGTAAACAAATTAAAACGTATACTGACTAAGATCTAAATCTTGAAAGTATTATCTAAAGAGTCAGAGTTCAAATCAATAATTTTCGCTTTATAACTGGTTATGGGATAGAACCCAATACGGCAAAAATCATCAAACAATTTATTTGTTTTTGTTTATAGAAATCTGCATATAATATGTTATATATTATAATAATGTAGCATAATATGTTATGGTACATTATTATAATATAGATTTCAACGTAATTACTAATAAATATTGTTTAGTCATATTAACCGAGTTACTATGACTGCCTTCTTTATCCTAAGAGAGAAAGATAAAAAGATTTCAGAGTTTAACACTGTGACCGTGATTTTGTTAAGCCACACACACGACACAGTGTCTCCTTGGGTTACACCGATTGCCTTTTATTAACTTGGGTTTTGCACTGGGAGTCTACTATGAGTTACGACTATCTTATTGTATTTCGTACACCTTAATAAAAACGATACACAGATATGTTAAATTTAAAGTCAAAGTGAAATTATTTTATTCAAAATAAGAAGTTACATGATTCAGTTTTTGAACGTCAAATAATTTACCACCAGTTCACTAAAGTTATTGCCTCAGACCTGAGAAGAACCGGCGCAAGAAACTCAGCGGGACTTTTTTTTTAAATCAATTATACAAAATCACATTTTAACATTTCTGACAATGATACTTGACAGTTAAGACACTCCGTTTCTATGAAGAGCCTTCCGTTCTTCACTTACCGCCGAATACTTAAGATATTGCGTGTTGAGTGGCAGAACTCAACGCCGCGCTTTGCCGCGCTACCAGAGCGAGGAAATCAAAATATTAAATAATTCATTCCCCGTGTGGGAATCGAACCCATAACGTTCGCACGCCTATATCCCTGCGCTACGACAGCCTCGGAAAAAAATACATATTATATAAAATTTTCCAAAAATCTTAAATAAGGAAACATTACAAAAATATAATTTACTCGCATAGACAAAAACGTTACTAAACATCGTCTACAACAAATTCCAAATTCTGAAGTATAAAAATAGCAATTTATACCTTATGTCGTTGGAAAAAACCATGCCGCATGCCTTTTGTGTATTCTCAATTCAATTTCACGGTTTCCTCAAATAAATTAAGTAATTTGTCACTTGGTAGTATAATGACTGTACATTATAGCTATGTAAAAAATATTTTGGTATACAGGTTCAAATATCGTTAAGTTATTAATTAATTAAAACAGGCCAGTCGTGGCGCAGGGGCACAGAGTGTGACTATAAAATCGACTGGTTGTGGGTTCGATCCCCACTCGAGGAAATGAAATATTTATTTACATTTATGTTTTCATTTCTTCATTCTGGTGTCGAGACAAAGCACGGTGTTTAGTTCCGCCACTCAACACGCATTGCCTCTAGAACTCGGCAGAATATGGGGAACGGAGTATCTTAACACTAGGTTCCCTCTGCCTACCCTGCTATGTGCGGAATACAGCGTGAAGTTTAAACAATTAATTAATTACAATTAATTGTTTTAACCTTATGATAAGAAAACTTTTCCCATTGATTTAAGTACATATTGGTCCGAGACATTGCATTTTGAAGTGCATAATCTGATTTTGTCTATTAAAACCAAGAAACTGCAAACTGAACCAAAAATATTATCATTCCCGAGTGGGAATCGAACCTACAACCACTGCGTCTACCACTGGACGCTGACACTGCAACACAAGAGGAATCATATTTCGTAATAATAACACATTTAAAGCATCTATCTTATTTTCCTTATTGTTTATTCTTAGGGAAATTCTTGGGTCTTTTAGAGTATGTTAAGATGTTATCTAGTAAAATTTAGATTCATTGCCACATATTAAATGTATCGTTTAAATGTGCGCGTGCGCAAGTTTTTAGTAGAATTAAATGTACTTATATTTTTATTACTATATACCTACTAGCTTTTACACCGCGGTTTTTTTTTGAGTTTCGCCTCCAGAATTCGACGGAAAGTGAGCTTAACACTACGTACCCTATACTTACCCTGCCGTGTGCGGGATACAGCGTGAAACTGACTAGTTTTTACGTACTAATTGGCCCGTATGATCAATTAAAAGGGTTGACACATTCAACAGACACATTGATAAACATCGCCACGACTAACGTGATATAATCCTTCCTTGATAAATGGATTATCCAATATAAGAAAATGTTTTCAATTCAAAGTAGTAGTTCCTGAGATTAGCCCGTTCAACCAAACGAACTATTCGCCTTTATTAAGTTAATGTTAGTAAAAGTACAGATTAAAACTAGATTGAAGCCGTTGTCAGCACAGTGTCTGCCTGTGACCGCGACGGTTGTGAGTTCGATTTCCAATTGGAAAAATTATATAAAATATGTAAAGTACAAATATCACAAATATATTATGTATCTTATACGACATTTAATTATAGTTAAACGCTAATTATCATTAAAATTTATTGGCATTATAGACCAAATATAACATAAATAAATATATGTGATAAAAAAATTGTATTTTGATACAATCTAAATCCATTCAGTACTTTTTTGCGTAAACAAACATCCATCCTTACAATTTTTCATATTAGTAAGATTATTATTGAAACTTTTAAATATAACTTTTAATTTTAACGTATTGTAAATATTAGATTTTTACAGAAATTATTAGTTCTTTAAATAGTGTAAACATTTATATACAAACATGTGAAGATACATGTGTACGCACGTCCTGTCAAAAATCCTAAAAATTCAAGTAACAGACATATTAAAAAGTTAACTTAACTCTAATTAAATAGCGTGGCTGTTATTTATATATTATTTATATTTATTTATTTTTAAGGTTCACGCTGTACCGTATACATAGAAGGGTAGGTAGAGAGAATTTGGGAGCATAGTTTAAGGATACTTTGTTCACATCAGACTTCCCTTCCCCATTTTCCGCCAAATTCTGAAGGCCTTGTGTGCTGAGTGGCGGAACTCAACGCCGCGCTTTGCCTTTTTACCAAAGCGAAGAAATTAAAAAAAATCTACATTCCTCCCAATGGAAATGGACCACCTCAATTCGTTTCTTTCTGTCTTCAATTTTAAATTACACTATGGTTCTGCCTAAACTTAATAGTTGCGGAACCTAACTCTGGTCTTTTTTTCAATATATCATTTAACATACATTTATTTATAAACCATTTTTCCCTACTTCTTATCATTAGCTAATTAGCTTCATTTGCGTGTAAGTTTAATTATAATTAAAACCGCCTTTAAAAAAACATTTACAAGGTCAGATTTTTAAAGCCGACTTATTTCTGAAGTGCTTAATTTAATAATTATTATAAAAAGTACGAATAAGTATATTATAATGGAGGCTGTCGCTACGCGGGGGAAAGTATGCGTAAACGCGACAGTTGTAGGTTCGATTTCCACTCGAGAAATGAAATAGTTTATATTTAATTTTCGCACTCTGATAACAAGGCAAGGACGGCGAACCGTGAGTTGTATCACTCACCGAATTGTGGTAGAATTACTCAAGAATTTGGTGGAAAACGGAGTGTCCTAATACAAGGCTCACAAGTTCTCAGCCTGCCCTGCTGTGCGGACACAGTGTGAAACTAAAAATAATATGATTTTATATTAAATTGGTTAAAAAGAAAAAACATAACTAAATGTATTGAGTAAGAAATAAAAAAAAGTAATTTTAAGTATTTAAATTGCTGTACCTAACATTTATATTATACTCCACAATTTATATTTCCTCTTTAAGATTTGAATCCACAATCATCGCTCAGCCAGAATAAAAAAAAACCTCGACTGCGTACATACGTGATACAAACACACACTAATATTATAATTATACGTATACATATTTAAATCCCTATACTATATACGGCAAGTAGACATTTTTTGCTAGACGAGTATTCAATAGTCCATTCATGATTACGCATTTTTACCTTGAACGATAAGTGTGAGTAACCGTTCTTGTTCGTAACATCCTCACAATTCATTATTCGACAGTGGGAGAGTCCATACGTAATTTTTTTTTTCGTCTCTATGATTTTTTTTCCTTATTATATTTTTTTATCTCTAGGGTTTTATTTCCCTTAGATTTCTATTATTTCTATTGTATTAACAAGTTTTGAAGTTTTGAAGTAGGGCATGTATGAAGAGGTTGATGACAGTGGACGAGGCGAAAGAGGTATGTAGAGACCGTAGCGTTTGGCGCTCCGTTCTCTCTGACTACCCCGCAAGGGATAAAGCGTGAAGCTAGTTTAGTTTAGTTTTTTAGCTATTAGGTATGTAGAGCTTCCAATCCCGCAGCCAGAATTTGATCCTATTATTGTGGGATCGGGATTTATTTTTTTCGGGGTTAATTTCAACCGGATCCCAAAATCAGTACCCAACCAAACTTTCACCTAACTATCCTCATCCCGAATCACCGGAATCGGTTAGCGAGATATTGAGTTATTCGTCCATTTATCGCGCACATACCTAATGCAAATTTAAGACATATGATTTTCTCATAGATATCATTGTCAGAAATGGACCAAAATAAAATGGGACCACACGGGAAGTACTAGATTTTAAATAAAAAAAATCTTCAAAATCGGTTCAGCCAAACGAATTGATAACCTTCTTTTCTTACCGAAGTCGGTTAAAAAAGAAAATATTGGATGTTTAAGTATTTTTTCTTTATCTTTAAAAGAATGCAGAGTAAGGAGAGGAAATATATAACCTATCTCCCATATCTATGATTACTTTGAAGTAATATTTTTTTACTTTTTAGTTTTTTGTACATATAAAGATAAATTAAAAGGGTGTTTTCATCAAGATATTCTAAAAAAGAGGAAAAAAATTAACAATGTTCTCGGTTTATATTCATCCGCTAATAATATAAGAGACAATGACGTAATACAACACCACATTTAAATTAAAATATCAATTTTAACCATTTATTGTTTTATGCGTTTATTGTCTTTGTGGAATTTAAAACTGCATAATTGCAAAGTAAAAATATGGAGACAAATAATAAAAATTACAGATTGAAATTAATTTAAATCCTATTTATAGCTTTTGAAGGATGTGTTTGTTTAAGAATGTACTTCTTTTTAAAGTAGTCGTGTAAATATAAAAAAAAAATCAGAAACTATGAAGTTAAAGGTCGAAAATTATTTTTATTTACTTATCTTTATAAACAATACCACTCCTATACTCTTTAAAATTGACTAACCTAGCGACCACATATCATAATTTAAAAGTTTTTTTTTTCAGTACCACATATAATAAATAGCAAGGCAAAGAGAACCTAATGTTAAAGCACTCTGTTCCCAGCTCCCCCGGAGCCCCGAATTCGAGATAGCTGATGGTTTTAGATTGACGGAATTCAACGCCGCACTCCTCCAAGTGGGAATCGAATACTTCTAAAATAAATATTATTGAAATTAAGTTTTTTCCACCCAGCCAAATACGGGAGATGCTCGATATCAAAAAAATATATTCATGTTAACCTACTTTTGATATGAAACATGTAGGGGCTAGATGGAGCTAGTGTTGCCATGACAACAGTACAATATGTCATATAAAAGTAATTTTATTGAATTCCTTAAAAAAATATTTATACATCCCCATGCTTTTTTCCGCATTGTGGAGTATACAGGGGGAATCTAATATTAAGACACTTCGTTCCCTCAACTTTCACAGATCAAATTCTCGAGACATTGCAGGTTGATTGGCGGAACTCAACGCCGCGTTTTGTGTAATTAACTCACAACCATTTCGATAAAAGTCAGGCGCTGTCCTATTCCGCCACAATCGCCTTTGTCTCTATGATGAGAAAAACGTTTTTTTAGAATAGGCTATAATCCACTATGGCTATCTTAGCTTTAAATTTCTGTGTGTAAAATCAGTGTCTAAGAGTGTGAAGAGTAAGCTTTAAGTTATTCCAACGAGAGATGCGTTTTTGTGCTCATCAGTTGGCGCCGCAAGCGCGTGCGGTTCGGAAGTAGGTATAGACGTAAAAACCCACGCCTCTTGAAAACCACTACCAAGATGCGCGGTTTCGAGACGTTCAAATTTTTATACGTTTTCAAAAAGAAAAAAATTAAAACAGAAAGTAAATATTTTACAGAACATTCAGTAATTTTATTCTAATATTAAATTCACAAAAAAAGTACTATGTTTACTAATAGTGATTTTTTTGTGGAATTTAACATTTTGAAAATTTCACGCTACGACATAATACGAAGTACCTTCATTGAACTCAACGCCGCGTTTCGTCTCGTTACCAGAGCGACAATATGAAAACATTAAATATTTTATATCCTCAAGTGGGAATCGAACCCACAAGGTGTAGCGTATACAGTCGCACGCTTGAGCCCCTGCACCACAACTGGCCTCAAATAGATATCTAATTTCGTATATTAGTTATATATATTTAACAAACATATTTATATAATTTTATTTGGAAAAAAAACTAGTTCTAACTAATAATGCCGCACAATATTGACATTTATATTTGGTATAAACACTCAAATGACGTCGCAATTCTGTGATCAATGACGCGCGAAATGGTTATAAATTTAATAAAAAAAACGGTTTCTTAAAAATTTAAGGTTATGAGCTAAGTTATTTTTCAGTTTCACGCCGTATCACGCATGTATCAGAGTAGGCAGATGGAGCCATGTTAAGACACTCTGCTCTGAAGATATTGCGCGATAAGAATTAAGAATTTGTATTTTTGAGTAAGTATGAGGCCAGTCGTGGCGCAGCGGCACGAAGTGTGGCTGTAAAACCGACCGGTTGTGGGTTCGATCCCCACTCGAGGAGATGAAATATTTACTTAAATTTATATTTCCATTTCTTCGCTCTGGTGTCGAGGTTAAGCGCGGCGTTGAGTTCTGCCACTTAACACGCAATGTATCCAGAATTCGGCAGAAAGCCTACCCTGCTGTATGCAGAATACAGCGTGAAACTGATTTAATTTGATTTTTTATTTTTAAGTATAGGCCATCGTAGCGCAGCGACACAGAATTTGACTATGAGCGCGGCGGTTGTGGATTCGCCGGTCTTCTCATTAGGTTCTCTGTGCTTTTCTGTATGCAGGTTACACCAAAATTATATAAAAATAAACCAAGTGCAAGTCGGTCTCACCCACTGAGGGCTCCTTACCAATTTCATAATTGTTTTAATAAATGGGAAAATTACTTATAAAAAGTAAACAAATTAAAGTTTGCAGGTGTTTGCACTCATTTTGTATGAAATAAAATACAAATAAAATTTTTATATTGATGTTTGCCATATTTGTAAGCTCATTTCATAAATTCGTCTAGTAAAAAAAAACCAAAGGTACTTAAAAATTATGCAAAAACGATGCATAAGCATTTTTTGCATCTTCCGTATGATTTTGATTTTATTGACTTTTAGATGCTTGATTTTTTTCTGTGATCTACAGGACTGTAGATTTGGATATTTTATATTAAATTCAGCTTGATACCTCCATGCAATCTATTTATACCGAGATAAATGATCTTGACAGACGGACAACAAAGTGACCCTATAATATGTATACCGTTTTGTTTTGAGGTACGAAACTCTAAAAAAGTATACTTACTTAATTTGGCAACTTGTATAAATGAAAGTTATAAAGGGAGTTGTTAAAGTTTTTCGTCGTTTCGTTTGTCGTCTAAGTCTAGTCTAGTCTTCTACGTAATATTTACATAAAAAATAAATATTAACAAATGTTTTTACCAATAAACGTCACACCTTGTCTTGTTGCCAGAGCGAGTAAATGAAAATAATTCATTCCATCGATTGGAAGTTTTAAATGAAAGATTCGTTTGTATTGAATAGTACATCTAGCAATGCAAATTATATGCTACATTAGGTACATAATCTAAATCGTTTCGGTATACATATATACACTAATATGAATATTTATAGTTATTCCCATTTGACCACAATAGCAAAGCCGCAGGCAAAAGCTAGTGCAGTACTAAATTTTTAATTTCGCTAAGAAACAGTAAACGTTTAGATATAGCTTAAAATGGATAACCATATTTGAATGAGACTTATTTCAATATATAGTTTACATACTAGATTAACGCGTTTCTATTCCTTTTTTAACGCAAATGACACAATTTGAAAACTATAATTATTAAAAAAAACAAACAGACAACGTCACGGATTCTAACTAGTGAACTACAAAAATTTGTTAATTTCAACTTATAATACTTTATAACAATTATAATAAACTAAAAAAGCGATTGTTCTTTAGAATTATACAAAATTGTATATGGTAGAGCCAAAAGTAAAGTCCCTACGGTACAGTCCACTGTAGAAATAAATGTGGGTACGAATCTTATATTTGGGAATAAGCTTACTTTCCGCCGAGTTCTCGAGGCATTGCGTATTGAGTAGAGAAATGCAACATCACACTTCTCCTCGTTACCAGCCAATCCAGTCAAACTCAAGAGCAAGATACATGTACATTCAGGAAGAGAGCGGAGAGATTCGTTATATGATTTTAAATATATAGAACTGTGCAACTTTGCCAGCGTGGTCAAATTTAAATAACTAAAAGTTATATACATGTCACAGTATCCCGATATACCCAATCGCAGCTACAGCGGTTACATCGAAACGATTCAGACTTCTTAGATAAATCGACTATACAATACAAGATATTGATACAATTCAAATCAGTAGTTCCTGAGATTAGAGCGTTCAACCAAACAAACTCTCCAACTTTATAATATTAGTTTAGAAATATAGATAAAGAAAGTATGCGGAAGATGGCTGACCAAAACTTAGTATCTCTATAAAAAGTTTATGGAATAAATACAATATTTTATAAGTCTATCCGGAGACTGGCGGTCAGCTAAGTTATAGCCCCACGTCACCGCCTCGGTCGCACCCCCAAATAAATGAAATTTAACAGAATGAGGGAAAAAAATCAATACCACTATCGGCCACTATCGGCCTCTAATTTACGATACGATAAAAATAATAGCGGACACAACCAGTTCACATTCGGCGGCATCGAAATATTATATTGGCAATTAAAAAATATGTTTGTCCGTTCATTCGCATGTATCACGTGACCGCTTTGAATTGATGACCGTTTCTTATCTATTTATAAAAGAGTCTTTACATGAACATTATTTTAAGATCTGTAGTAGCAGCTTTTTTTATCTGTTCCATTTGTTGTTTTATTACTTCACCAACCAGCGCAAGTAGCATTGAACTTCAAAAACTGGAACTAAATCCCTTTTGCTGTTTAGGAGGTACACATGGAAGGACAAATTAAGTAATAAGAATAATTATAGTGTATACAATGTAGGTGTATATGGTTCAAAATTATACTTACGGGTAGAGTAAACGTCAAATATTTTGAAAGTTTAGCATCCTAGTGTAGGTCGACGAACCCGGCGAGCACACCGACAGACACACAGTCGGCCATCTTTACTCAAACGTCAAATTTGATTTTTTTTATATCCCAACTGTCAAACTCCGCAACCCGACAAATGAAAGTTGTATAATGTAATTACGCCTATCTATAAACACTTTTGTATAAAACGGTATAAAAATATTAAAATTATGAACGATGGAAAACTTGTAAAGGAACGAAATATAAATATATATTAATAATAAAAACGTTCAAGCCGCTCAGAGTGCGAGCGCCTACTGACTTAAAATTTTTGGGTATAAAAACATGCTACAATAGCCTCCTGGAGGATTGCGCCCTCTTGATACTTTCACTAGGAACACTTTCACTCTCAAAAAAAATATTACATAGCAAAAAATACATAAACATACATTTTACTCCTAAAATACACTACTATTTTTAAATAAATTTCAATTGATTCTAAAAAAATATATAGGTACATTTTTTTTAATAAGGACTAGTAGTTTTGCCTTATATAAATGCTAAAAAATTTTACAAAACACTGATAATAGTGAAAAATCTATATCAAAAACCTTCTAAGCAACTTACAAATAAAGCCAACGACAATTGTATATCACAAAAAAAATCTGTTAGGCATAATTTTTTATTTATGACAGGTTTATTATAACTCGTTCTGTACTCAAATATTATTTAAATATTTAGATATTGAAGATATGACGTCATTCGCAGAGCTAACTATGGTCGTAAAAACTGATTTCTTTTCTGTTCGCCAAGGTAAATACAAAACTGTACTAAATTTTAATTAAATATGTAGACAATGAACTAGTTAAAATATTTAAAATTATAATATCGGAAATTTAATAACAAAACTGTGGAGCCTATATCTTATTTTTTTATATATTGGAAATGTATCATGTTAAATTGTATATACGAATATTTCTTTCTATAACTTAGATTTTGCATCACTTTATATTGGGAAATTTTATTTTCCCCAATATAAAATTGAAAAATTATTTTTTTTTAAGTGAGGACATGTTAAAAATATATAAAATTAGTGTCTTTATATTAAAAATAACATTTCAATATTTTTTATCCATAGAAAAAACTAAGGTAACTGCTACTCTGTATAGGTTAGGGGGTTTTGTTGAGTATAAACCGTGAAAATCACTACATAATAAAACCACACGAAATAACTTTTCTTTTTCGCATATTGCAGAATAGAAGGAGATTTCGTTTTCTACTTTCCGCCTGAATTCGAGACACTATTTCGAGTAGCGGAACTCAAGAGAATAATATAACAGTCTCGAAAATATAGCGATGGGGAACGGAGTATCTTAATACTAGGTACTACCCTTACCTGTCTTACTATATGTGAAATACAAAGTGAAACTAAAAAAGTGAAAGTATTTGTAAGTATCAAGAGTCCGCCAGCCGGGTATCGCACGCGTGTGTGCGTGGGGAGTCATGGTGGCTGTGGGGTGGAGGGTGAAATTTTTCGTTTTTCACCCACTTTTCCGTCCCTCTCTAGTTTTTCCTCTCCCTCATTTTTTCTTCGGTTTTCTTCCTAGTGCCCCACCACATGTGTGCTAAGTATAGGCTGTGGACAAGATTTAGATCAATACGTGTTTCCGGTTTGGTTATTTTTTTTATTTATTTATCTAAGTGCTATATAAAAAGTTCATGTGAAACAGTGTAAAACTTCATGCGCTATATAAAAACTTCATGTGACTTATATAGATAAAATATTTGATATAACTATGTATATTCGCCTAAAAAGTACTTCATTTGACTTCATATATTTATAATTATTCGCGTTATTGTTATGTATTAAGTTGATATATGTTCAGAATATATGTGACAATTATAAATTCGAATCTCAATGATAGTTTTGTCATTGAATTATCTCTCATTAAATCTTTTAAATAACGGAGATTTGGGACCTAAATTCTAACATTCAAGTTGAGTTTTTTTGACAACTTTGGAAAAAAAAAATTCACTTAACTGCATAATTTCACTGTAAAGCATTTTAAATAGGAATTCTTGTCGCCTAATTTACAAAATAATATAAAAAAATATTGAACATAATAAGTACTTACAAAAACATTGCAAAAAAATATGTATATTATCGTTTCTTTAAATATTACAAACATTTTTTATCTCAAAACTTAAAAAATTATAAATAATCAATTTAGACGATATTTCTTTTTAAATTCAATTTTATAATGTATGAAAAATTTATAAAAAATCTACACAATTTATATATATAAAAAATAAATGGCATCTTCATCTTAAACTTTAGTAAGCTCTACGCGACGCGTGCGGGTGCCCCTCCTCCAGCGCCTTACCGCTATACAGCGTGCTTCGGGTATAAGTTAATTGTGTTTTATTATATCAACAAAATATATATAATTTTTACAAGAAATATAACATCTTATTGATTATTCAGTTCTTAGTTATGTTTAGGAGATATTATTATGTTTTATTTGTATGTATGTGTGGTTCCTTCAAGAGATTAGTTGCTTTATTGTTTTTAATTATTTTCTTATGTGATGTTCTAGTAATCTAATACGTATAAAACACATTTGAGTGGCTTATATTATTAAATTACGTATATAAAATTACTTTATATACATAATCTATACGTAATTGAACTGCGAGATCTAAGAAAATACAGAATTTAAGGCTAAGAAATAGAAAGAGAAAGTGCTTTTTATTTGTATTTTTTATTTAAGCGTTATATAAGATATATGAAAGCGATGATAACATCTAAAATTAACTTGTAACAAATACTTAATATGAGAGAAAAGAATAAATTTTATCATTAAGCAAACCATTCCAAGGCCACAAATCACACGGCACCCTGTATCCTCAAGCAGAACTAGGAAACGCGGGGGTAAGTACACACCCCCACCCCTAGGGGAGTACATCGCAAATACGCGAAAGCAATAGGACTTTTAAAAATTCTCCAGAAATATGATTTATATGTTGACGGCAAGAACGCCTCCTTTTCTCTTGCTCAAGGACGGGCCTGATTCGATTTTTAAAGCGCCTTTTCATTTTGTACTGAAAAAAGTTCATTGTTTTTTTTATTGTAATTTATTCGTTTATGTTTTTTAAAATGGCCTGTATAATTTTGTAATTATTTATAACTATAGTAAAGGCGGAATTGTTATAAATGAATAATTTAAAATATGCCAAAAATGACAAATGTTAAATTTATTGTATTAATTAATACAATAAGGAATACAGTTGTAAACACAACCCATTCCTTAACTTTAATTGTAAAGATAAATTTAAAAAAATCATGTCAACTGTAAGAGAAAATAATAAAAAGTCAGACAATAATAACATGTCAATGTTATTTGGTGTCTAACAAAGAAATTCAATAATCATTCTAAGTTCGCATACGACAGGGACAGTGGGACCACGCACCTCAAAATCTTCAAGGCAATGTGTGTTGACGTAACGTAACTTAACGCTACGACTTATCTTGTTACCAGCTAGCGAGGAAAACCATTAATTTTCCTGGATGAGAATCAAACGTACAACCGTCGTGTTTCCAGTTAGACGTCCTACTGCGCTACAACGGCCTTATTTTTATACATTAAATATATGAACATATGTTTACTTATTTATCTAATCGTAGATGAGTATAAAAACCAGAGGTACCTACTTCGAATCACACAATTAGTCGTTGCAACTTATTCTTTATATTTACAGTTCTCAGTATCATTTCTTAGCTGCGGTCTTAATTTTTTTTTCAACTTTAGAATTTTTTGCCACAGAGAGAACTAACACAAGCGGAACTCAACGTGCTGTGGCTAACTGGAACGGGAAATGAAAATCATTAAGATATAGTCATCCCCTGAAGTGAAAAATGAACCCACAAACGTCACTTTTACAGTTAGACGCTCCCATTGCACAACTACGGTCTAATAGTTTAGTCAGTAATAGTTAAGTTTAGTCAATAGTTCAGTCTAATAATTTAATAATTATATAGATTTTAGATTTACAAAGCGGTTTCATACACCACTCCTATTTAATATGTGAATGATTACATTGTTCTTCACTTTTTTTGTTCCAATAACGTATTTTTTCTGACAAGACCGACTACAAACGAAATATTTTCATGAGAAAGATTTGCATCTACTACTATCATAGACAGTCAAGTACATATCAACTACACCACGAGGCTAAACACAAAATTAACGTGTTTTTTTTTTATAACATAGCCTATGGCATCTATTGATAAATGGACTATACGAGTGTACCCACAAACTTAATATTTTTTCAATTCGAACCAATAGTTTCTGAGATTTGCGCGTTCGAACAAACAAACTATTCGGATTTTTAATATAAATATAGACATAAAATGTATATAAAATAATAAATAAACAAGGTCCACGTTTCGTGGCCAACAGTTTTTAGATCGAGCGAATGACCTTTACAACCCATTCAAAGTTACTCTACATTTGCGTCACAATTCACAAAAACCTAGCGCTTGTGTTTAAACCAACTCCGCTGTAATATTATGTAGCAATTTTTTTCATTTAAAAAATATAGCTACCCTCTGTATCCTATACATAGCAGGGTAGGCAGAGGGAAACTGGGAACCTAGTGTTAAGACACTCCGTTCCCATTATGACACTTCCGTTCCTCACTTTCCGCCTAATTTTTGAGACATTGCGTGTTGAGTGGCGGAAATCAGTGCAATGCTTGGTACCAGAACGAGGAAATGAAAATATTAAATATTACATTCCCCTGATCTCGTCTCGTCTCGAAACGGTAGCCTTTACTGTCGCACGCTTGTGCCACTGCGCCACGACGGCGTAAACATCTTCTTCGTCTGTACTTGTCATCTATTAAAATAGTACTTCTTAGTTTCTTTTATCCATTGTCTATTAAACCGTTGAACACAAAGTTAACCTTCAACTACAAGGGTTGTTAATGATACACTAGGTTCACCAAAGTGGGGAAGTAAATTTAACAAATATGTTTTTTTTTTCAAAATAAAGACCAAGCTCTTCATAAAAAATGATCCTATATCCATCTCATTCAATCAGTCAACTACCCCGCATTGATACCCAAAAATATAGACAAAAAAAGATAATCGGCTTATTTATTTAAAGCAAAGCTCTATCAATTGGTCGAATTAAACTTATTTTTTTTATGGAAATTAAAATATAGGTATATAGCTTACGTTTTCATTGTATTCCGCATAACGCAGGGTAGGTAGGGGGAACCTAGTGTTAAGTAATTAAAATTTATTATACAAACCGTTTCCAAATTCCCGCCCAATGTTCGAGACATTGTGTGTTGAGTGGTGGGACTTAGAATTGGAATCGAACTCGCAACCGAGTTTACACTCAGATGCTGTGATATTGCGCCCCATCTTAAAATCGTAGCCAAACAAAATTGAAGACGAATATTTCACAATTTCCATATATTCATATTTCGTATACGGGCCTAGTAACAGCGCTCTATATTAACATAATAAATAATTTAAATATTTTCGTGCTGCTATTATTGAGGAAAAAATAAAGTCGTGATGGTTGTAGGTTCACATCTATGATAGGGACAAATATTTTTAATGAAAACTAAATTCATTTTCATCATCATTTTGCTCTACGTTATCCAAACATTGCATGATAAAATAGATAAATGGTTATTTCTTATCATTTTCTACGCTTTTGATAAAAAAAATAATGTATAAATAAATAAAACCTTACAATAAATTGAGTGGCGAGGCGCAACGACAAAAAAGGGTGCGGCTGTAAATGCGACGATTGTTGGTTCGATTCCCAGTCCTGGGAATGAAATATTTAATATTTTAATTTCCTCGCTCCGTGCTAAGCGCGGCGTTCAGTTCCGCCACTTAACACACAATCTCTGGAAGGTTGAGCAGCGCGCTAGTGTTTCCCTAAGCCTACCCTTACACATGCGAGATACAGTGTAAAACTAGAAATAAACATACAAAAACTTTAAAATATGATCTTTTTTCACAAAATAAAAATGAAACACCTTTATTTTTAATTATTTTTTTATTCCTAACACTCAAAAGAAGATTTTTTCCGCTTTTCATTTCTTTTCTTATTTCCTGGTGCCTCACCTTACCTACTGCGTCGGTAAAAAC
The DNA here is from genome assembly GCA_021202915.1 of Heliconius himera. Taxonomy (NCBI): domain Eukaryota; kingdom Metazoa; phylum Arthropoda; class Insecta; order Lepidoptera; family Nymphalidae; genus Heliconius; species Heliconius himera. Next base: position 71,718 of record JAJHJA010000214.1, read on the forward strand.
ATATTTATGTTACCACAAATACTACCTTTACGCACCTGAGACTACAACAATAGCTGGAGCTGTCACATTATATGCTGTGACAGTTTACAAATTTTGTATAAAATAATGTATTTTCACTATATTTCTTGGGATCGGGCCGTCGTTACTGTGTAGTGGCTTAGCATGTGATTGTAAAAGCGACGGTTTTGGGTTCGATTTGCAATCGGGGGCAAATCAAAAAAAAATATTATTTGGCTCGGTGTTGAAAAGCACCACTAGACGTGTAATGTCTCGAAAGTTGAGTGGAATATAGAGAATGTTTTGGGTTCTTTAGGTTCCTCTTCTTCTCTATTATATGCGAGATACAGCGTGAAGCTAAAAAAATACTTCCACTATACGTAAGTAACAAAGTAAGGTTCGTAAACTTAGTTAGGTATATGTTTTATCCATATTTTGATTATCAATGTGGTTAAAATTTTAAATGGTGAGGTGAATTCTTTAAAAGAAATTGTTTTATAATTTAACTCAGCATCACACACATTTCTAGTAAATTAAATTCCATAACGGGACATGATACATGTAGTCCTCGGATAGAGAAGAAATGTTATGTGAATTACTTGACTGTGTCAAGGCTGTCGTAGCATAGCGGAAACTGGGAAATGGAACGACTTAACACTAGGTTCCCTCCATCGTGCTATGCGGGAAAAAGGACGAAGCGACTGTAACTTCACAATTTTTAGAAAGTTAGCAATTTCTTATATTCTACATAATATATTTAAAAATCGACTGAAACAGAATAGAAATCAATTATGTAATTATACGAATACTTTGTCACTGCTCATTACATTAATTTCAAAATAGCGGCTTTTGTTTTATAACGTCAAAAATATAGCAAATATAAGTACTAAGTACTTAATTATTATCTAAATTTCATTAAAATTACTGTTTAATTTAAAATCAGAGCACACTAAATTTAACGATTTCATTGAAAAAAAAAAACCGCGTAATATTTGATACATTTACAACATTAATATCAAAGTCTAAAGCCAGATTGCCTAATAACAATTTCAATTTCAATTTTCCACTAAAACAAGGCGGAGGAAAACATTTTTGTGCTTAGAGTATCTCTTACAGAGTTACACGTGTCTGAATTTATTATAACTTAACTAATACATACCGTGGTGGTGTTCGTGTATTACTTTTTTATTGTTATTAGTGTCAATATTTTCATTGATTGATCTGATTGACTAAGTAGATAAACAAAACCTGGTGACTTTACTTACATTTTCAACATCGTCACACACATTTTTAACCCTATTTTATTATAGGTTGAGGTCATCGTGGAGCCAGCATCTACTGACTATAAATACGAAATTTGTTTAATATCTACGTGCGTTACATTAGGTTCGATTCCTAGGGAATTAATTATTTTCTTTTTCTGCCCGTTTGAAGGACCGTTCCTCCATATGTAATTAGAGTTCATCACATTTACATTGCAATTTAAATATAAAAATGTAATTAAAATGAAAAATTTAAAAATTTTATTGCTTTATTTGATATTGTTGTTAGATAACTTGGAGCTCTATATTATCAACAAATTAATAGATAAGTACTTGATTATCTGCCCCAGCTCCAACCCACAGCCTCTACCACTTTTATATCATTCTTGGTAGCAGTGACCACTATGCATGTAGGTATAATAAAAATTAACTGTGATAATCAAACAAAAACTTCGCCTCACCATCCCCAGTCATAAAATTAAAATCGTTCGTGGACCATATTTATGCTTCTACGGACCACTGGTGGTCCGCGGACCACTGTTTGGGAACCAGTGCTATAAAGGAACGTAACGTTTCTAGTCTTTTATCAAATATTACACGGAGTGTTAAGACACTCCGTGTAATATTTCCCCCTCTGCCTGGTTCCCTCTGCCTGCTGTGTGCGGGATACAGTGTGAAGCTGATTTAATTTAACTTATTACAAAATTCTGTTGTAAATTACAAATTATTTCAAATTTTAAAACACAATAATGGCGCACTAATAAAGTATCTGACTCTACACGATAATTGAAGGTTCAGATCGCACAATGGATATATAGTATTTATATTTATAATAAAGATTTTTTTCCAGATATAATAAGCCAAATTAGAGGGTTAATTTTTGTCACCCCCTCCACATTGTTTACGAAATCGAAAAAAGAAGAAAACCAAGTAAGGCGTCACCAAGTCCTTTTTCCTTTTTTTACGACATATTAAGAGGTATAATTTCTTTCCTAGTCGCCCCTACAATCCCTAACTTACCTACATTTTAAAACTGAACTTAATAAGTTCAGTCATTTTGTCTGTCCGTTGTCTATCATTCATTTAGCAACAGAAAAGTTTTATATATATAATCGTCGGTATATATAAAATTAAGTAGATTATATCTAAAATTGATGAACGACACAAGCTTTTTCAATTAAACTCTGTATAAAAATTCAATTTGAGAGCATTAGTGGCTAGTGGCGCACAAAGTGTAAGGTGACTGTAAACGCGACAGGTTTTGGGTTCGATTCCCACTCGAGGAAATGAAATATTTCCTATTTCCATTTTCTTCGCTCTGGTGTCGAGGCAAAGCGCGGCATTAAGTTCCGCCACTCAACACGCTCTGCCTTAAGATGTCGGTGGAAAATGGGGAATGGAGTGACATAACACTAGGTTCCCTAGACCTAAAAAAATAGAAATATCTCGTCTCATCGATTCTATATAAATACGTTACCATACAGTAATTTGTTCGTTGGAGAATAATTATTTTATTTAGGGCTTCATAATCAAATAGATTACGCGTTGTTTGACATTTTCCACATAAAAAAATATTCCCTTTTGTTACGTATAATAATTACTTTTTTAGATTAAATTCTTTACAATATGAATTATGAGATAGCAGGTTCAAATGTTAGTAAGCGCTTATATTTCTTTTTTTAGCGTTGCTTAAATCAAAAGAAAAAAATAGAACTCTTATAGGATTACGTTTGGTTGTCTATCCGTCTGATTTAGCTTCACGCATAGAGTGCACCTTTGTCCTGTTATATAACAAGGAAGAGAAAATTATGTTGACGCGCCGTGTTCTTCACATTCCGCTCATTTTAGAAGCATGACGTACTTATTGGCGAAACCTAACGCTGGACTTTTTTTATCAGATCAGAAATGATAATTTAAGTATTCTTCCGAGTGGAGATTAAGCTCATAACTGTCGCATATAGGCTCTGACAGTGTTCCTCGTCGCCACGATACCTTCAACTTGAGGGTAACGTAGGTAGGTATGTTTTTTTTAGCTTCACCTGCACCCCGCGAATAGCAGAGTAGGCTCAAAGAATCTGGGAACCTACTTTCCACCGAACTCTACTGGCATTGCGTATTGAGTGGTGGAACAGAACGCCGCAGTTTGCCTTGTTACCAGATCGAGGAAATTTAAATTTTTTATATTTTTCCCACAAGTGGGAATCGAAACCAAAAGCGTCGCGTTAATAGTCGCACGCTTGTGCTCCTACGCCACGACAGGCTCTTAAATAAAATTAAATATATTTGTATATTATTTAAGCAAATATATAACTTCCTTCGAATTTATATATAAAATATATTTCACCCTCCTTTATTTTGGTTTCACCGCTCTGTCGGCAAGGCGCCGCTTTGAATTTGGAACAATTGTTAATAAATTTCGAGAATTCAGATGAAAAGTGAGAAACGGAGTGTCTTGACACTAGGTTTCCTCTGCCTATGAAACCGATTTCTTTTCTTATTCTACTGTCCTATTTATACTTACGTACTATATAGTAATAAGAGGAAAAAAAATTTTTTTTTAATATAAGTGTAAAAATATAGAGCCGTGCACTGTTTACAATCTTCAAACGAATAGATATGACCGGTTGTGGCCACGCGGTGCGTCAATTTACTTTGCAATATTAGTACCAGCTTTGCCAGACGTCTCGTTTTTGGGAGGACGTTCCAAATTTTAGACCAAAAATTAAAAGTCCCGCATCGGGACAGGCATTGTCCTGCTTTTCACGTAGTATTCCCCGTACTGTGAAAAATCATTTTTTATTACTTTAAGATTTTAATTAGGTACTAATAATTTAATAGAAATACAATTGAGTATATTCGTAAGTTATGTATAATAATTCTGAAGACTTAAAGTAAACCAAAACAATATCGTTTTGAAGCATAGTGACGTTATTCCATTAAAAAACATTTGTTATCTATCACCATTAGAAGCTTTATTTTAAACTTTAGTAAATGGATAAATAATAAATTAAATTCTTATCAATTAATTTGTTTGTCCCGCTTTTAGCGAAAGCGTCTCGCTTTTTACTTTAAATCTTGAAAAATCCCTCTTTACATTTAGAAAAAATCTGGCAACGATCTGATTAATATCCTTATAAACAATGTAAGGACATTTAAAATTCAAAATTATAAAATAAATAATTTAAATACTTAAAAAAATTATATATCGTTTTTATAGAACACTAAAAAGTAAAAAAGGGAGGTGTACCTCTGAAGATTTCCACTATTAAAATCCTGGATCCATTATTAGACCAACTCGATGACACCATAATATTGTATGGTCACTTAAGTACCACCCGTATTGCTCTATTTTTTTACTTCACGCTGTATCCTGCACATATGACGAAAGACAGAGGGAATCTAGAAACCTAGTGTTAAGACACTAAGTTTCCATTTAGATATTTTCATCATCCACTCCATTTTACGATTTATCCGAATTCTATTTCGAATATTACATATTCAGGTCCACCAAATATTGAACTCAAAAATATTGAAAAAAAAATCATTAAATAAACTGAGGCCAGTCGTGGCGCAGCGGCACGAAGTGTGGCTGTAAAACCGACTGGTTGTGGGTTCGTTCCCCACTCGAGGAGATGAAATATTTACTTAAATGTATATTTCCATTTCTTCGGTCTGGTGTCGAGGTTAAGCGCGGCGTTGAATTCTGCCACTCAACACGCAATGCCTCCAGAATTCGGCAGAAAGTGGGGAACGGAGTGTCTTAACACTAGGTTCCCCTCTGCCTACCCTGCTGTGTGCGGGATACAGCGTGAAGCTGATTTAAAAATATTGGATTTTAAATAAGTATATTTATTTTTTATTTTATTAAACGTACTAATTTTATATTCTTGAATATACTAGTATTCCTGATGAACAACAAAGTTCTATACATTTTTACTTGCCCTTGTAGAAATGTTATGTTGAACTAGTCGTCGCCTGCAATTTTATTTCTTTATTAAGATTTTTTTCTTTAAACTACTACAAATTATAACTTCAATGGCCACCCCCAGTCAACCCCTATAAACGCCGCCCCGTCCCAGAGCGGTTATTTTGCTCGCTTTAAAACATCCCCATGCCCCACATTTTGATATTCGTGTCGATGTTCCTTCACAAATTGCTTGACGATTGTGATGTGGCTTACTTTACTATTACAAATTCTTGGAAGATTTTTTTTAAGGGTTCACGCTGTATTCGTATATAGCAGGGTTGGCAGGGGAAGAATAGTGATAGGACACTCTGTTACTTAATTTTCTCTCAATTTTCTAAAAATAGTGTGTCAAGTGGCGGAAGACAGCACCGCTTTTCTTATTCATTGCCCCGAGTGGGAATCCAACCAACATGTCATCGCGTTAACAGTCAGAATCTGTACCGCTGCGCCACGACAGCCTCAAAATAGTAATTTAAAGTCAGTTAAACATTAACTGAAGTATCTGAGAGTGGCTGTCCGTTTCTAAGAAGGACAATTCTTTAGAAGATTGATGAAAAGATATTTAATATGAGGACTAAAATATGAGATACACAGTGACGGACCCAAACATTTTTTATTTACAAGCCCCGTCTAGGCTTACAGAGTGCTATTCTGTAATAACCTTAGAAAATTTTATTATAATAAGTATATAAATATATTTATAACGTAGTTGCACAGGGTATGCACGATGGTTGTGGGTTCGATTCCTTCTCAAGGGAAAGTATTATTTTCATTTTGCCGTTTTGGTAAAAAGACAAAACGCAGCGTTGATTTCCGCCACTCAACATGTTTCGATAATTGGCTGCTTCGAAACAGAGTGTCTTGCCACTAAGTTTCCACTATATGCGAGATAGTGTGAAACAAAAAAAATCTCTAATAAAAAATATACCATAGCCATTTCTTTCTGCGTCATTATAGTATTAATTTGTTTTATAAACTAGACAATAGAGCCATTAGAGTCACCCAATAAAAATTCTTTTCTAGTATATTTCTATAGAAAGACAGATTTAACACTAGGTCACTAAATTTGAAATTAAGTTAATAAGACTTTTTTTTTTAAATATTTGAAATATTGAATATTGTTAAAGTGTTATTTCACATTTAAGATGTTTTAGAAAACGCATGGAAATTGTCACGTCGCAGGACTCGAACTCGCGCCCCTCACAATCGGTCTAAAGGCGGTTAATTGACGGATTCCAAGAGGCGCATAAAATGTCAGTTTATACTTATAATGAATCGCTCAATAATATTGTTTTTATTTTTTATTTTAAGAAAATAATGAAAAATGTCTTCGTTCCCTACATTCCTAGATGTAGAGAAGTAAGACCCGTGCTTATAAATCGCTCTCAAAACCGAAATCGATCTTGGGAACGATTTTGATGAGATGTGCGATGCCATTTTCATTAATAGATTATCAATTTATTAATACAGGCCTAAGACACGATATTTTATCGCCCTACCCAATAAACATATACGAAAAATACAAAAAAGATATAAATAGTTACTGCCCTTTTTTACGCGAATTAGAAGCGATGGCCGTCGTGGTCCACACAACTGTATGTAATTATTGTAAAATAGTAAAGTTGTAATAACTATTAAGTTAATAGATATTAAGTTAAATGTGGACAAAACGCCAATCTAAAACCTGAACTTTCTTAGGAATTAAATATCTAGATAATTATCTCCAGTTATAAGCCTTGTTTAAGTAATGGATCAATAAAAAACTAAAGCGTATAATTATGAAAAAGTTAAGAAAAGTACGGACCACGTGTCTGTAGTGTTTACTTAAAACATATTTAAAAAAATACTACTAGGACCCTCTGTCTACCTAAAAATAAGTGATAACGCTTGAAGCGCTTATTAAACTTTAAATAAAGTACCTAAAAAGAATTAAAAAAATTAGTAAGCTAACATTATCTTTTACACAAACAAATATGTTTTTTTACTATTTTGACCAAAATCAGCAATTATTGTAACGCTTTTGGCGATTAAAAAGAAGAGGGTAGTCGTGGTGCAGGAGAACAAAATGTGACTGTAAACGCGACTGGTTGTTGGGTTCGATCCCAACTCGAGGAAATAAATTATTTATTTGACATCATATTTCCATTTTTTCGTGTTGATGTCGGAGCAAAACGCGGCGTTGAACTCCGCAATGCCTCCAGAATTCGGCATAAAGTGGGGAACGGTGTGTCTTAGCACTAGGTTTCCTCTGCCTTCCCTGCTGTGTGCGGGATACAGCGTGAAGCTGATTTTTTTTTTACTTAAGTATTATTTCATAATAAACAAACATACTCCTATGTACGATTTTCAGATATAGGTAAGCGAAGAGAACGTCATAACCGACAACTCACATTTTTCAATTTTTTTACAACTGGGTAAAAGAAAATCTGAAATGGATCACTATTTTAATATATCGTGACTTTGGGATTAGTTTTAATTTTGTTTCTTAGTCTAGTCTAATGTACGACATGGTTATACTCGAAATTGCTCATAGAAAGCATAAAAATATTTGCATACGGTCACAATATAATACGTATGGCTTAGTGGTCATATCTCTTGAACGGTTTTCAGGAAGCGTGGTTTCAAAACACGATACGTTCAAGTTTTCATACGTTTTCTAAATAAGTAGAGCACTTGTCCTTCTTTTATTCCACTTAAATTCGAAATCATCATATAACAATGACTTCTAGCTATACAGTACCTATTTTAACGTACAGTTGATTCTTTTACCGATTCCAACAATTCCACCAAAAAAGTGAACCTGTACTTATTTATTTTATAAAAATTTGAATTCGCGCCTCCTGGAAATCGACCAGGTGGAAATATTTCTAAGTGTGGAATAACACTTTAAAAATGTTATAAAAGTAAACCTACTTTTTCCACCCTAATAAAATCCTGTTTCATAACCAAATACATCAGATATTAATCACTTAATATAAACCAATTTAAGCTAAATAATATAAAATTAAACTTATTAACGTCATTAGAGTATAGAATTAAAACAAATCAAATAAAAGCGCTGACGGATAACACATATATCTAAAACTATCTCCCTCCCCCCACCCTTTTACCACCCGACCCCCTCCGCTTTCACGGTTCTAATTTTTCGGGAATTTGGGGCATATTCGTAAATATGAAATGGAAAAAATATTTCGCGTTGAAACGCAATTTAAGTTGTATATGAAAGATGATAAGGTTCAATTTGTAATGTAGGGTAGTTGGAAAAAAAATTACTTCATATGTCGTCCTTAAGACGGAACGCCTCGCTCTGCGTATGTGTGTTCCGGACTCGGGTGGTGTGGAGACGTTGTGAGAGTTAAATGTTTTGATTTTTTTTTGTACATTTGTTGTAAGCAGGATAGGCAGAGAAAGCCTAGTATTAAGACACTCTGTTTCCAACGCACCACCCAACTTACAAGATATTGCGTGGTGAGTGGTGGAACCTAACGCCACCCTTTGTCTAGTGGGTATTAAACCCACAAACGATTGTGGGTCTTAACTCAATATAGGCTGCATTATATATATTTAAATATTGTAGTTAATAAATCTTGCAAATATGCTCCTAAGTATTTCCTCACCTAATTTGATTAAAATATTACTTATGGCGATATTTGAAGGGCGTGCACATGACCTTCTTACTTCGAAGTAGCAGTGGTTATCATTTTCGGTAGCTAAAATCCTGCATTTCTTGTTACAAGTAACTCTGTTCTCAATTTTTAGTCTTAAAACTTTTCTTTGTTGTACGTACACATCTTTTCTATTTTGACACAGAAATCATATCTATACCAATGTGATGAAATTGACCAGTTTGTTATGTTGAAAACTGTTGACTGTAGAAGAGGGTAGGCTATGTCCCTTTTTTTTGCCTGCGGTCAAAAAGTAATACAAGCAATTAACTGTAGGTACAAGCTATGTGTCATGACATCATGTGTCATACATAACTCTTAGATTATGCATTCTACTATGCGGACCAAGTTACAGGTAAAAGCTATTAAATAATAAATATTCCTTGTGTTACTCATAGCCACCGCGCTGTCTTTTCTTTTTCTAGTCTTTTCTTTAGTACTTATTCGCTTACCTAATCTGAGTCCTTATCCTACGAGTAGATGTTATACGAATAGGTACATATTTAATAAATAATAATAGATTTGGGCTTTTAGGTTCGTGTGAACTCACTTAACATCCATGAGGACCCCTTGCCATTAGGAGGGCATGTATGTGCGGGTTGGCGATTTGTATATGCCGAAGGCGGTTTAAAGGGACCCTAGCGTTGGGTGCTCCGGTCTCACTGGCTATAGTGTGAAGTTAAAAAAAGAACAACACTACTGCATTTCCTACTTACATGTATTTTACGTCGGGCAAAAATAAAGAAGTCTCCACACATTTCGTATTCTATCAAGCGGCGATATATAGGCTGTAGCTATGCGAGCAAATATATAATATTTTCCTATATGTAACTTTCATCATTTATATTTTATTACTATATAACTGAACTATTCATACAAAGTGTTTGTCTCTGCTGTCTGTGTGTGTGTTCAATTAAACATTTTCTTAATAAGAAACAGGGTGGGCTCGAGATGTATTATTATGTTTTCTAATATCATACATGTACATGTATTTATGTATGTATGTATTGTATGGGATTTAAGAATTTTCTTTTTGTTTTGTTTTTTTTTGTTTATTTCTATCGTTCGCTCAATATAATCTAGAGAGAATGCCTATTAGTTGCTGTAAACTTAACGCTGTTTTCAAACTAGACTAGTCTAGAGTACTCTAGAGTAGTAAAAACAGTAGATCGATACATGAAAAAAATAACCGACTAGGTTGTAGATAATTAAATAAAACGTGACTTTGTATTAGTTACTATGCAACATATTTAAAATGTTACTTACACTATAAAAGAAATATATTTAAAAAAAACCGTAAAAGCAGACGGAACCCGCACCTCTTAGATGCCGTCCAAGCACTACTACTAACTATTTAAAGCCTTACGTTTTTTTCGAGCAATAAGTTTACTCAGCAGATTTTCATTTTAATTATAAGAGGAGATTGACCATCTACGTTGTGGGTACAATGAACAACAAAACGCGATAACTGATCGTAAGTGAATTACTATCCCGACTCGTACTTGGCCTATTTAAAAAGGCTGTGCCTACAATATTTTTGAACATGGCTCTATTAATAGTGATGGACCTCTGCTATCCATTTTTCTATTTGAATTACTAAAAACGTGAAGAGTATGATTGCATGTAATATTGTACAATAATGTTGTATAAATAGACCAATTAAATTTTGTAATACGGAGAATATGCAGGCTTCCCTATTTTCTGCAGAATTTTTGAGACATTGCATGATTAGTGGCGAAACTCAACGCCGCGTTTTGTCTACCATAGTGAATGAAAACAATGTGATTTTGTCTAACTTGTGTTATAAAAATATTATTCTTTAAAACAAAAAAAACATCCCAGCAGGATTTATTCACTCCTAAGTTTTATTCTTTGCTTTAAAAGCAGTACTAGTGAAAATAAAAAAAAAATATCTATAGGAATATTTAAGAATATAAAAAATATTTAAAGGTATGTAGTTGGTATATATAAGTATATATTTCAAGGAAGAGGGAGCACGGAAGCCAAACTTTATAACTCGCTATCGAACTTTTTATTAATTCGGCATATCGTTTGAAATATTTTGCTTGTTACATATAAAGTATTATATAATATAATATGTTATAAATATTTCACATATTTTTATGTTTTTAAATCAAATTTAAAGAATTCTATTGGTGAGTCCTTGTAAGACCGATTCAAGAACTTCAAGAACTCTGCATCAATGAAACTGGAGGAAGGTCACGTGAACAGCATGAGCGTGAGAGTAGACGAGGCGAGAGAAGTATTCAGAAATCCGTACTCTCTGGCTACCGCGCTAGGGATAGAGCGGGGAGCTATAAGAATACACTTAGTAAATATAATATCTTTAAAATTGCATATTACACTCAATATTGTAACATATCTAAGAAAATCTTTATATTTCTGAGAACTGAACTGTGAACGCTACGGCTGTGGGTTCGATTTCCACTGCTTTAAAGTAGCTTTTTTTTAACTACTTTCTGTGGTCCTATCTTTTTATACTAAGTTTTCTTCATACACTATTTTTTTTTAAATTCACACATCTAAAGACACTCGCGATACTACTACACTAGTCACTCGCACGATTGTAACTTTAGTAAGTATTATTATAATAATAACGATGAAAGTTGGTTGGCTGAAGATATTTAATGCATAATACTTGTTTTTTTTTATTTATTATGTATTTTAGTACAAAAAATAATATTATTTAATAAGATTGTAGAAAAAAAATGGTACCAGAACATTTTTTATAATATATAATGTAAGTTACTAATAATATACATATGTACCGGCGCTATTTCTTAACGGATTTTCCACTCAGAGGAATGAACTATTTTTACTTCCCCACTCTGTTGTTAGACATGATAACTCGCAGCGTATAGTTCCGCCGCTCAAAAACGCACTCAACATGTCACGAATTCGTAAAAGTAGAGTAGATTGATATTCAAAATAATTAACACAGTACATTTTACGTCCTGTCTCAGAGTTTATTCACATTAGGTTCTCTTTTTCTAATATTTGTATGATTATTGTTTTCTCATGTAATATAGTAATTTAATTTCAAATATTTTATTGCATATATTAGCAAATTCTGTTTTAAAATTGTAGAAGTATTGTGTGTATAAATAATTTTTTTCAGCGCCATCTATTAATAATATTATTTAACTTTATTTGTGTAATTTTATGCATGAAGCACTTAATGTTAATTCTTATCGACAGATGGCAATAGACGCATAAAAAACATATTATAACCATTTTGTATATACTTATATCATAAAAAATTTAAAGACGAGACCGTCGTGGCACAGTGGCACAGCGTGTGACTGTAAATGCGATTGTTTTGGGTTCAATTCCGAGTCGGAGGAATAAATTATTTAATATTAACATTTCCTTGCTCTGGAATAAGACAATAAGCGCCATTGAGTGACGCCACTTGTCTAAATATTCAGTGAAAAATGGGGAACGGAGTGTCCTAACACTAGTTTGTCCTACTATATACAAAATAGAACATGAGGCTAAAAAATGGCAAAAAAAATATTGAAAGGTTTTTTTAAAAGTTATACATTTATCTATAACTTTTTTATTCTTTTTCATCTGTGTTTTTCTGGTATAATAAATAAAAAAAAACACCAATTATTATAAACTTATACTTATTTATTCATACTATAATATTTCGGAATAAAAATCAGTCTTAACTCTTAATATTAAATTACCAAAATTATGTACCTAGAAGTCATCAAACACAAAATCAACGTCGTTTTTTCTTTTGAGGTGTTTTAACTTCACGCTGAGCATTTTGCTGGTCCTGTCCAGCCTGTTCATCATTTTGATCATCTGTATCCTGGATTTTCCTTCTCACCGGACCAGTTTGGGCAATAGGTACTATTCTTTCACCTATTTCTACAGATTTTTTAGGCGCAGATATAGTTAAAACGCCATCAGAAGAAAGCTTGGACTCTATCATCTCAGGGTTACAGCCTTCTGGTATAGCGTACCTGCGTTTAAACTGCCTGGATACGAACCCGTGCTCATCTTTCCTTTCTTCATGCTTTCCTTCAATCACTATGTATTTGTCGATAGTTTTCACGATAATTTCCTCTGGAGCAAAATGCTGAACGTCTAAGTTTATTTGGAACTTATCTTTGTCGGTTTTTATGGTAGATCCTACATCTTTTGTTAAAGAAGCAAGGTTTCTCCAGGACCGTAAATAGTTGCGGGACGGTCGGTCGAAGATATCGGTTATGAAGTCTTCAGGGGATAGATCTAGACCGTACATGTCGCGTAAACGCCTAGGTCTCATTTCGTAGTCCATTAATAAAGGCAGTAAGGCCATTTTGCTTATAAAGATTGATTAATTTTAGTAAAAACGCTATTTTTTTCCGTTGAGTTGCGTGAAAAGCGCTTCGCTGTAGCGTAGTTTGTTTCAAACTGTAGCTTGTAAGTGAGGGCGACACTTATATATTTGAAGTAAATTATTCTGTACTTCACTCGAAACTTGTAGAATGTTCGTGAATTTTTATTAGTGACATCTAGTGAGCAGTAGCTCTAACTAATAATTTACGCTTATTGTATGAAATCACAAAATTAATAAACAATCCACGACAAATCTTTTAATTTACGTTATTTTTTAAATTAATTAACGTTTTAATTAAAAACTCAAAATATTAACGCTGTTATAAATATAATTATAATATTAACGCCATCTATTGTACGGTTTTAGAAAAGATATGTTAAGAATTGGGCAAATAATTGTCACAATAACATGAAAGATGGCAGCACTGGCTATTCAATTTTACGCTTAAAGCCATTTGTATTATATTTCCTCGTACGGTAAAAATTTACACTAAATGATTCACAAATGCAATGACACATCTGTAGATTATTTAACAAAATAGTTATCATAGAAATATCTTGAATTTATAACTTCAGTAAACTATAAAAAAAATATAAGGCAATTAGAAAAAAATATATACAAAGCACAGTTTTTATTTCAAAGCTCTTCATAATAGAAACTATTGTAAATTTGTTAAATTTTATGTAATTATATGTTGTATAAGTATAATGTGGAAGTTATCAACAAATCGTATTATACCATTTAGCTTCATGCGGTATCCCGCATATACCATGAGAAGAGTTAACCTGGGAACCTAGTGTTAAAACACTCCGTTATTATGAGTAGCGAAACTCAACGTCGCGCTTTGTCTTGTTATCAGAGCGAAAAAAGTATTTTTTTTAAATAATTCACTGTCTTATTATTGAGTTCGAATCGAACCTACAACCGCCCGTACTTACAAGTACTTACTAGTACTAGTGGTACTCCACTGCGCCATTGTACATGATTAGAATATAATTCGGAACAAATCCATGCCTTATGCTAATACGTAAATTCTTATTTAAATTTAGACCTAAAAGTCAAAAATAGTAAAATATGGCGAAAGATTTGATTAAAAATAGCATAAAATAGGTTATTGGGCTTATTTTTTTGTCACAATAACTCTATATTATTAAAGTTTATCTTTATTTACGAAAATATTTTTCAAATATAATAGAAAAAAATATACTTATTTTTTTCTTTTTAATTATAAGAATAACCCTCTTAAATTAAATGTTAATAGGTATTTACAATGTTTTATTTACTATCTTTACTTTGACATAAGATAAGCGAGTTCAAGCTCACTATTTCCGTAGTTTTAAATCTTGTCAGTTTCACGCTGTATCCCGCATATAACAGGATAGGAAAATACAACCTAGTGCTAAAATACTGTTCTCCTCTTGCCAAGACATTTCCCGCTGCGTCTTTAATTTTAAAAATATAAAAAAAATGTTTTTTTTATTATAAAAACAAAAATAATTCTTTAAAATTTAATTATTACTTTATGACAAATAGGCTGCTATTTGATCAATAAGTACATAAAAAAAAAAATTACAAATTAAATATTTATGTATAATATATAATTATCATTTTTACTATTACAGTAATAAAAAATCGAAATCAAAATAAAAAATAACGAAACTAAAATTATAATTAATTGAGACGATTTCTTTGATTCTTATCTATTCAACGACAAACGTACATTTTGAGGTTATGTTACACACACCGGCATATTATGAATCAACATCAATTATATATTAAATTATGGTTATTTATCAAAGAATATATTGTAAAACTAAAATAAGAGAGATATTCCTTTAGAATATTATAAAAATTGGGCTTTTTAATTATATTTATATATAATTTAAGCTTTGTAGAGTATTTAGAGGTTAGATTTACACAATTATTTTGTATATTTAGTCATAAGATGATGATCATTAATTATAATTATAAGCCAAAGTTGTATTAAAAAAAAGGTGTAATGTAATATTTTTTTTATGTATATTTTTAATATTTTTATGATATTACTCTCTATTTTCAGTCAGTAATAATGACACGACACAATCTATTGTTTTCTTTTTCATAATAAAAGTTTTGATTTAAGTTAAATACAGTAAGAATTCAATTAAAAAAATTAATATTGTTGTACTTTTGTCATTTTTATACTTAATTATGTGAATATTAATATTTAAAATGATTACTCTATAGAGCAGTTAGCCTTAGCTTTGTCTAATGCAACAACATGGTGATATTGGTTTCATATGACAAAATAAACGTATAAACCTTTAATATAGCTAATAATACCTTATATATAAAGTGCATTCAGTCATTTTAGGCTATTATGCACAAAAATCAATAATATCTTGGTACAAGAGTCTAGAAGATTCACGCCGGTAGTTACAGTAGAGGAAATAGGAAGTTGACAGCGCCACATGCGGCGGAAAGACACAACACACACCGGATATTCATCGAATGTTCTAGAAGGAATGCTTATTTTATTATTTTAATTATAATTCTGAATGAAACATCAGTATATTATATTTTTAATTAAAATTTAATATTAAAATCTATTTATGTGTATATAAACATTAGTACATTTCGTAGGTAAAGTATATGTTTGGTAAATATTCATGGAACGTTCTCGAATGTTCTAGAATGTTCCATGGGTTTGTAAGCGAACGCTGGTGCTGCTGCGTAGTATCGAATAGCGGAACTAACAAAATTGTGTTCGGTACAAACAACCTTTTCCTAAATTATTAAAATTTCATGATGTCTTCGTAAGGATGAAATTATATTTAAATTCGTTTTTATTCAATAGAAAATGTGTATTTTACCGGCAATAATGAATTTTATATTTTTTACCGTATCAATTTTAAATATATAAAACAATATTAGCGTTAAAAATTTGAACGCTAATATTATATGGTTTTTTAATAAGTGTTACGTGATAAAAATGCCATTTTATGAAAATTTTGTAATTTTTCCTTTAAGTCTAACTATGACTTTTTTTAATAATGATTACTTTATAGCATTAAAAATGTTAAATTCAGAAGATATCGATTTAAGATATAACGTAAATTGTTAATATCTGTTATAATAGATTTATATTACATTACTATGTGATTAAATTAAAAAATATATATTTATTGTTAATAAAAAATACATTTTACAAAACTTTTATTAAAAATGTTGCATATATCTGTAAATAAGGGCGGCAAGTCCAGAAAATTCTATTCGTTCACAGATGTCGCACCGATGTACACTGTATATAAGACCGTGACGTCTCGCGCCGGCGTCATTGAGTAAAATCGAGCTGCGGTAACAGCGTTTCAAGTGTTCTGTGATATTTATACACGTGCGAGTATAAACCACGCTACGGATACGAAGCAAGAAGTAACTAATACAACTTTCAAGTCAGTTGAAAGGTATATATTTCTATATTCTATAAATGCCAGAAGAAAAAATGGAGACTCAATCCGGTGAAGTTGAAACCTTCGCCTTCCAGGCTGAAATTGCCCAGCTTATGTCATTGATCATCAACACATTCTACTCTAACAAAGAGATCTTTCTTCGTGAGTTGATCTCTAACTCTTCAGATGCTTTGGACAAGATCCGATATGAATCTCTCACTGATCCATCAAAGCTCGACAGTGGCAAGGAGCTGTATATTAAGATAGTGCCCAACAAGAGCGAGGGAACCCTAACCATCATTGATACCGGTATCGGTATGACAAAGGCCGACTTGGTGAACAACCTCGGTACTATCGCGAAGTCCGGCACAAAGGCGTTCATGGAGGCGTTGCAGGCGGGCGCTGACATTAGCATGATCGGTCAGTTCGGTGTAGGTTTTTACTCCTGCTACTTAGTCGCAGACCGCGTGACTGTACACTCAAAACACAATGACGATGAACAATACATGTGGGAGTCTGCTGCTGGTGGTTCCTTCACCGTCCGCTCTGACCCCGGTGAACCACTGGGCCGCGGTACAAAGATCGTACTCCACGTGAAGGAGGACCTCGCCGAGTTCATGGAGGAACACAAGGTCAAAGAGATCGTCAAGAAGCACTCTCAATTCATCGGTTATCCAATCAAACTTGTAGTTGAAAAGGAACGCGAAAAGGAGCTCTCTGATGACGAAGCTGAAGAGGAAAAGAAGGAAGAGGAGAAGGAGGACGAGAAACCCAAAATTGAGGACGTAGGTGAGGATGAGGATGAAGACAGCAAGGACAAGAAGAAGAAGAAGAAAACCATCAAAGAAAAGTACACGGAGGATGAGGAATTGAACAAGACCAAGCCCATCTGGACACGCAATGCAGATGACATTACCCAGGAAGAATATGGTGACTTCTATAAATCTCTAACCAATGACTGGGAAGACCATCTAGCTGTCAAGCACTTCAGTGTAGAGGGTCAACTTGAGTTTCGTGCCCTCTTGTTCGTTCCTCGTCGCGCTCCCTTCGACCTCTTCGAGAACAAGAAGCGCAAGAACAATATCAAATTGTATGTCCGCAGGGTGTTCATCATGGACAACTGTGAAGACCTAATCCCTGAGTACCTGAATTTCATTAAGGGTGTAGTTGACAGCGAGGACTTGCCCCTGAACATTTCTCGTGAGATGCTCCAACAGAACAAGATCTTGAAAGTAATTAGGAAGAACTTGGTTAAAAAATGCTTAGAGCTCTTTGAAGAACTGGCTGAGGACAAAGAAAACTACAAGAAGTATTATGAACAGTTCAGCAAGAACTTGAAGCTTGGTATCCACGAGGACTCTCAAAACCGCAACAAGATCGCCGACCTACTCCGCTACCACACATCTGCCTCTGGTGATGAAGTTTGCTCCCTCAAGGAATATGTTTCACGCATGAAGGAGAACCAGAAGCACATTTACTACATCACTGGTGAAAACAGGGACCAGGTGGCCAACTCATCCTTTGTTGAAAGAGTTAAGAAACGTGGTTATGAAGTAGTTTACATGACTGAGCCTATTGATGAGTATGTAGTTCAACAAATGAGAGAATATGATGGCAAAACTCTGGTCTCTGTAACCAAGGAAGGCTTAGAACTCCCAGAAGATGAGGAAGAGAAGAAGAAACGTGAGGAAGACAAGGCCAAATTTGAAGGTCTATGCAAAGTAATGAAGAACATTTTGGATAACAAAGTTGAGAAGGTAGTTGTATCCAACAGGTTAGTCGAATCACCTTGCTGTATTGTCACTGCTCAGTATGGTTGGACGGCCAATATGGAGCGTATCATGAAGGCTCAGGCTCTCCGTGACACATCCACCATGGGCTACATGGCAGCCAAGAAGCACCTCGAGATCAACCCTGACCATTCCATTGTAGAGACACTCCGTCAGAAAGCAGATGCTGACAAGAATGACAAGGCTGTCAAGGACTTAGTCATCCTATTATACGAGACTGCTTTACTTTCGTCTGGTTTCACCCTCGATGAGCCTCAAGTACATGCTTCTCGCATCTACCGCATGATCAAGCTTGGTCTCGGCATTGATGAGGAGGAGCCAATTCAAGTTGAGGAAGCCAGCGCTGGAGATGTCCCCCCTCTAGAAGGAGATGCTGATGATGCGTCCCGCATGGAAGAAGTAGATTAAGTTCCCCGCCTACTCCTAGCCATGTTATAATGGTATCTATGTGTATTGCAAGTTTTTTTTGTGCACTGGTGTACAGCCAAAGACTGATTTTAGTTCAAATTCCATTTAATTAATAAAGGATTACATTTAATGTAACTAATAATAATTTTGTAGTTTCATTTCCTTATTTAATTTAAGAACTATCTGTAAACTATTAAGACTTAACTACTGTTGACTAGCTGTTCTTGTTTAGAATTCCAAATCAATAAAGAATTTTAAAATATGAATAAAAATATGTTTTAC
The DNA here is from genome assembly GCA_021202915.1 of Heliconius himera. Classification (NCBI taxonomy): domain Eukaryota; kingdom Metazoa; phylum Arthropoda; class Insecta; order Lepidoptera; family Nymphalidae; genus Heliconius; species Heliconius himera. The sequence goes on from JAJHJA010000214.1 coordinate 90,871, forward strand.
TTCATTTTTGAATTATCAAGTTTATTAAATTATAGATTTTAGACAGATTTTTAAAATATTTTCAATACATAAATGATTTATAAAGTAATGTTGGGTAAATGATGTTGATCGTATTACACAATTAAATTCTTTTAAAGCATTTCTAAAAATATAGTAATATTTCAGTTTATTCTACCTACCTACATGCACATTAGCTATCATATCCTGTTTAAGATATTCTCATTAACACCTCCATTCTTTAGATATTGTGAATTAATTCAGTACTAGAAAGGAAATTATAAATTAAATATAACACCATAACGACTTGAAATCAAACCTACAGCCGTAGTGTTGATAGTCGCACGCTTTTGGCCCACGACATTACCTACTTAAGTAAAATGAGCTTTTAATTTGGAATATTTATACTTCAGAGTTCTACCTATTTTAAATAGAAATATTATTTTACATATTATAATTTGTAGAACTCCTTTCAGACATGATAACTACATAGCATTTTAAATTGAATAATATTATTTGTAATTTTTTTTATAACTGTTCAACCTATCAATATAAAAAAAGTAAAATAATAGATAAGTGGTTTCAGTATTAATAATATAAATTAGGCGAACATTTTCATATATTTTTGCATTTTTCATAAATGTCATGTGTTAGTACACACCTCAATAGGTGGCAGCACATGTCATCAAATTAAGATTGATGGAGATTCTTTCGTTCTTTGGTTTTATGTTTTTAATATATCTCATTTTAAGAAAAAATAAGCCTCCTACAGCTCTCACCTTTTCTTCCAAATTATTTTTCTGATAAAAAATAAAATTTTGACATATTATGTTGCAATCATATATTATATACCTTTTCATCATAAATAATAAAGATAACTTGAATCTACATAACGTTATGTTTATGAATTATACTTAAACATCGATCATTTTTTTATTTCTATTAAAAGACAAGACTGCACATTATTTGTACGACACAAAGAATTATGAAAATATTATAGATTTTTTAGAATATAGCTCTTTTAAAAAAAATAGCAAAAACAAAAACAATCGAATGTGCCACGATAATTTCTCATATCCGTAACGTAAGGAAAATATTTAATTATTAATTTTCAGACAGACAAAGGGAACCTGTATAGGTTAAATCTTCCAGAATATTCTCCATACATTTGGGAGTTCCACCTATCAGGATCACCTAGGCACTGCGCGTGTCTGACCTAGATGCAGGCCATCGATCGGGACCCGCCCAGATTCATATAGTATGCAACTTTATAGTTGATTGAATTGCTGTATAACGTTTAATTAAAACTATTTGTAAAGGAAATTGATTTAAACCAACAAATCAAAGGTACATTTGTGTGTATAATACGTTTATTCATGTAGGTTCTGTAGGTAATACATAAATATATTTTGAATTATATATATTACGAATTATAGAAACTAGGCTATTATGGCTCAGTAGGACGTCGTGTGTCTGTAAACGCAGCGTCTGTAAAAGGAGTCTAGCAATGGGATCCAACCCACAACGGGTTGGATCCCATTGCTAGACTCCTTCTGACTACCCTGCTACGCGAGAAAAAGTGTAAAGTTGTTTTTTTTTACTATATAATACAAACATTTTCTTAGTATTTGAATCTATGATCTCCACAAGCAATGGACACTAAAGACAAACGAATTTGGACTGTTAACACAACTTGAGATGTTGAAGTAGAAGTTGGATTCTGCTAATATTTTTTATTTGTATAAGTCTTGCATAACGCTGTGTAACCTTAAAGGGCGTAATAAGACATTACTGTTTTTTACGAATTTCTTCCCATTAGAGATATTACGTGTTGGGTGGCGGAACTCAACGCCATACTTTGTTTAACCACAGCGCAAAAACAAAAAGTACGAATATATTTAAAATGGGTTATATTTACGGTTATGGGTAATGCTTATTACACATAACCGCGAGTAGGAATCGAATCTACAATTATAAATATCACAATAACATAATTATATTATTATTTACAGAAATAAAATACAAATGTTACCTCTGTCCTTGCCCGCCTTTGATTAATAATTAGCTTAGAATGACGTTTGTAGGTATATTCATATAATTATTATCATTACATTCAAAAATTGGCGAGTCTCCACATTTATATGTGGAGATGACTGCAATTATTACAAACAGTGATTTTGACAAATTAATTTACTAGTGGTTACAGTATAGTTATAGAATGTTCAAATTGCTGAATTAAAGTAAATATCTAAAGCTAATAAAATAATCCATATTTAACTATAGAGGCCAATCGTGGTACAGGGGTAGGTTCGTACCTACGCCTTTACACAAGATTGCGACTAAGCGCGTCAGGTTGGTTCGATTCCCACTCGAGAAATATTTTTTTTAGAGATGTACTTTCGTTTTTTTTTTTAGGATAACTTTAATCTTACTCGACGTCTGAGGGTGCTTTTATTTTTTTAGGTATAATTGACATTTTAATAATTAATTTAATACTTCTGAACTGGCGTATTGCGATAATCACGGAAACACTTGTTTCAACTTACCAATTTACTTAATATGACATTCCAATAAAACGGGACATCCCGGTGGCATGTTTCGGGACACCGGGACGTACAAGCGAAAAACGCCACAGTCCCGTTCAAAACATATAGAGACCTATCTAGGTACAAAGCTATTTTGAAATATCAATTTAATCTTTATATTTTTAGAACATTATGATTCATAAACACCCACCTTCTAGCTATTTGTGTTCTACTGGTGAGACTTCTTATGAATATAAACATAAAGTTTATTATTCCATAAATTATGTTTTAGAACACCTATTTCAATATATAGAGTTTTCTTCACAAAAATATAATAATATTGTATATATACGATACAAAGGTATCAAATTCAAAAACGTGAATGAAATTAGTAAATACTTCTTTATTTAATTATGTGTTATATTAGTGTTATTAGAATATTTTATATTATAGTTAAGTCTACACGTTCAACGTGCTCATCACAGGAAGTAATTAGTATGAGAACCTGTACCAAAAATCTGTAGGTATCGGTTTTTTTTATGAAACTTACTTTGCCTAGAAAAGTTGTGTTGCAATCACCATTTACCATTTATGGTAAGTACTTGGTGAATAAATTGCGGTTTAAATTTTTTCTGTGAATTCAACATTATTTAACTGAAAATCGTATAAGTAATTAAAAATAATGGCTGCTACTTTTCACCGAATTTTAGGGGCATTTTTTATTGAGTAGCAGAACCCAATACCGTGTTTTGTCTCGAAACCAGATAGAAAAAATGAAAATATAAAAGATTTCATTTCCTCGGGTGGGAATTGAATCCAGAATCATTTGCGTTTACAGTCACGCACGCTTGTGCCCCTGCGCTGTGACTGGCTTCGACATTAAGTGACATGTCACTCAATATTAATTATTGAACTAACGTTTTCAAGTGAATTATATATAAAATTAAAGTTTTCTCAACACTAACACATGGTTGTCTCTAAATAACTTACACAAGCAGAGGTTGTCGTCATTTGAATCAATCTCATTCTGGTTGAATGTGAGAATAGAAGACGAAATGCGCAAGCTGAAGAATTACTGATCATAAATTTAATTAAAGATGATTGTGTAACAACTTTTCTAGGCAACCCTGGTTAAACTATTTTACTATAATGTATCATACTTAAAACTAAGTTTCATTAAAAAACAGATATCTACTTATTTTGCAGCAGGATTTTAGACTAAATGGTGCGAGGCGAAAACTTATTTTTGCATATGCTACTTCATTTATCGATGAATGCTATATGGTTTCTTTATATAAATGAAATCCACTGTATTCTGCGGTCACATTTACCTCTGTTAATTGAAAGAATATGTCATATGAATGTATCATACACAATTCTTAATAGTTAGGCCACATACTTATTAGAAATTAAGACATTCCGTTCCCACTGAGACCCTTCCGTTTCCCACTTTCTACCGAACTCTGGAGGCATTGCGTGTTGAGTGGCGAAAGTGGCTATTGAACCCCCGCGCCACGACTGGCCTCAAATATAAATAAGATAAAAATGTTTTATATTTTAACAATTTACATTTTACTATTATTTAGTATAATAGATTTTTTATTATTTAGTAGATATAGTAGAGGCCAATCGTGGCGCAGCGGCACGAGGTGGAACTGCAAAACCGACTGGTTGTGGGTTCGACCCCCACTCAACATGAAATATTTACTTAAATTTATATTTCCATTTCTTCGCTCTAGTGTCGCGCTTAAGCGCGGCGTTGAGTTCTGCCACTCAACACGCAATGCCTCCATAATTCGGCAGAAAGTGGGGAACAGAGTGTCTTAACACTAGGTTCCCTCTGCGTACCCTGCTGTGTGCGGGATACAGCATGAAGCTGATTTTTAGTAAAGTGCGATTAATAATAACTATGCTGTCTTCCTTTAAAAAATTACATGTAAATACTTACGTACTTATTTGTAATTTTAATATTCTCTACTAAAACAAAAGCCCATTTTAATATTCATATTCAATTGCCCAAGTTAAATGTTTGCGGTATGTGAAAAATCATGAAATAGCAATATACATATGTAATAATAATAATTCTAGATCTATCGTTATAATATAAATAAGTAATAATTTATTTAAAAATATTCTACACTTAGGTATATTTTATTCACACACACAAATGTATATTATTTTTAAAAAATAAAATAAAATTGTGCCATAGGTTTATCTCAGTTTTAAAAACTAATTACCTATACAAATTAACACTATATTTAAAAGTTATTTATAAATTTATAAATTTTAATGATATTTTCATAATATATTTATTTACGCAATAGTAAGAATATTGTATTTTCATGGCAATATTATTTAATGTTTACTCACATTATTTTATATTATTTTAAGCTATTAGTTTAAAATAATATGAAATAATCTAACAGAAAATTACAAAAAAATCTTTTCATTTTTAATTTCATTCATTATAAAGATAAATCTAGAAATTTCCAGTCCTCAATTCTTGTTTGTTACCATAAAAGAGAAGAGACGTGATGTTTCGCGCCTTTTCTTTCGAATGTAAACAATGTATTGTTGTCTCGCTCTCACACTGCACACGTCACGACTGGAATTTTTTTTGGGGTTGCCAGGTGTTATTATTATTTTAGCACATTATCGAGATACCAAATTAAATTATTTTAGTAAATAAAGAATAATTATGCCATATCTAAAAAAAAATGTTGTAAATATAATAAATTGATTTAATATAGGTAGATGAAACTGATTTTTTTTTCATTTAAAAATTTAATAAGGAACTAACTAGTTAATATATATGTAGTTAAACATAGTTTTCTAAATATGTTGTTGGAAATTACATAATAATTATATAACAACAAATACCATAAAATAAAAATCTTAAGATAATAAACTACTAAGCTGATTGTAACCAAAAACAATTAAATTCTATAAAATAAATAAATTTACTAAAACAAATAAAATATAACCATTACACACATTTTCTATAACTATGGTAAAAATATTATGCTGGTAGCCCTATAATGCGATAAAAAATACTGCTATCTCATTCTACCGCGATTCTATTGGTCAATGGAATGACATTCTAGAATATTCGACGATTGCTTTGACCGGATTGGTGCGTTCTAGTAACATGTAGAATATTCGAGATCACCCATTTGTTTAATATATAAGCGGCCGACTTGGCGCGGAAAATCAGAATAATTTGAAATACGATACAGTAAAGACGTGAGAGTTCAGTACACACCGAAGCTATTTTACTAAGAGTATTATTTATACGAGTCTACTTTACTAAGAGTGTTATTTATACGAGTCTTTATAAGGAAGTAAATCAATATGCCAGCTATTGGAATTGATCTTGGCACCACATATTCCTGTGTTGGTGTGTGGCAACATGGCAATGTGGAAATCATTGCCAATGACCAAGGTAACCGTACAACACCTTCATACGTTGCTTTTACTGACACCGAGCGTTTGATTGGTGATGCGGCGAAGAGCCAAGTGGCTTTGAACCCCAGCAACACGGTTTTCGACGCGAAAAGGCTGATCGGACGCAAATTCGACGACCAAAAGATTCAACAGGACATGAAACATTGGCCATTTAAGGTAATTAATGATGGCAGTAAACCAAAGATTCAGGTTGAATTCAAAGGCGAGGCCAAACGATTTGCCCCTGAAGAGATCAGCAGCATGGTTTTGACAAAGATGAAGGAAACCGCAGAGGCATATCTTGGCACATCTGTTCGGGATGCTGTCATCACAGTTCCCGCTTACTTCAACGACTCTCAGCGACAGGCCACGAAGGATGCTGGAGCGATCGCTGGCTTAAACGTCCTAAGAATCATCAACGAACCCACTGCTGCAGCTTTGGCATACGGTTTGGATAAGAACTTAAAGGGCGAAAGAAATGTACTAATCTTTGATCTCGGAGGTGGTACTTTCGACGTGTCTATTTTAACAATCGACGAAGGTTCCCTTTTCGAAGTCAAGGCGACTGCTGGGGACACTCATCTTGGAGGCGAGGACTTCGACAACAGGCTCGTAAATCACCTAGCTGAGGAATTCCAGCGTAAATATAAAAAAGATTTGAGAACTAATCCACGCGCATTAAGACGCCTCCGCACCGCCGCTGAGCGTGCCAAACGCACTTTATCATCGAGCACTGAGGCGTCTATTGAAATTGACGCGCTATATGAGGGAATTGACTTCTACACGAGAGTATCACGGGCTCGTTTTGAAGAACTTAACTCCGATCTGTTCCGTGGTACTCTAGAACCGGTGGAAAAAGCTTTAAAAGATGCGAAAATGGATAAGAGTCAAATTCATGATGTTGTGCTCGTGGGCGGTTCTACACGTATACCGAAAGTTCAGAACCTACTGCAGAACTTCTTCTGCGGCAAGAAACTTAACCTTTCCATCAATCCTGACGAAGCCGTAGCGTACGGAGCGGCTGTACAGGCGGCCATTTTGAGTGGCGAAACTGACTCAAAAATCCAGGACGTCCTCCTCGTCGACGTGGCCCCACTATCCCTGGGTATCGAGACCGCAGGCGGAGTGATGACAAAGATAGTTGAGCGCAACAGCAAGATCCCGTGCAAGCAATCGCAAACCTTCACCACCTACTCCGACAACCAGCCGGCCGTGACAATTCAAGTTTACGAGGGCGAGCGAGCCATGACCAAAGACAACAACTTGCTTGGCACGTTCGACTTGACTGGCATTCCGCCAGCACCTCGTGGAGTGCCGAAGATTGACGTGACATTTGATCTCGACGCGAATGGCATCCTTAATGTATCGGCTAAAGAGAACAGCACCGGTCGTAGCAAAAATATTGTAATCAAGAACGACAAAGGCCGACTTTCTCAGGCTGATATTGACCGAATGTTATCTGAAGCGGAGCGTTATAAAGAAGAAGATGAGAAGCAGCGTCAGCGAGTAGCAGCAAGAAATCAACTTGAATCCTACATTTTCAGTGTTCGCCAAGCACTGGATGACGCTGGAAGCAAACTTTCTGACGCAGACAAAAATAGTGCAAGAAGCGAATGCGACGAAGCCTTGCGTTGGCTAGATAACAACACTTTAGCTGAAAAGGAAGAATATGAGCACAAGTTGAAGGAAATTCAGCGTGTCTGCTCCCCCATCATGAGCAAGCTCCATGGGGCCGGCAATCCCAACCCCACCCCCGGGGCCCACGCTAATGGACCCACCGTAGAAGAAGTCGATTAATCTAATTTATAATTATTGCTTAATTACTTTATTTACCAATATTTTTGTGATATATATGTTAAGACTGATAATTTATGATCTGTTGGATTTTGTTTTCTTAAATATCATCTGTTGGATTCAATAAATAAACAATTATTATTTAAGCAAATTTTTGTTTTATATTATTTGTCTATACACTGAAGTATTAGATAGTGAGTACTGTAAATAAGTTTTGTATGAAAATAATGACTGAAGATTTAGTTCGAGATCAGTGGCAATTAATACTTTTGATTCTAATGTTTTGAAATATATTTACAAATAAAAAATAAATCAGCTTCACGCTGTATCCCGCACACAACAGGGTACGCAGAGGGAACCTAGTGTTAAGATACCTCGTTCCCTTTCTGCCGAATTCTGCTCAAGTGGGGATCGAACCCACAACCATTCGGCTTTATAGTCACACTTTGTGCCGCTGCGCCACGACTGGCCTCCATATTTATATATTATTAAATAACAATATTTATGTCTATTTACGATAAACTGTTCTTCAGCCTAGATGGACATAGTGAGGGAAAAACAGTTTTCCTTACTGTAATGAAGAAATGGGAAACTTTTTCTGATGGATGTATAAAACATGAAATATTATTTTTATTTACTATTTAATATACATCTCTTGAAATAATTTGTTATGGGATTATACATTTGGTTTGAAAATTGCAATGTGCATTAAAATATAATTCTAATATATTTCTTTGCAATTACTTACTGGCTTGGCCACATGACGCCATCACTCGCGAGTCATTTTGCGCATATAAAACTAATCTAAAATTATTCAATAATAATATGGCCGCCACTGGCTTAGTTAACTAATTTTACTTTGTAATCAAAAGTCTATAAAAAGTTGTTTAAGAAACAATAATAAATAAGTTTAATACATAGAGATATACATTAAAAACTATTCTACTGTAGATATAAAAATTGTTATAATTATATAGATTAAAATGGAGCGCCACCTATTGGGGGAAAGTTAATGTATGTGAAAAGTTTTGCTACTTAGTAATAGATGGTGTTTTATTTATAATGAAACGCGTTGTGTGTTACCAGTAACCTGTATAATTTAAATTCGGTATTTTATACAATACCTTGGCAATGTATAGAATACTGAATATTTAAAACGATGTCAAACATTTAATGTTAAACCTCGCAGGACACGCCATCTCGGTAAGTTCGATCATTTTGTTGTATTGAAAATGTTGCGCGTCATTTTGACGTATAATTGGGCTTTGTGTAACTTTTGTACTTGTTGCCAATTTCTTATTATTGTGATTTACTTGAGTTAATTCTTTTTTTTAGCCAAATTTCTTATATCGGAATATATTTTTAATTTGAAACATTTTTAACTTAAAACAGCTAAACCAGGCCAAAATATCTTCCATCGACAATTGTTCCCCGCTGCATTCAGACTCTGAGCAAGAAGATTTAATAGTTAAACATGATGACAGGTGATAATGAGATGCGGTAGTCGGCTATATTAAGAATACAAGCCAAAAAGTCTCTGAAATTAGCGGTTCTTTCGATTAGATATCTTCTTTATATGTCTAGTAACAGGGAGACTAATAGGTGGCCAATGGATCTAATGGGATATCAAATATCACTTTTGTTAACTCCTGTATCATAATAAGACAAAATAATAAGAAAAACTAATGGGTCGCATAGATTTTATTAAAGAAATAAGCACAGTTTTGATAGGAAAAATAAAAATGACTGATGGCAACCACTTTGAAGAGGATTCTGCCTAACAAAATAAAAAATGTGTTACCGACATTTCTAGAAAATACTATTGATTAGTCAGAACTAAAGAACGTTATTGCGGATTTTTTTATACAAAAGAAAAACGGATGACTAAAGCGCAGTTTTGCAAATGCGAAAAAGCCATATACAAAGAAGATAATACTGACATTTACACTTGATATTTGTCGAGATTGTATATAAAGACAGAATTTTTCTATGAAACTAATTAAGTATTATTAGATGTATTGATGTTATTTTTGAAAAAAGTGAAAAACTAGTTTAGTTTTGTAAAAATTAACTTAATTATAATAAAAAAAATAAGTAATGAATGTAATTTTTTTGTTGAACCTTGTATGATTTAGTTATAGCACTGTGATTGTAGTAATAAATAATATATATTATCAGAAATGTATCTTATTTATATTGTGTATTATTTTAATTAAAACTATATTTTTAACAACTAATGCAAAAAATAGTTCATAACCAGGAAACAGTGATGAACCTCAGCGATTTTATTTTTACACGTCATTTTTACGTATGATTGGTCTTTATAGCCAGTTAAATTTGATTGGGCGTGGAAGCCCAAAACCCCAGAGGGTTAAGCGTACAATTCATCTGATGCATTTAATTGAATAGGGAATAATACTGTATTGCTTAAGATAATTTCGAAAATATCCCTTATTTTTTTGTAATTTAGAGAAATTATTTTAATAATTAAACTAAACAGTTAGTTCTCCCGTTTTTTAAATACTTTTGACTTCTTCGATAAATGGGCTATCCAACATAAAAAATATTTTTCGAATCGAACCAGTACTTCTTAATAAATGTTTAACAAAACACAATTTTTCTCCTTGTAATACTTACAGAAATAGGTTAATGAAATGATGTTATTTTTTTAAACATTGAAAGTCAGTAGTGAGCAAAATGAGCAGAAGCCAAAGGCCCTAGATTATTATAAAAAAACATTAAGTAAATAATTTATCTACTCATGTCACTATATTTCAAAACATATTTCGCACTCAACAAAGTTAATAGCTACTTTGTATTAATTAATCTCAATAAAAGCCCTTGCTTTGTGAACTGATAAACTTATTGATTTAAATCTTATCTTATCTTACAATACATGCTTTAATTTCGAGGACATTAGTAGACCTAGACCATTACGTAACACACAACGAACTTAGGGACAAGTAGGGACAAATACACAATGTTTTCCCAATAAATCCCACGGGATCAGAATCACGGCGTTGAAAAATAATGGGAGACAATATTAAATCTCTGTTATCAATATAATATATACTAATAAAATAATAAAATACTCCAGTTCAACATATTTACTGTGAAGTGTTATTTCAGTACGAATCACGATTACTCGTCCTTTGTTCTCGACTGTTAAACAAACCTCTATACAAGTGAGATTATCTTTAATGAGATAAAATTCATTTTTAAATGACCGTCGCATCATGATTGCTACATTAAAGTGCGCGGTTTTGCTATTTATTATTTTAATCATAATTATTATATTTAATTATATTGCTTGTTCTTAAAATTGTAGTTATGAAAAACGTCATGGAATTTCTCTTAATATATCAAAATTTTATCAAAATGTATGTCTTAGCTGTTCTGTCAGGTGAAAATCATGTCAGTAAATAAAGAGTATGAATTCCAACAAGGAAGCAACGCATCGGTTGCAGGTAAAAATTTATGCGGTATTTGGATAAGATATTGTAAATGTTCTACTTTTCAAAGATAGTTAAGCAAATTTCGTTTTCAAGAATTTTTTGGAAGATAATCCACATTTGACAAGTCGAGAAATTATTAACTAAAATTATCAATTTGTGGGAGGAACTGTACAATGTTCTTTGTAATCGTGCAAAACGTATGTGACATCTGCATTATCATTACTATCACCATCATTAACAATTGCTTATTTTATCACCGGATACAAAAAGATAATTAAATTTAAAAACGTAACACAAATCAACTAACATACAATCAAGAAATTATAATAATATTAACATATTATATCTAATCACTTTATCAATATCATTGACATGTTCAGTCTTTGCAAGGATACGGTAGAAGAAACTGTATCTTAGAACAATGTTGGCCGTGTGATCGTACTTCAAGATGGAGGGGAAAAGGAGTTACGTGCCATTATTACGACAGGTAATAATACTTTTTTTAGCTTCACGCTTTATTTATACATAAGAGTTACTTTTTTCCTTATAATAAAAAAAGGAATATAAAAAAAGGAACCCTTATAAGATAATAATATTTGATTGTGTCTGCCTGTTTGTCAAGACCTTTTATCTCAAGAACTCTTGCAGATATCGAGTTGACGACGGCGGCCCCATGATTTTCTGAAAAAAATGTATTTCTACTTTTACTGTAAAAAAAGATATGGCCGTTTATACCGAAATAAAAAATTAAATAAGAAATTTAGCAGCTAGCATCTACTGGTAGTACTAGTTCAAAAAACCTAAAAATTATTCATTTGTGGTTAAATAAAAAAAAATAGCCGGACGGAAAATAATAGACGAATAAAAGGCGGACACAATTTGGTATTAAAGCCGGTAGTTCAATTGAGGCATCAAATGAAAGGGCCATGGCTAAGCTTGAATTTTAGAAAAAGCTCGGGAACTCTAATTTTTCTATGGATCCCTTGGTGGGCGAGCCCGACTTGTGCTTGTTTTCTTTTTAGTTAAAGTCGGTTTTCTTTTAGTCAAAACATATTTTATTTTACAATTTTAAGTGATGGGAAGACCTTAAAAGGACCTTAAAGTACCATTAACAGTCTGATAATGACAGCCACAACCCATCTATATGTAAAGTTTCCATACTAAAATTCTCAAGTTGATCATCATTATATTTGACTACTAGCGGCCCGCCCACGGCTTCGCCCGCTTAAATACATGATTATTGATTTAAGCAGAATTGATTGACAACTATAATAAAATAAAATAAATAAATAAATCAGCTTCACGCTGTATCCCGCACACAGCAGGGTAGGCAGAGGGAACCTAGTGTTAAGACACTCCGTTCCCCACTTTCTGCCGAATTCTGGAGGCATTGCGTGTTGAGTGGCAGAACTCAACGCCGCGCTTAACCTCGACATCAGAGCGAAGAAATGGAAATATAAATTTAAGTAAATATTTCATCTCCTCGAGTGGGGATCGAACCCACAACCAGTCGGTTTTGCAGTCACACCTCGTGCCGCTGCGCCACGACTGGCCTCACACCCTATAATAGAATGACAAACAAATATAAAGACAACATACAACAACATATATAATATAAAGACAACTGTAATGACTTCTAATATGATTTCTATTACGATTTTTTTACGACATTATCGTAACTTCTGTAAGAATTTTTGATTGTTTCGAACTAAAAAATATGACCAATGTCGATATTTGATATTCATATATATATATATATATATATATATATATATATATATATATATATATATATATATATATATATATATATTTGTAACAGTACGTTCTTTTTACCTATGTTATGTTTTTTAAAGCTCTGTTAAATGTGCTGATGTCACTTAATAATTGTACTGCTTCAGAAACAGTCTTAAATGTAAAATTATTAATTTGATAAACGAATAATTGGTAAATATGTAGTTATTACAGAGTACACGTAGAAAGGATGTTTTTAGGCATTTTTATATAGATTTATTTCAAACGAACGAACGAACCAAAAAATCTATGTATTTACTTGATATTTCTTTGAAGATCAAATCGTTCTTTATCTCTGTGTTGAATTAATTACGATTTAAACTTTACTGTTACGATTTATGAAGGTAATCTCTACTAACAATTCAATTTTGTTTACTTAAAATAAATAAATCAGCTTCACGCTGTATCCCGCACATAGCAGGGTAGGCAGAGGGAACCTAGTGTTAAGACACTCCGTTCCCCACTTTCTGCCGAATTCTGGAGGCATTGCTTGTTGAGTGGCAGAACTCAACGCCGCGCTTAACCTCGCCACCAGAACGAAGAAATGGAAATATAAATTTAAGTTAATATTTCATCTCCTCGAGTGGGGATCGAACCCACAACCAGCTGGTTTTACAGTCACACTTCTTGCCGCTGCGCCACGACTGGCCTTGTTTCCTTTATTGTATAAAATATTGTATAATAGTGCTTCAAAAATATATATTTTTATCAACAGTCATATAATCAAGACGTTTCGAATGTCATTCTTTAGCCAGGGTCATACCAGCGCGATTTCTATATAACATTCGCTGGCAAGCTAATGCCTTGAGTTCATTCAAATGACGATAACTTTTTTTTTAATGAACCGATTTTGATGAACCAAACTTTAGAACCTAAATTGAGTTAAAACAAAGCAATTGGTGAAATTTTCAAGTAAATCGGTTCAGTAGTTTCAGAGAAAAATGCGGACAACAATATGTCGACAGACAGACAGACAGACAGACAGACAGACAGACAGACAGACAGACAGACAGACAGACAGACAGACAAGAAATTCAAAAAAAATCTTTTTGCTTTCTATTAGTCTTTTTAAGTATCCCTCTATCCATTTCAGTCAAAATTACTAAATGTACAGACAAAATATTTTTACTGTCTTATTATATATAGAGATGACAATTACTTGACCGTAACGATGTTACTGTTTGAGAGTGCCGTTACTTTGTCATGGATGATCAGAATCAAACCACCCTTGAAATATATCTTTCCAATCCAATCTCTCGCATTGCGGATAAGGAATGTAGCCTCAAAGCGTTTCGTTCTTACGTACGTACGTACTACTTACTGTATTCCTAAAGGTTCTATGATAAAAAGGGAAAAAGGGAATTAAGTTGTGCAAATCTAGTGCACATTCTCCGAAATGTATATGGTAAAAGACTTTGCAACTGAATATCAACGAGGGTCTTGTGTTTGATTTACCTTCTGGCTCGTCTCTAAATTGACTCCCAAAGTTTTGTAATTGGTATTTGTAATTTATGTAATTACCAGAATAAAAAAATAAAGAAAGTGAATAAATCCTGATGAATGATGAAATCGGTTAGCGTGAACTGTTCGTCTATTTTGTTGCTCCTCACCTCGCAACAATATTTAATAATTGTATAGGGTATGGTGCGTTTCCTGCCCTAATGAAATCTAGTAAAGTCATATCTATATTTAAATCGGGTAGCACATCTGCATAGCATTTTCGACCCATTTCTATACTACCCTCGTTTAGTAAGATTTTAGAAAAAAATATTCTAAATCCAATATTACTGCATATTAATTCACATAATCTCATGCACGATAATCAGTATGGTTTTACTAAAGGTCGTTCAACTACAGATTCTGGTATAGGTCTTATAAAGAATATATATGAGGCTTGAGAGGGATCGCAGGATCTCTTGGCATGTTTTGTGATTTGTCCAAAGCCTTTGATTGCGAACAGCATTCAACATTGATCATGAAGCTACACAACTACGGCATAAGAGGACGTGCAGCCAATCTTCTGACCTCTTATTTAGCTAACAGAGTTCAGAGGATTGATGTGAATGGCAAGAAATCTACTCGTTTGGTAATCAGTATGGGGGTTCCACAAGGGTCTATTCTTGGTCCTTTTCTTTTTATAATATATAGAAATAATTTACCGTATTTAGTTGAAAAGAACCATGAGAATGAAGTGTCATCAGCAAACAATACTATTGTTTGCTGATGACACTTCATTGATTTTCAAAATAAAAAGATGACAAATCGTATATGACGATGTAAACAATGCTCTCTCGAAAGTAGTAAATTGGTTCAGTGTTAATAATTTATTTTTGAATAGTAAAAAAACAATTATTTTTAGAACACTTAACACGAAAGTTGTTAAAGCCGTTGTACTCCTGAATGGTGAACCCGTAGATCCTGTCGATTCTATGGTATTTCTCGGTATCATCATAGACTCCAAATTACAGTGGGGACCCCATATTGGTGGATTGAAATTGGTGAAGTTCGTAATATTAACACCAGGAAAAGGCTTAATCTTAGTGCACCTGTAACTCGGTTGCATCGAATACGCAATTCTTTCATGGGACAAAGTGTACGCTTTTACAATAGGATACAATAGTCAGAGAATTTTCTATATTACGATTTACAACAATTGTGAAAAGACGTTTGTGTGTTAAAGGTTATTACCAAATTAATGATTTTATAAATGATAACAGGCTTTGGGAATGAAATGCTCGCTCCAGTCAGTTTCAAAGGTATCATTTTCACAGATAATTTAATATGTATTTATATAAACGTGATTTTAGAAAAATAAGTTCCACTGAGTTTCTTGCGCCAGTTTTTCTTAGGTCTGAGGCATTAACTTCAGTGAACTGGTGGTAAATTATTTGACGTTCAAAATATGAAGCACGTAACTTCTTATTTTGAATAAAATTATTTGAATTTGAAATTTATCGTGTAGATATTTAATATAAATTTAAGATTTATATGGTTTTCAGAACTAGACAAAATAAAAAAATTGTACCACAAGGAAATCACCAGCTTGCAAAAAAAAAGAAATATCAAAATTAATTCACAATCGAACTGAGAACCTTCTCTTTTTATTGAAGTCGTTTGCAAAAACTTATAGAATATATTGCTACAGTATTATGGTGCAGATAGTCTGTAAGTATTATTCTATAATTCGACTATAGATATACTGCTTAGCAATAACAGTAGCGTATTGATATCACGCATTGCAGGGACATTGATTAGTAAATTATTGTTATCAGCTGTCAATTTCATAATACGTATTAGGGTCACGTGTTACCCAAATTTACCTAACCATGTGGTTGTTTCAGACTTAAAATGGTATCAGCAATTTCTTTGTAATATGATCCACATCATCTTTTTATAATCATAATACAAAACTTTTTTTTTTATTTAAAAGTTAAATTAAATTTAATCAGCTTCACCTGGGAACCTAGGGAAATAGGGAACCTAATGTTAAGACACTCCGTTCCCCACTTTCTGCCGAATTCTGGAGGAATTGCGTGTTGAGTGGCAGAACTCAACGCCGCGCTTAACCTCGACACCAGAGCGAAAAAAACATCTAAGCCATGATTAAAAAATATGTTCTGAAAATTATCATATATTTGCTAGTTGATGAAAGGACGTGCAACTTCCATTGGTCTGATCGATTCCACATAACCTATCCTGTCACTTTAACTAGTTTAGTTTTTTTTGGTGTTCTTAAAATTAAAAAAAAATTAAAACATTTCTTTTTATTTATTATAACTTATACTCATTATAGTATAGAATAGGCAAAGAGACAACGATGAGGCACTTTCGTTTTTCGATTTAAGCATATTTATTACAAACAATTTTTATTATTTTTACTATTCATCATTGTATTGAGAAAGTGGCATTAAATTTTAATGTTTTTTATTACTGTATCTACGCTTTTTTCTGCGGCTTTGGTTTTTTTGGAGGTATGCATTTGTTTTTTTAACTGTATTTTTTTTTAAATTTCTGCTTTTGTTTTATTTGGTCTTTAATGTTGCGAAAAACGGGACGTTATGTATAACCCAGCTGCCGATGAGACACAAATGGATACAAACGCTACCATTGGCAGATAAGTACGTTGAGTTCAGCAAACCATTAGTTAATATGTCCAAATAAATAGTAAGAACTACTGAGAAGTCTTGCCAGGCAACTAGCTGATATTAAAAACTATAGATGTTTGGTGATAATAATTAAATAGCAATATCAAGGAAGTGTTGGTTAAGGTATCAGCCGATTCAAATGGCTGATATGTCAAATGACGAAATTTTTCAAATGACGATAATTTACGTTGTACGCAAATTTTTGCGTAGTTACAAAGAAGATATTTATCTTCTTTGTAATTATCTGTGATATAGCACGAAATATAAGATTACTATCTGAAAATGTATTCGTAACCGGTGAGACTGGCTCTATATCTATATACTTACTTCAGTTAAGTCAAAAAGATCATCTCGGTAATATTTAGTTTCCGAGAGATTTGTTAATAAACATATTTACTCGTATGTGGCCTAAATAGATCATCATACTCAAACATTATCCAATTCCAACAATATTATATACATACTGATAAAACTGATAAACTTCTTTTATTTTTGAAATCATTTATTTAAAAGGATAGAAAGTATTTCGCATATATTTTCCAGTTGCAACTAAACAGCTTTGTATTATCAGTTTAAATTACAATTAACAATTGGTAAGCAAGATTAGATATCTGTTGAACACGTCTCAAGATTTTATCGATTTGTGGATTTATAAAAATGAATCGTAGTGTATCAGTCAAGATTGCCAATTTATTCTATATTATTACGTTTTCAATTAATACTGATACTTTTTTTTTGGATATTTAACACTATGTTGGTAGCGCGTATTAATTGTTTTTTAATTTAACAATTTTAGTTTTTTTATTTACTCTGTATCCCATAGCAGGGCAGGCAGAAGAAACCTGAGAACCTTTTCCCATTAGGGCATTACCGTTCTTCACTTTTCTCCGAACTCTGGAGGAATTGCGTGTTGTTTTGTCTCGAATTCGGAAAAAAAAGAAAAAAGAAATGTCTTCACACTAGATTCTTTCTGTATATTCTACTATGCGAGAAAAATATGAAATTGGTAAATACACCTCAAGTGGATTATCTGCAATAATGTTCAGGTCCACATTTTCTGTCTACATTACAATTTTACACGTTTTTAAATTGAATAACATTAAATGGTTTTGATTGTTTAATTCGTATTATTTATGATAACGTATCTTGAATACAAAATTTGTAATTTACTAAATAATTGAAACCCTATCGCTGCTCAAATAAGTGATGTCTGTTCTGTACATATGATGGTTGTGGCTTGAATTGATAATGTAGATGTTAGCGTAATATTAACTATTATTAACTTCGTTATATGACAATCTCTGCTGCGATATTGTAATTTATCGATATTTTGTAAACCGACATTGACAAATACAACTAACGGTGTTTGTAAGTTACGGTGACATATACATATATATAAACTATTTTCCTTTTAAAAAATCATTACGAGCTTATATTTGTGGACATTTGAATGCTAACTTAGGTTTGTATTTTATAGATTGTACTTCCAGTTAACTTACGATCCTAAAATTGGTACGGAACCCTTAGTGGGCGAGTTTAACTCGCACATGACCGGTTTGTTTTTACCTTTATGAGCACCGTTTGTTTTTTTTGGACATTACGTATTGAATGGCGGAACTCAACGCCATGCCGTGTCTTGTTACCAGACTGAGGTACTGATAAAAAATCATTCCCTCGAATTGGAATGAATAGAACCCACAGCTGTGTCGCTTAGTCAAACAAATTTATTTTTTAACATTGACTTTAATTTATTTTTAAACATTGAATACATAAGTTTTCAAATATTTTCCAGTGTCTACTCACAGCAAGTGTAGCACTCAACATAGTAGCGCACGGATGCATCATCGGGTTCTCAGCTGTACTGATACCAGCGTTGCGACGCCCAGAATCTCATATACAAGTCACTACAAGCGAGGAGTCATGGATTGGTTAGTTTACCTATTATTTGTAATTTTATTAATATCTAAGTAGGAACTATCTGTCTGAATGTTAAAATTATTGAAACTCTCAAACTAGTGGTCACTCGGAAGACCCATGTCTACCATAACGCACGGGCATTCGAAAGGTCGTGTTCCCAAAAGTGTATAAAACTAAATAGACGCGATTAGCTCAGTTAAAGAGTTTCATTTAAAATGTGTAAAATTCACGAATCAAAAATCCAGTTAAAATTATTCTCATTTCCCTGTTTTGATAAGATAAGGCACGCCGTTCAGATGCGCCTCTCAGTATGAGATGTTATTAAGGGTGGAAAGTCGAATATGGATCGATTAAGAATATGGATTTATTTTCCATACTCTGACTTCCATACATGCGGAAGATTCGGAAATATGACGCTGAAGAATTCTAGCCGACTGCCGGTGCCGACTCCTTGGTCGGTTAGAGAGAAGAATGGTAGTATTTGAGTATTCGATAAGTGTCGAAGAACAGTTTAAAAATGTAATAATATAGAATAAATAAAGTACTTATTTTTTCTTATACCTGAAGTAAAAACTAAAAAAAATTGCTGCTAGGATATGGCAACATACCACATATAAAAAGATTATCTCTAAAGCCATTAATGCAAATTCTGATTACATAAACTGTTATTATTTTTTATTGTATGGTTGTTATTATTATTTTAAAATTATCTAAGTATAGCTTCTTTAGAAATAAGTTGCTATACATATAAAATTTTATACAATTTTCTTTTTTTCTTATAAATTTTTCATTAAAAAAAAGATATGAAATAATCAATGGAAGTAATCCTAGTAGTAATTAAAGCGTTTATGCAATCAAAAACAAAAAATAAATATTTTAACAATTTCAGCTTCCATCGTCGGATTTGCGTTGATCGTGGGGAACTTCATCATCACTCCCCTGATGGACACCATTGGCAGAAGGAAGTCACATTTGCTAACAATATTACCAGTTTTCATAGGATGGTATATGCTCCTGCTCGTAAATACTGTTGGTGGACTGATAGCCGCTAGATTCCTCCAAGGGATTTCTATGGGAATGCTTGGACCCTTAGGTTCAATTATTATAGGAGAAATGACAGATCCTAAAAACCGTGGTGCTTTTCTAACTAGTGTATCCTTATCTTTAACCATGGGAGTTATGACCACACATGGTTTGGGCACGTACTTTAGCTGGCAACAAAATGCTTTAATATGTTCTTTTATTACGTTCACAAGTCTTGTACTTATCATATATTGTAACCCTGAGTCACCATCATGGTTGATCTCCAAAGGCAGGTATCAAGAAGGAGAAGAAATATTTTTATGGCTACGCGGTAAAGGTTCAGAGCAAGAAGCGGAATTAGAGGATATGATAGCAGCTCAGAAAATGCTACGAAAGTCAAGTTTGACTGATCAGAAAATACCCCTAGGCGTGAAGATTAAACGATTTTTCAAGTATTTAGGCAGCACTAGTAAAAAGCCTGAGTTTTACAAACCGATTATCATAATGTTCTTATTGTACACGATGTTCCAGTTTGCAGGAATCAACGTTATAAGCTCGTATGCAATGGATATTATTCACAAAGTAGTTGGACCGGACGCTAATGCTAAATTTTTAATGGTAATGCTGGATGTGGAGAGAGTTGTATGTAATATTATTGCGGTATTCCTCATGAGATCATTAAAACGGCGGACGTTATTATTTAGTAGCGGAGCTGTTTGTATCTTATCATACATTGGTAAAGGGCTATACGTTTACGGTAAGCAAAATGACATGCTGCCTTTCGACCACCCGTGGATACCTATCGTGTTGATTTCCCTGTATATGGCGTCTTTGACTGTTGGAATATCGTCAATACCATTCGCAATTTCAGGGGAAATTTTCCCATTAGAATACCGAGGGTTGGGCGGTGGATTGAGCATTTTAGCATTATCAATGAACTTTTTCATAGCAGTCAAGTGTTTCCCTGTACTTACGAACGCTGTTGGTCTTCCTTTGACGTATCTAATGTATGCTAGCGCTGTGGTGCTTTGTTTATCTATATTATATTTTATGATGCCAGAAACAAAAGATAGGACCCTACAAGAAATTGAAGACAGTTTCCGTGGAATATCGCCGGCTGATCGAAAAGTTACGGCGCCGTTGAATGGTAGTATTAACGAAATGCGTAGATGTAGCTCGCATATATTGTACTGATAAAACTGTGTGATACAGGACATTAACGTATTGTGTGAAGTAATTTATACTAGTTTTAATATATCTCAAGGTATTTATGTAATTTAAATAAAAACAATGTTTGTATTACTAGAGTTTTATTGAAGTTTACATTTTTTCAATAAATCCTTGTAGAACCGCGTCACAATTTGATGTGCTTATATTAAACGTCATAAGATCTCCTAACTACGGGGCCAGCTCTATAAAGCTGGAAGGCGTTTCCTATGTGTTCATTCTGTCCCATCATCCCTCCTCCACCTTCTGTAACTCCAACATTTTATCCTTTTCTGTATCTTTAGTTTGGCTTTCGTCATTCTTAACGCCTTTGAAATGGCATTCTATTTCGTATAATGTTTTGCCTTTAGTCTCTGGCAAAAGAAAGAATAAAAAGATCCCACAAATTACTATACATAACCCGTATACGCAAAAAGTTCCCTTCACACCAATTTGTCTAAACGAAGTTGGTGCAGTTTTTACAACGACAAAGAACATTATAGATAAAAACATTCCAGAAATTCCACTTCCCAAAGATCTGTAGGCTAAGGGAAATATTTCACCAGCGATCGCCCAAGGTATAGGCAAAATGCCTAGCGTTTTACCAAAAATGTACATTAATGTTGGTATAACCGGAGTCCATTTATATTTATCAGGTATATAACCGAAATCTCTTAAATATAAAAGAAATGAAGTCAAGAAAAGGGACACTACACTAATATAGATGCCCAAAAACAGGACAGTTCGTCTCTTAAACTTATTCACTACAATGCATGCTACTATTGCTGTGGCGAATCTCACGAAATCGACCATTAGCATGCTGGTGTAGGACTCAATGCCCTTCCCCGTGACCTCCTCCATCATAGGTACTGTATATGAAGGAACGACCGTCATACCAGAAATTTGGAA
Source organism: Heliconius himera (assembly GCA_021202915.1). NCBI lineage: Eukaryota > Metazoa > Arthropoda > Insecta > Lepidoptera > Nymphalidae > Heliconius > Heliconius himera. Next base: position 113,080 of record JAJHJA010000214.1, read on the forward strand.
GAGCACAAACATAAACATCATAATCACCGTTGGTTTATAGAATTCAGGTTTCATGATGATTTCAATCAACATTTTAAGTTTGGACACTTTAGTAACAATATTTTTTCTCTTTTGACTACTGAGAAGAATTTCTAATTCCCGTTCAGATTCTTCGTTGTAGCCTCTTAACCAACGGAATGAGCTTCTACACTCATTAAATTTACCAATAGATGCTAGGTACGGAGGGGTTTCGGGGATCAAAGAGATCAAAATTAGGGATACTACGTAGAAGCTCCCACAGGCTAGACCAGCTGGTCTCCAATATAGCAAAGTACCGAAGATATGAGCCACCAACATGCCAGTTGCAAATGAAAATGCAATAGTCGCAAGGAAAGCTCCACGATATTTAGGTGCAGAATATTCAGCTATCGAAACCGGTGCACAGGCCGCTTGGATGCCCATGGCGAAACCCTGGAATAAGAAATAAGTATCTATATTATATTTTATTATATATTTTTTTCTTCACGTTGTATCTCTGTACCTTAAAGATTTTTGTAAATAGATTTATCTATAAGGAATAATAATAACTTTTATTGTAATATGGTGACAGAAACAAACACAAATCTACTCGTATGATACAGTCTAAAGTAGGTACCGAAAACCACAATTCTAAGAGCATGCTAGGTGTATTCTAAATGGTGCTAATATTATTTATTCAAGTGTCCTTGTCCGTGTGACGTTAAATACAATACTTTATACTTTATTGATTTTAAATAGATTTTATAAAGCATTCAAATAAAAAACCTATATAAGAGTAATATTTTTATATGTTTATTTATTTCTATGAGTTCATAATAATTTAAATTGATTTGTAATGTCAAATTGAAAACTGATTTATACATAAAATTCTTTTCATATTTCTTGATTTATATTTTTTATAGCACCTGAGCGATCATTAAGTTATAAAACATTTACATTTATAAAACAATGAGGCTATAATTAGTATAAAGTGTACTCAACCCCACGGGTTCAAAACCGCCGGTCAAAGTTTGACAAACATATATACACACCTGGAAAGATCTGCTTACAAGCAGAGTGATAGGATCCTTAGCAGCTACCAAGAGAGCCCACCCGCCCACTGCTGGAAGAGTGCTCAGTTGGTTAGTCATACGACGTCCTAGCTTTTGTAGACAGAATGGTGCTACCAGGATACCTGAGATTAGAGCCAAACCTAGGATTGATGCTGAAATAAAACAATATATATTTTATTATAGAATACAAAAAGTTGATATATGTATAAAGAACTTCTTATGTTATTTTTATATTATAGCGAAATTATATGATTTTTTTCAGCTTCACGCTGTATCCCGCACACAGCAAGGTAGGCAGAGGGAACCTAGTGTTAAGACACTCCGTTCGTCCGTATTCTAGAGGCATTGAGTGTTGAGTGGCAAAACTCAACGATGCCCTTTGCCTCGACCCTAGGTCTAGGACCCTAGGTTTAGGGAAGAAGCAGAAATATAAATTTAAATAAATATTTCATTTCCTCGAGTGGGGATCGAATCCACAACCAGTCACTTTGCGCCCCTGCGCCACGACTGGTCTCAATTATACGAAATATTTACATAAGAATAACAAATAGGCTATTGTTATTCTTATGTATCAGCTATATTACTGTAAAGTTCCATCTGAATCTGTTTAGTAGTTTTTGCGTGAAAGTGGAACAAACATTCATCCTCACAAGCTTTCATATTTATATCATAATATGAAGATAGGACAATATAAAATATTTTTTATCCCTAGTGTACGAATATTATTTATATGGGTAGTTCTACAAATTCACGAATTTTGCGCGGCTCGGCCGAAATATATATGACAAATTGATTTAAACTCATTTATTTCCTTTGATTACTATAATTTACAACTGTTTTTAATTGGTGACTAAAAATAATAAATATTTACAATTATTTTCTGAACGAAATTACTGTTCAAAGTGCAAAATTCTCAGCATCCTGACGTGTCCCTCGAACGAAATCTAGTTTTAAATGTGTCGTGATTTACTTACTTCTACATAAAGGTCATAATTGAAAGCCAAATTGATATATTTACAATTTTATCTCTCTAGGGAGAATAAAATAGTAATAAAATTTCTCAAAACTTTTTACAAAATCGTCTTTACATTTTGTCCCCACCATTTCATATCAGGATCCTGTTCAATGTTAAATCTGTGAATATTCGATATTCTATTTGTCATACGCTATTGCCGTTCCGCCGAGTGAATCCTACCACGAAAGAGACAAAGAATATCTTTTATCTGTACGCACCTAACGCATTCTTTAGCCAGGATGCGTCAGTCGGCAAGAGAAGTAGCGTCAAAATCAGTCAAGCTCACAGTATCCTGGTAAGCATTCTTTTTATGAAATAAAGAAATATATGTGTAATTATAGCGTTTTAGTGCGTAATTTGGTAACACGGAGGCTTAGCAAGGCGTAATTTTGGTTGAATGTTAGAATTCACGTGTTTTTTTAAATATTAGGCAAAAATTCTCAGGAACCTGGTCTCAGTATCCTGTCTAATTGAGAACCAAAGGGGCATCATATGCTGCAAAATCAAGGCCAATTTTTGATGATGTCTATGAAATGGAGGTTTCACAGCAAATTGAAAGTACAAGTCCGTATATTATCAACATAATTACAAAAACTCAACCGATCAGCGTAATGATGTAAGTTTTGCAAGTGATCTTACGTTAAATTTGGAAAATCCAGAGATTTTAGCTACCATGCCTTTTTTGCAAATTGACCCTACTATCCTTTTCCCAGATCTATCACAAGAGACATTAATACAACAAAGAAGAAAAGTAGAAGATGCTGATAATCAAAAAATAAAAAAAATAAAAAATAATAACTATGAGTTTAATAATTGCGAGTGCCTTATTTGTGGAATTCTCTACAGTGAAGATATGACAGGAAATGACTGGGTCCAGTGTCTAGTATGTCATAATTGGGCACAAGATGGATGCATTAAAGGCAAATCTACATTATTTAAATTCTCTGGATGTTTAGCGGACTGTGATTATAAAAAATGACTTTCAAAGAATTATTGTAACGATACTGTCAAATTTATTATTTACTGTTACAAGATTTAAAGTATAATTTTGAGACTGAATGTCTAGTCGTAAATTTCGTACATTAATATTGTTAATTTATCTTTAAAAGAGATTTTACATACTGTGATTTAGAATAACGTTAATAAATATAATGCTCAATGATTATTTGATGAGTAAGTTCCCGTTCAAAACTGTTTAGGTGTAAGTATCCAAGCCATGTTTAAAGTAAAATTTTATTAATTTACAATGCAAATTCATATAAAGAAGCTAATATAAAAAATAAATGTTGATTTTAATATTTTTTTGTAGTTTCTCTCGGTTACCTGGCGACATACTCAGTTTCCTGCGCTTTATTTTTATTTAAACGGCCATAAATCTAAAACTATCAAATATTTTGACTGTTTCGCTTAGTATATATTAAAGGACGTTACACTCGTGTTATTAGAATAAATTCCGCGACTAAAATGTATAAAAAATGTCAGGCCGAAAACAGATCCATTTTCGTCCTTAGCTTGTAGAACTACCCATATATATTATAATTTATAATATTAAATATATGTGACGACGTTTTCCTTGCTTTAGATATATTTTTTCCTTACACATACATCTACATATGTAATGTATGTAGCAAATTATATTTTTTTCTATATTTTTTCTTTTGTATTATAAAATGCTTATAAATTTGATTTGAAATTGTATTACATATCTTCTCTATAATGTCTATTTATATCTTTTATTACATTTTATATTTCACTACAACAACAACAAATAACTTGTACCTACTCATTTACGTCATACATTAAAAAATGTAATTTTAAAACTAATTTCTTTTTGAGGCGTAAAAATGTATGTATGTAGATGTATGTATATAGCATTTCCTATCTCTGAAGTGCCAATCTCGTAGAACCTTGTATTTTTTTCTTGTAATTGGACATACGATAAAAAAAAATCATCATTTTCTTAGAAGCGTTTAATATCGTATTTACAAGCATGTAAAATTATTTTATGCTTCACGTCGCCGGTCAATTATATATTATTATTCGAATTGACTCGATATAATGACCACCGGAAAAACTTATACTTAAACTAATAGGTGTATAATATATTAGTCATCGCCCGTAACTTCGTTTACGTGACATACAAAACTATCAATAAGGACAAAGTGTACATGAAAGAAGACCGGAATTGACTTTTCGATAGTCTCTTCAATTATTTTAGTCATGAGATAATAAATTAAAATTGAAGAACAAAAATGGCAAGGACAAACTAACGCAGTCGTGTAAACTATAAAACTTAAAATGGCAATTCTTCCTTTTTGGCAGAAATTTCGAAAAATCTCTCTTACGGTACGAAGAGATTATGACAGAAATTCTGATATAAATGTCAAACATTAGTATGTACTGATTAAACTTGTACGGATTTTTTGCGCAAGTGCATAATACTCAGTTTCATCTTCGGAACATTCGACGATTTGTCATCTGTGTACTTTTTCCATATACAGTGTGTACAAGTATCTATAACGAAGATATTGAGGAAATCTAATGTAATACTGGTCAGCTTGGGTACCCCATATTGTCCCTACTTCGGGACACGATGGGGTTTTCATAGGGGTTTCGTAATATTAAAATTAAAAACATTATTTAATTAGTTATTTAGACAAATTCTATGCCAAATGATATTATAATTTAGTAAGGAACTAAAGGCCCAAAAAACTAAGTGACTATGCTTGTTATATAATTGAAAGCTGAAAATAAATTTAAAAGAATGAATATTGAGGCCGGTCGTGGCGCAGCGGCACGAGGTGTGACTGCAAAACCGACTGGTAGTGGGTTCGATCCCCACTCGAGGAGATGAAATATTTACTTAAATTTATATTTCCATTGCTTCGCTCTGGTGTCGAGGTTAAGCGCGGCGTTGAGTTCTGCCACTCAACACGCAATGCCTCCAGAATTCGGCAGAAAGTGGGGAACGGAGTGTCTTAACACTAGGTTCCCTCTGCCTACCCTGCTGTGTGCGGGATACAGCGTGAAGCTAATTTATTTATTTATTTTAAGAATTAATATTTTGAATAAGCCAATTTCAAAGAAGGAAGGGGTCTTCAATAATACATATGTATCTCAATAACTACTGAATAAATATTGATGATACGGACTGTTCCCTTAGTTGGAGTCTTGACATGACCTTTAGTTCCCGAGAAATTTGTAGACAAAACGTAAAAGCACATATTTTTATGTTATTTTTTTTAGTGATGACTAATAATATATTTTATTTTTCTTTCTACTTTTGGTGATCACTCACACAAATGCAAAGCTCAGCGTACGCCTCGCGGACTGTATGTTAATGTATGTGGAGAAACTGATTGCAAACTTAAGAATGCGCAATGTTTCAAAAGTCAAGTAATTTAAAAGAAATTGACGTCGTTAAAAATAGAAATTAATTACCAAACCAAGATTCATGTTCAGCGGTCAGACGCACGGCAGTGTCCGGCTGCCTTAGCTGCTGGAGGAGAACCCCTGGATATGCGATGTTTGCTCCAGTGCCGATCATGTACATTACAATTCCACTGACTGCTAATAGCTACACAATATAGATTGATAAATTAGTATAATAAAATAATAATAATAATAAGGCCCTAAGCCTTATTTTTGTGGGTTCGATCCCATTCAGGGAAATAAATTATTTTCATCAGTATCTAGTCTTGTAACGAGACAGTGTCGAAAATTCTATTGGAACTGGTTTCCTACTTCTATTCTATTGGAACTGGTTCTCTACCTTTTCTGCTATTACATAATGATGCAGCATAGTATCTGTTTAACTGATTGTCGTGGGTTCTTTTCCTACTCTTTTTTTTATCAGCTTCACACATAGCAGGGTAGAACAGATTGTCTGAATATCAGGTCGCCAGGTTCTCTCTGCCTAGTCTGTAATGCGCAGGATACATCTTAAAGCTTGACAAAAACCTCAGAAAGTGATTCAAATCAAACAGAATTGCCAAGTTTCTATGAATAATGAATGTCATGTCATAAACAACTCTTAGTTACTTCCAAATATTAGTGTTTCATAATTAAGGAAGGATTTACGAACCTGTCTCATGAAAGGTGAAAACCGTGGTTTTTCATCGATATCCCCCATCACAATTTCCAATTTCTTGTCCGCCATTCTTTTGTTTAAGATTTCCCTGTATCTTATTTAAACTTAATCATAAATCAATACATGTTTTGTTTAATTGTCCGTGAACCTCTGAAAAGAAAATATTTTTATAATTAATAAAATTTTTCGCAATTATATCAGAAAACAACAATACCAACAATACTTTTATTTTATTTTCATCTCAATGCTTTATCAGGACGTCCACGACTTCACCGTACAGCATACTGTTCTCATACAAACATTTTTTACCTTAACGTTGTATCCCGCACCTAACGATAACACATTTCTCTCCCCAATTTACATGAGACATTGAGATAAGAGTGGCAGACATCAATGCTACGCTTTGTCTTGTTACGAAAGCGAGGAAATAATAATAATTAATTCCCAAAAATGGGAATCGATCCCATAACCGTCACGTTTACATTCAGTCGACCTCATAATTCTATAAAGTTCTAATATTTATTATAAAAACATGGTTTGCAATCCAAAATAGCAATACAAGGGAATAAATTTGTAAGAAACAAATTAATTTTTGAGGTCGATTTTTTAATTTATCTCTAAGGTGTTTGAATTATTCATAAAAATCATATTAACATAATTAGAATATTAGTTATACGGAGTGTTTTTGTCAGCACCACTTTAAATGAAACCACAGTTTTAACTACTCTATAAAAGCCTAATACATTTTTTTATCAATGGGAAACCGCCGCGTGCGCCTCATTTCGAAATCGAGACTCGAATGAATCGAGTTTTTTAACCTTTAGTAGTATTTTTGTAGTAGTATGTGTTTACATTATTGGTATCTATGCGTAATTGCGTAACACGATATATAGGTATGGATAAATATCGTAAAATGAAAAAAAATATCCTACGTCTACACTGTTGAGGTATCTTGATTAATTTTTTTAGGTATGGGTTTAAAATATTTTACCCTATATGCTGTTTCCGTAAAAGGAGCGCTGACGCTTCCATCCTGTATAATGTTGCAGTAAACTCAAGTTCACTGCAGTGTGAATGATTTTCTTTAATAGAAAGGTAACCTAGCCTACCTAAGTAGTATTTAAACAATCCGTCCCCTGGTCCCCGCCCAAATGTGAGACGCGATATACGGATTTTAACGCCGCAATTTGTCTTACTAGAGCGGAGACTACTAAATAAATATAATTGATTAGAAATAAACGCAGTCATTGCTCTGGGACGCAAGCGTGTGACTGTAAAATGCGACTGTATGTGCGATTCCTGGATTTCTTTTCGAACTTGATGGTAATGCTGCCGTATTGGTGTTTATATCGACACGGGTTGGGTAAAGAAATAAGATCAATTTACACAAAACTTGGAGAAAATATATACATACTATACGTATACGTAAATTAGATTAAAAAAACATTGCTTCCGTGGTTTCTTAATAAATTCAGTATTTATAGTTTCTACCAACTCTATAGAACTACATAATACCTACTATTTAAACTATATTCTCGTTTATTATTGCTGTCATCAGTAGTCATAAATCCTACTAACGATTGTATTCACTGTTTAAATACACATTATGGTATAGTAATGGTACAGTAGTGAGGTATTTACGGCAACATAATGGGTTCAAATTCAATTTTAAATGATTACTTGATATAGTAACTTTGAGAAAAAGATAAGTAAGTTTTTTTTAAATCGAAATATAGATACGTATAAGCGGCTGTAAGTTGTGAATTCGGTTCCCATTCAGGGAAATTAAACTATTTTCATTCGCTATGGTAGCAAGATAAAGTGCGGCATTAAGTTTCGCTACTTACCATGCAATATCTTGAAAAATTGGCGAAAAGTGGAGAACGGAGTGTCGAGATACAAAGTAAAGAAAAAAAGACAGATATGCAGGAAGTCCAAAATCCAGGCCCTGTATTATATCTGACTGTCAAATTTGCAAATTAATGCAATGCAATATGTATCTATATGTGTATTTACGTATGTTAATGCAAGTTTGACCCAAATAAACATAGAATCCACGACCTCTGGGTTAAAGAGCATAAAGCACAGATCAAAGGTGAAATGGCTAGTAGCCCAGACGGCCGTTTAATTTGCAAAGTAAATAATATTTATTTAGCGATATAACATAAATATTGTAATTTCAAAATATTGTATTATAATAATATCAAGACTGTTTCTTCGTCGTCAAATGCAACAAAAAATCGGGACATACGTTACTTTCAATACAAACTTTGAGAACCCTCTTTTAATTTTTTTAAAAATACTACGTTCTGCGCTCTCCACTGAATTGTTGAGAGACATTGCGAGTGGTGGAACTCAACGCTACATTATATCTTATTTACCAGAGCGTGGAAATTGAAACATTAAATGATTTATTTCCCCGCGTAAGAATCAAACTCACAACCGTCGCGTTTACAATCACACGCTTGTGCCACTTCACAACGACGGCTAAGGCCTTGGCCAAGGACGTACCTTTTATTTGTTTGTAATTTAAATTATTTGCATATTATTTACATTTATAACGTTATTTGTATATTATATACACACAATTAATAATCAGGCCGTGCGTGTGACTGTAACGCGACGGTTGTTCGTTCGATTCCCATTCGGGGGAATTAATTATTATTGACTAATCTTTATCTCTTTCCGGTATCACTGTATGGTATCAGGGAAAGTGGTACGCGGAGTGTCTTAATAGTAGGTTTCCTCTGCGTAAATGGCGGAAGGTCACTGGTGTGGTATGCGATTGCAGAATACCGTCCAAGTTCAAGGAACTCAAGCTCAAGAGCATCACACAAGGACATGTATGTCACGACGAAGTCACGAGACGAACACACCTTTCATTATTTAGTAGCTCATTTCAAGATGTTAAACAATTGTTTGTGCAATTTTACGCAATGCAGTGTACGAGGAGAGGCAGTGGAGGTTTCTAAAATATCCTTTCACTTTGCCATGTTCACACATCATTCTATAGTAGAGTGAACATATAAATATAAACCAAAAAATGTAACTAAAATACTCTGGGGCCATCATGGAGCAGCGCTGATAACTGAATAGTGTAAATGCAGCGGTTGTGAGTTCCAATCCCACTCGGGAATACCAAGATACAAAGATCACCATTAAATTCTTGGCCTCTAAAGGCCAATACTATGTAATCGATCTGAACTGAAAATTTGCATCTTGGAAGTAGAGTCTACTAGTGCTTCGACCACCATTAAATAAAGAAGTTAAAAGGTTTAATTTGCACTAAACAATTTTTCACTCGAGGAAATGAAATATTTGGTATTTTCATTTCTTCGCCTCAACTCAACAAGGAAAGCTGAAAGTTCGGCGGAAAATAGGAAAGGGAGTGTCCTAACACTAGAATCCCTCTGCCAACCCTGCTGTATGCCAGATACAGCGAGACGCTAAAAAAAATACAAAAATAATGTTTCAATAACCAGTCCTGAGATAGACTAAATGTCGTGAAATAGTCCTTACACAGTGGCTGCTATCTATGTGTTCCAGTTCGTAAAATATTAGGAAGCTTACAGAGCTTGCAGAAACTTGTCAAACCCGTTCTATAAGGATCAGTCGGTGAACTTATATTGTAATGAAATTAAAACAATTCTAGGTGCTTCTGCATGTATTACAGATATTATATACATGATTCAAGTGCAGTTGAATGTTGTACAGTACATGCAACGGTCGTGGCTCAATTCTCACTTGGAGGAAGATTTGAATCAATTAGCTGTTTCTTTTTAATCGATTTCTGTAAGAAAATGAGGTTATCAATTTGACTTTACTTTTTTATGTTTTTATGACTTGATTATGATGATTTTTTTTTATTTAGAAGCTAGTGCTTCCCGTGTGGTCCCATTTTTTTGGTCTGTTTTTGACTATGGTATATGTGCACGGCAAATGGACGAATAGCTAAATATTTCGCCAAACGATTCCGATGATTCTTTTTTATTTGAAAGGATTCAAGGATAGTTTGGTAAAATTTGGTTAGATTCTGAATATGGGATCCGGTTGAAATTGAACAAGTTTGTTTCTTTTTGGTAAAAAATATAATAATACTGTAATAGTTACAAGAAAAAATATTGTTAAAAGTTGGTGTCATATGTGCGATTCCTCATCGTTGCATTTCTTTTCAACCAACTTCATAAAAGGGAGAGGTTTCCAATTCGCCTGAATATTTTTTGTGTATGTTCTTGTTGTTCTTCAAAATGCCAAAATGTTAGTATGCGCAAAAATAATAAGAATTAAGATTGAATGACATAGGACAACCACTACCTCGTTTGAGAAGCATTCTTTTAAGATCTCACTTAATATAAATTAATTTTTAACAAATGAAAAACAGACTGCAAGCAGAGCTAAAAAGTAAAAAACAATTTTACATAAAGTAAAACGTACTTTGATTTTGTTAAACAAAAATAATAAAAAACGATTTGGTAATTTTGAAGTTGGTGCCAAATAAAACAAAGGTTGTTGTAGAATTAGCTTGACGGACTTTAAAAACAAAAAATACATTACATTTACGAAGATAAAAAATCTCACAATAGTTTATACATATTCAAATTGCTTATATACTCCGGTCTTTTTGCTTAAGTGATGTGAAACGTCAAATAATTATTTTCTATATAAGTACAATATATCAAAAACTAATTGACGTATCCAAATATTCCTTTTACATGTATTTTTTTGTTCTTAATAGACAATACGAAGAACGAGAATTTAAATTTAGTGAACATTCCTCAGTCCCTAAATTCCTCTTCTCTCCCTAAATTTGGCAACTGAAAAAGCGATGTGTCTTACTCGATTGATACTGTCTTAACATTAGCGTCTACCTTGCTATGTGGGAAAAAATGGGAAGCAGCCAAAAAAAACCTGTATATTTAATGTCAATCAATAATCATAAGTGTGTGTAAAACATTTTAAAATTTAAAAATCTCTTTATGTATAGGTAAACATGATTAACATAAGTTATGTCAATGTTGATAAAAGATCTCAGCAATTTTTGCATTATAATATCCTTAACTTTTTTACTCTGCAAAACATGATCTGAGATAATCTTTGAAGAAATCTACGACATTCTTAAAACATAATTTTCAGATTGTCTGTCCAGGTGCAGAAGTTGTGTTCTGTTCAGTCGTTTTGACTTGATGGATTCTACTATACCTACAGTACGTGGAATAATTCGTGAAAAGCAGGACTATATCTGTCTCGATCGGGACAATTAATTTTGGGCTTAAAATTGGGGTAAAATTGGGACTACTGGTACTAGCTAACACTAGTCTAAGGCCATATTTATAAATCGCTCTCGAGTCTGAGATCGAGATACGGGTTATATTCCTTGTACCTAATTCATGAATTACACATTCATGAATTAGGTACACGACGGGGATGAATATGCTGGGAAAAAGTTAATAATTCATAAAACAAGTGTCAAAAAGTCCATTAAAAGAAAAATATTTTTTTAGATCCTGCACATAGCAGAGGGAACCTAGAAACCTAGTGTTAAGACACTCCGTCCCCATTGAGACACTTTTCATCATCGTACCCCGGTTCCCGCCGAATTCTGGAGGCATTGCGTTGTATTCCGACAAATTAAGTGAACGGCGAAATGTCTTAACATTGAATTCTGTTACTACCCTGTGGCTATAGCTGAAGGATTATTACATCATATAAATACATACATATATCTGCAATTATATACTATTGACAAATGTTGCATCAGAATATTACTAGAATACATTTTAATAAATGTAGATATCTTGTTCTATAGACCGTGTAATTGTTTATAATGCAGTCTAATTAAAGTGTATTATATAACGTAATGTTGGATGGCGTAACGATTAATTAGTAGTAGGTTCGATTTTTTTTTGGTATGTTGTTATATAGGAAATATTTATTTTCGTTATGTTAAAACATCAGTGTTAGTTGACTTTCCTGTTAGTTTTAAATGGACGACGTTTGTGTGTTTGTCTGTTTATTTTTGGTAATGTAGCTTTAAGACGGATGGACCGATTACGATGTGGTTTTTATTCATTCGGAAGCCAGTTTCCTGGTTCAGTGGTTCTTAGCTGTGTTTGGTAAAAATTGGTCTACCAGCACGAAGAGTATCAAGTCTTTTCCAAAATTATATATATATATATATATATATATATATATATATATATATATATATATATATATATATATATATATATATATATATATATATATATATATATATATATATATATTTTGCTTCAGGGTTTTTTTATTTTCTATTTAATATTATTTGCGATGTAATATTTAATTATAAAATTAATTATTTTATAAAATTATTTTATTATTAACACTTAAAAACCAGATTCACGCTGTATCCCTCACACAGCAGGGTAGGGAACCTAGCGTTGAGACAGTCCGTTCTCCACTTTCCACCAAGTTCTGGTGGCATTACGTGTTGAATGACGGAACTCAACGCCGCGCTTTGCCTCGACTATATATAAACACTTGCATATGATTATTACACTTACACTTATATAAGTGTTAGATAAGTATATTTTTAAAGATATTTTTGTCAATTTGTTCGTCGATTTATTCTTTTTTTACTAGTACATCAAATTTGTTTAAAGTATTTACGTTTTTGATATCTTATGCATTTTTTCAACTTCTCGTAGCCAAGTTTTGCACTACATTTTTCATATAATAAAGTTACGTGAGCACTTTTATTTAATTATTAAATTGTTTATAGTCATTGACAAGCGAAGCTGGAGGTCGGCAATTAGTAATATTTATAAGTAAAACAATCAAGATATAAAAAGTGAAGGCCATACATAATAATGTTTAAACTAAACTGTCCACTCATGTCTCATGACATTTGACTTTTTAATATCCATATCGTAATTACGTGAGAAGCGTAAAAATCTGTACAGCCCGTGTCTAATTTTAAATGTGTTTTTTATAGATTTTAAAGACTCTTTTTGTTTTAAACACCTAAATGTCTTAATTAAGATAATATTGCTAATTGCTGATTCACTACTGCTAAGGTAAATCGACCGTGAAGTTGAAATAAAAAAGGATTAACTCTAAACAAAAAATTGCGCCAAAAGTAATGACATTAGAGCCTTTTAAGGTGTATCTGTCCTTGTCATCCTAAGTAAGTATTGTTCATTTTTAATTTTATATAACAAAAAATATAATAAATATTTCTTGTTACATAAAATTTTATATTTAAATTAAACGATTATTAAACGATATTGACAGAGTAACGTAGACAATAATAACAATAATAGATAAGAGAAACATGTATAATTTTTATAATTACATACATACATGAACTGATAAACACATTACCCTTTCTTGCGTAGCACAGTCAGGTAAAAAGCCAAATGGCAAAGATCGACTTACTTTCAACAAGAAATTTCACGTTAAGTCAGCCGGAGAAAATACTAACACACACAATCTCAAGTTAGAGGGTCATAATCAGAAAAAGTGTACATTTTGTGTCTTTTCTTGTCCCGCTACTTTGAATGCGTTTTAAAAATACAATTTTATAGATAAGTCAAATATTTTGCCATTTTAGATATATTTATTTATTAATTTAAGCATTTTTGTATTATTTTAAGTGTATTATGGCTAAAAATAGTATTTTTTGTTAGTTGCAAAAAACCTTTTCAAAATGCTTCCATACAAATTTTCGTGTCCCATTGATCACTTTATTTTTTGAAAAGTCGTTTGTTACGAATGTTTATAGTTTGAGTTGACTACAGCTATGTTTATATTAATTTACTATATTCATAATATTAAATAGAACTACTTTTATTGATACATCATTTTAATAAATAATATATATTAATTAAGGAAATTTGTCCCAAAATATTGTCTTTTCGTTACTCAGGGTTAGTAACATACAATTAAATTATGAACGCAATTACTTTGAATGATATTTATTATTATTTTCTATTGTGACAATATTATAGCAAAAGTTATTGCTATCGTAGCTACAACCAGTAGTGTTTTCGCAGCAATCGAGAGGTTCAAATGTTTTTGAGTGAATGCGTAAAATTACATCTCAGGGTTACAAACGGGGTTTTATTTTGGTAATTATACTATTATTTCGTTTTCTAGCTTATGTTATTTGCTTCATTTTACAAAATCTCAAGAAATACATTCAGTGTTTGTACGTACAGCACGTGGTTTACGAGAAAATATTTAAAATAGTTAGAATTTCTCAGATTTTATTCTCAATTTCGTTATATTTCGTTACGTAACGAAACTGAGGAAATATGAAGCCTAATTCACAATTACGTTACCAATGTTTTATTATTTATGTGTATTATAAATTTGTAACGGACCGGTGTTTGTATAGGGAAGATATGTATATAAGAAAAACAATATTACTGGCATTAAAAAAAATAGTGGCTTTTCATAACGTAAAGTAACCAAAAATAAAATATCTATATATTTCTATTTGCTTGTTTGTGTATGTGTTTGTTCACGCTAATCTCAGAAGGTTTAACCGTTTCCACTGTAGTATTTCGACCTCCTTTGGCAAGCTTCAATATTAAGTGTTTGTTTTATTTAAACAAATATTTTATTTCAATAAACCAATAAAAATAATTGTTGTTGATCTTTCGGAAAACTATCAGTGTATATCTGAAACTAATGAAGATGTTGTTTATGCGGAAAGTGACAATAGTCTCTACGTAAATAAAAAAAATAACTCCGTATCATCTGATAATATAAAAACTCACAAAGTTACTAATTTATCGGATATTCAATTACATCCAGAAAATCAACGATGATTTTAGTTCGAGCTTAAAGATATTTATTTTCCATTAAAGACATAGGCCACTTACATGGAAAACATTGCTTAACAAATTAAAAATAGTTGTCGATCGTACATTAGTCAAATACAGTAACACATTTTTTTTATTGCTTACTCGTTTGATGCATTTGTTTTTTTTTTAGAGTGGGTAGTTTTTAATTATATATTCGGATAGTTGCGTTTTAAATGCATCAAAAGAGCTTACATTCCTTAAAGTAGACGGCAAATTATTGTATAGTCGTGCCCCCTCATAGGTAAGCATTTTTTTCCAATCTATCTTCTGGTTTTAGGTAAAATCAATAAACTCGCACGTCGCGACCGCAAGGAACGATTTGATTGTGTTGTAAATTTTAATTTAACAAAGGCTAAGTTAGTATGGATCGAGTTTTTTAATATTTTTTTAATAAGTAAGCACGTACTGTTTATATATAGTTGTTTAAGGGTCATCAAATTGGTTTCTTTATATATAATTGAGTTAGGAGTTAAAAAGTTATAGTGAAAAAGTATTTTAATAATTTTGTTTTGTAAAGTTTGGTTCACCAGGACCTTTCACCAGGACCTTTCTCATTCCATATTATTGATCCTACCCACGATATATGTTTATTTTACAAAAATAGTAATTCCAGTGGTAACGACTCAAATTTTGATATTTTTTAAAGTAGGGGAGAGGGGGGCACATTCGAACGATTTTTAAACTTTGTGTCATATCTAAAAATTCTACAGTTTTTAACTTCTTTACTATTTCACAATGCTTAGTCCAACTATTGTGCCACAAAATCGTAGCATCATATGTAGAAAAATATATAAGGTAAAGGTGCAATATCAACTTCAGTAGCAGTAGTCAAATGTTCAAAGCTGCCCCCCTTGCGGGGTAGCTTTGAACATATACGGGGCAGTTTTGAACTATCATCGAATTCAATGAAATTAAAAGGCTTATCAAACTTTTAAGTAACTTTAGTAATAAACTTAACATTAGAAACGATGGAGATCAAATATCAGTACCATGTTAACTTAAAAAAATAATATACCTAGTTTAATATTGCAGCCGGTCGTGGCGCAGCGGCACGAGGTGTGACTGCAAAACCGACTGGTTGTGAGTTCGATCCCCACTCGAGGAGATGAAATATTTACTTAAATTTATATTTCCATTTCTTCGCTCTGGTGTCGAGGTTAAGCGCGGCGTTGAGTTCTGCCACTCAACACGCAATGCCTCCAGAATTCGGCAGAAAGTGGGGAACGGAGTGTCTTAATACTAGGTTCCCTCTGCCTACATTGCTGTGTGCGGGATACAGCGTGAAGCTATTTTTTTTTAATATTGCGATTGTACTAGTACTAGTTTTAAATAACTTTAATATTATTAATAGACTTTAAAAAACGTACAAACAAAAAGGTAGCTTTGGCTTCCTAGAAGTAATGAACATTATGGGATCAATCATAGAATAAAATAAGCAGTAAGCTGTTTATTTTTTAAATAAACAGCTTACTACCCTAATTTGAACTAAGAAAAATTAAATTTAAAGGAAAACATAGATGTAGTATGTGACGTAACCAACAACTGAAATTGGGGGAAGTAGTCTACGTAAGAAATAAAAATCAGCTTCACGTTTTATACCGCACACAGCACGGTATGCAGAGGGAACCTAGTGTTAAGACATTCCCCACTTTCTGCCGAATTCTGGAGGCATTGCATGTTGAGTGGCAGAACTCAACTAAATAAATATAAATATATAATAAATTTAAGTAAATATTTCATCTCCTCGAGTGGAGATCGAACCCACAACCAGTCGGTTGTACAGTCACACTTCGTGCCGCTGCGCTGTGACTGGCCTCAAGTCTAGTCTTCGTAAGACTTTTGAAAAACTAACGTAGCACTTGTCCTCTTTCTCAAGAAAGATAAAAAAAAATACAAGCTACTTTTTTATTATTCACAGATGATGAGACATTCGCTAAAACGAAATCTCGAATATTTATTAAGTTGTAGTCTAATTCCATTTTGTAGTCTTCATACGCACAGATTTCAGTATCTTCATTCTCTTCACAGTAAATTGTCACTTTTTCTTCTGATTCTAAATGCATTTTTGAGTCAGTTTCTTGTGGAGAAAAGTTAATTATAGTTTTGTTTTTCTTTCGCGGTATTTTTTTACATATAAAAATATTCAAAAGTGCCCCCCTTATTTTGTTCAAAGCTGCCTCAGTGGTAATTAAAAAATTACAAACGTTTGTTTTTCAAGTAAATGTTTAAAAATTGTAGTGATTTCTAGTTTATTGCATGATATATGAAACATTCTAACTAAAAGAGGAAAAAATAAAACCATATACCTTGAATTGGATCCCTGCGATCCTTACGCGCTTATTTAAAAATGCATAAAATTTTACTCAAAATCAAACACTCCTCGTAACTCAACCACGGGCTCTCATATATCAGCGGTGACAAGTGACACGTGTGCAGATTAGTGCTGCCACTACTCAAAAAAAATCTACCAAAATTTCTTTTTAAAATAACTCTGTTAACACATATTTTCAAAGGTGCCCCTGTTCAAAGCTACCCCCCTCTCCCCTATACTTAATTTAAACATTAACTTTGTGATCTCTAACTAGAAATATAAGTTTATTACGTTACAAACTAGCATTATTATATTGTTAATACTGTCACTTTGTTATGTTTTCTTCTTACATTTATTATCTGTTAAATCAACGATTAAATCTGTAAATTTTTAATTTGTTAAAAAAAATAATAACAAAAAAAACTACTTTTATTCATATAACATCCTTATTTTGTTGTGAATAATGCCTTATGACATCAGTTTCGTAACAAACATTATCAGTATTGTTACTCATCAGTTACGTTACGAATTCGAAAATGTCCACTTTTCTGAGTATGACCCTAGAACGGAAAATTCTTGACTTTCCATCCTAATTTGTAATCGCGTGATAAAAGGCGGAACTCAACGCTGCATTTCGGAGCGGGAAATATAATGACTCAGACGCTATACAATTTCGACTTTTTATATAAATAATATAAATTATATTATATATATATCAAATATCATAATGGCTGTATGGCTTTACGCCATGTATTATCAATACGTGGCGTAAAGTCATACTGCATTGTTACTCTCATCTGATTCAAAAACTAGCTGCGTCTGCGCTGCTTCTCCAGCTGGAAGTATATGAATATTTATTAAATATTATTTAAGTATATTTAGGGAAAATTGATTGACCATTTTATTATTGTTATCTACACTGTAATAATGTTTAATGTTTTTTGATTTTGCTCGCAAAAGTGTTGTATTTAATTAAAAAATGTTTAGTTATTTGATATTTATTTAGGTAGGCGGTAATCACGGGCACACGACAACGTTTGCCTCACATAAACCCCGATAATGTCTTTCCTATTCCCGTAATGTCTTTTAGCGTCTTGTGTCACAGTGAAATCATCAGTACTTTATAAATAATTCTGCGAAATAAATAAACTTACAGATAATAAAAAAAAATAGTATGCTTTTTACTTTCATTTGATGTGTAATATACAATTTATTAAAAGGACACGATAGATATCAGTCTCATGCTGTATTTTGTATGCAGCATATTAGGCAGAGAGCCTAATGTCGAACCTAGTGATAAGACACTCTACTTTTTTCTCTCTGCACGAATTTCATGTGAAATCGCCGAACTTCGTTTTACAGTTGCATGTTAAAAAACGTTTAAAAAATCCGTTTTTCATTGAGATGAAATATGACAAAGTTTATAATTACTGACATACATACTCGTGTGTACCTAGACCTACTAATAGTAATATATTTTTTTAAGCAGCGTCACGTTTTTCCGGCTTAGCAGGACAGAGGGAACAGTTAGTCATAACTTTTATGATATTCTGTTTCCTACTTTGGACTCAATTTTCGAGAAATTACGTGTCAAGTCTCGTTTGTGATTACAACGCCGCGCTTTGTCTAAGTTTTCTTAACGCTACTCTATTATATATCTGACAAAAAGTCCGACTAATTAATGATTATAAAAAACTTATCAACATATAGCTCTATCTTTAAATCTAAATATAAACTTTAAGACTTACTAAGTTAAACTAAAATAGGAAAGACAAGTCTACTTCCTGTCACCTAAACAAAAACAATACAATAACAAGTATTAAACAAGGTTCTTACAGTTGATAAATGTCGGTGGAGAATGGCAGAATTCCGCTTCCTTTTAAGTATAACACTGAAGGTATCAAATTATCTCATCTATACTAATATTATAGTACGAAGAGTTTGTTTGTTTAAACGCATTTATCTCAGGAACTACTGGTTCGAACTGAACAATCCTTTTGGATAGTTTTGAGGTAACTTTTGTACTAACTTTTCTGTTTGTTTCAACGCATTTATCTCAAGAACTACTGGTTTAATTTGAAAAATCCTTTTGTACCATACAAATGGTACAAAAGGATTTTTCAAATTTGGCTTAACTGTTTGTAGTTTCGATCACAGCTATATCGGGCAGTTACAAATGCCTATGTATGTGTTTGTGTCAAAGGTTTATAATTTACATATTTGTTTTATTTATATCTACGGATAATTTACACACACGCTTTTATCAGGTCATACTATGGATTTTATATTGCAGTATCCTACACATAGCAGGGTAAACAGATGGAACCTGGGAACCTAGTTTTTTCGTCCCCAATTAGACACTTCGGTTCCCCACTTTCCGTCGAATTCTGGAGGTATTGCATGTTGAGCGAAAGAATTCAACGCCGCGGAGCCAGGATCTGAATAGTAGAACTCTCCAGAGGTTACTCAAGTAGTTTATTAGTATAAACTACTTGAGTTTAGTCTATGCTACTTGAGTATAGTCCTGAGCACATTCCAAAATACTTGGAGCACGAAGTGTATACTTTTCTATATATTTTTTAATTATGTATATATATTCTTAGTAATTAGTTTATAACGTACTTAACGCATATCCCGCATAATATAGAGTGTCTTAACACTACGTTTTCTTTGTCAACACTGCTATATCCGTATTAGACTATACAATGATTAATAAGAAAATAAACATGACAACTCATACTTAAGCTAAAGTAATCTTACGAAAGAAGAAAGAAAATGAAGGAGTATTCTGACATTAGGTTCTCTTGGTTTTCTTACTGCAACTTTTAGTAACAACTCGTGATAAATGGAAGTGGTATGAGTCCTAAAATTCACATCATCGAAGTTGCGGACGTTACGTGTTAGTTTTTACTCCAAAGGTTACGATGCTGTTTTTTTTTTTTCTTAATTTATAACTGATTAAAACAATTAACTTTCCCACCATAATAAAATTCGTTAATTATTTAAAATCACTCCACGAATAATGAACATTCATATATATTTATATAGTAGGTATAAATTAAAATATTTAATTTTAGCACTGGTATATTAGTCTTCAGCCATAGTTCATGTTGTTTTATCTAATAGTTAATATATATAGATATATTTTAAAAAGATTCATATTTGCATTGCATACTTGGCATTTCCCGGAAAGCAGGGTAGGCAGAAGGTTCCTAGTGTTAAGACACTCCATTCTCCACTTTCCGTTCAATTTACGACATTACGTGTCGAGGGACGGAATTCAACATCTGCTAGAGCAGTGCAATGAAATAATTTTAATATCGAACCCACAACCGTCACGTTACCAGTCAGATGCCGTCCCACTGTGCCACGAACGGTTCAACTTCATTTTTTGTTGCTTTTTTTAGCTTCATGCTGTATCCTGCACATAGCAGGTTAGGAAGAGAGAACCACGGAACTTAGAGGTAAGACATTGGGTTCCCATTAAGACACTTCCGTTCCCCAATTTCCGCCACATTCTTGAGGCATTGCGTGTTGAGTGGCGATATACTTACTATATATATATTAATATATATTACATAAATACTATCAATTCACAATATATTTCCGCACACATATTACTCATTATCATTGCGCGTTGCAACGAATTTACTTCCACGTTTTTTTTTTTTTCAAAAAACCCCTTCTTATCAACTATAGCGTGTAAAGTGCTTATTAAATTTTAAAAAAAACCAAACAGACAGATAAAACAACTTACAGCTTATTTGCAGGCAGTATGCTAGTTACACTAACACTTTACGTATGTTAACACAAAGTTATTTATAAAATATAAGTTTTGTATCCGCGTCCCATGCGGTCGACGATCGACGACACACTGGCACTGTAATGGACGCGCTTGTGTGCGTTAGTTATAGCAAAAAACGGTGAAGCGTTTTGTGTTATCGATTTGGTGTGTTCCGTAGCGCGTTGAATATGTGGTCATTTTTTTTCATCATCATTCAACATAATTTTTCATCATTCACGCATATATCAGGGTACGGAGAAGGAACCTAGTGTGGAAACACTTCTTTCTCCATTTTCTATCGAATTTTCGAGACATTGCGTCTTGTATGGCGGAACTAAATGTTGCGTTTACCAGAGCGAAGAAATGAAAATATAAATAAATAATAACTCATTTCTCCGAGTGAGATTTGCACCCACAACCATTGCGTTTACAGTCACACGCATGTACCACTGCGCCACGATAGCCCCAACGACGGTTTTGAATAATTATTAACATTATTAATTATTATTATTTTGCTCTGTTTGCCATTTAATTAGAATTAGCACTTTAAGCTTAATTAATTGGTTGTTATATTTTTTTCTTTATATAGTAATAATTTAAATATTTATTTATTAACAAGAATTTTAATATATTATCAAATAATAATAAAAATATACTCTCGATCTAATTACATAAAACGTTTCATCAATGTCTAAACTCTAAATGGTTTAATAATATGTGAACCCTAATTTTGTACCATATTATTATTAAAACGGAATCACAAGACCGCCTTTCAATGAATACGGCGAGTGTACTGCGTTTATTTGAAACCATTGATGTCTCCAGATTCTATTTATAACAAATCAAAACTTATTAATTTACACATACGCCACTTTGACGTAAATAACTCGTGCCCAATTGAACTGGTGGTTGATGATACTCTCAAGTCTTAAACTAGCGCCCAATATTAATAACCTATCTCCAACGTCAATCTTAGATTGTTTCATATATCTATCCAATCTCTAGATAGGATAGATATATGAAACAATCTAAGATTGACGTTGGAGATAGGTTATTAATATTGGGTGTAAGTGGATAGCGGAAAACGAAAGTATATTACTATCTATATATATGTATGTCTGTAGGTAAATAGAAAACTCTGACCGCTGCCACATACTGGGTTACATCAAAACGGTTAACATGATGTAATATATTTAAATATTTCCTTCCTCGATAAATGGAATATCAAACATAAAAATTTTTTTTCAAGCCAAACCAATAGTTCCTGAGATTTGCATATTCAAACAAATAAACTGTCAACTCTCAGCTTAATTATGTTAGTATAGATATAGTTGTTTTTTCTACGGTACAAATAAATAAATAAAAAAAATATTAAACGTACCTAGTACATACTCGTATTGTATCGATACTTAAACACTCCAGGTAGATGAAAAGCGAAGAACAGAGGAACAAAAGAGCACATTGTAGAAACATTTTCTGCATCAAAACATTTTTTTTTATTATTATTATTTATTTTTTTAGCTTCACACTGCTGTCCCGCACAAAGCAGAGTACTTACTGTTAGCATAAGTTACTTATAGTGTAGTAATAGGTGTCACTGTAATTATGAATACGTCATTTGATATTGTTTCCGTTAACGATTGTATTAAGTGGCGGTAGTGTGCTGCGTCTTTTCCGGTGGATTTCCAATATAAGCACAAACGACACGGCACTCATGTTTACCCACCATGATTAGCGTACGCGGGGCATTCCCCCGCGATCGCCATCACTTCACGAGCGTCCATCAAAGCTCGTAATTCTAATCTTCAGGGGCGAGCTACACTCGCCCCTCCCAGCCCGGTGACGCTGTCAAGACCATTCCAGGTCAACAGCATTAAAGTCCATTCGAAAAAAAAAAAAAAAAAAGGCACTCATGTTCATTACGTTCTAAGATATTGTCAAGACAACTTGTCATTACAATTCATATTTCAATATTGTGACTACGAGAGTATAAGTATATAAAACAAGTGTAAATAAATTTATTGTAAAAGCTGGATTTTGTGTCTGATTTGTTGGTTCGCCTAACATTACTTACTTCCCCTCGTTACTACTTTCCCTCGTCGCGTGGCAGTCGAACCCATGACCTGTCGCGTTTACAGTCACACGCTTGTGTTCCTGCGCCACGGTGTGATATGGATAATTATATTAATTTGCTTTTTGATTGACTTGTAACAATGATGATGAGGCCAGGACCTGAATAGTAGAATTCTAGGTTGCTAGTAAACCATACGAGTAAAGGCTTACATAATTTATATCTCTGAAAATATCAGTAGTAAAAAGTGTTTTTTATTTTTTTTTATTATACATTATTGGCCCAAAACCAAACTCAAATACATCAATTATTGAATTATCATTAACTTACATAGAATACATAAATTTGTATATTTGTAATCTGTACGGGTTTAATTTCAATTACACGCAGGTTGTCGACTATGAAATACAGAGCTACTATAAAATACATTAATATGTTAATTAAGTGAGTTATGTAAAGCTAAAGAAAATATTTCATATATTTGGAAGTCTTACATATTTTGCAGGGAACCCTGAAATCAAGTTGCCAATGAAAGTTCGTGTGGAGATTTCATGAAGTTTATTACTTTGGTTATTATTTATAAGTTTATTTTTACAATTATATTATTAAGATATAATTGTTAAATAAACTTATTAATTTCGAATGCATCGCAGCACAGTATCACAACTTCTGATTATAAACGCAATGATTAGGTTCGATTCCCGCTCAGAGAAATGAATTCTTTATATTTCTTCGCTCGGGTAATAAGATATAATGTAAGATAAGACTGCGGGGCATTAACTTTTTTTTTTTTTAAATCGAGCAAAAATTTGCGGACGTAGCTTTGCGTTTTTATGCAGAATAAAAACAAATGTAAAGTTGACAAATAACTACCTATTCACAAACTCAGTTTCGTTTCCACAGCCCACTCAGAGGAGGTATCATGGGATTTTTCCCTTCAAAATGCAATATTTTCTGAAAACGGAAAATGTATCTCAACAATCCATATAAATATGTTAGAACAATCGTATAAGATTTTCGAACGTATGGCGTATGGCTTATTGGTCAGTGTATGGAGTTTGGTGTTTTCCAAGATTGAAATCCCGCTACGTTCGAGATTTTATACCTTCTTCTTCCTTCTTCTATTGTTCCTTCCGTAGTGTGGAATAATACTAAAAAAATTGCATGCAAACATGCGTATATAGATAAATGCATAGACTGACAAGAACATTACTGTCCTTTGAAGTGTGGAGGAGGGAGAGGCTATTAGATGAGTACTTAAAGATTAGACTGTTATATCTAATTTAAATAAGGCCAAAGCGTCTGCCTGTAAACAACGAGAAATGAGTTCTACCATTCATAATCCAACGTCTCAAAATAGTATTGAACGGAGAGTCTTAACACTAGGTTTACTCAGCCTAGTCTGCTATATGCGGAATACAGCGTCAAGCTAAGTAATTAATTATGAATATCAATCAACAAAAATACCACATATACAAAATAAATAAACTAAATTCACTTAAAAATCTTATCAAAGAAATTTAACGCATAGAAGTTTCGAATTGTACTCTTATCGGAGTCGTAAAATTCGCATGATGCAATTCAATATCGTTTGATAAATACAAATCAGTACGTACTCCAGTCCAGGCATTTATTATACTTGTACGTCAGAGATCACCAGGTCAATAATATGTTTTATTTGTCGGAGTGTTGACTGTTGACTCTATGTTACAATTCTCTATATTACAATTAAATATTATTAGTAATTATTAGTAAGCTAATAAACTGAGGTAAATAAGCTTGAGACTGGCGAAATGCAGAGGCACAAGCGTAGGTACGACCTTTTTACATTAAACGCGACAGTTACGGGTTTGATTCCCACTGTGGATCATGAAATATCATATCATATCTGTAGTATTAGTTAATAATATTTGAATAAAATATTTTGATAAGCGTTAAACAATATAAATATAGATTTATAGTACGATATCCTGATGCAAAAATCTGCAGGTATCTGAGGCCCTACTCTTGAAACCAATATCCAATGATCAATCCTGAATAAATGTAATTTCGTACTCTCAGCGGTAATGAATTATTACTTATTAAGTCCACTACCGTCCAGTATTTGAGGGTTAGGTAAACTGTAAATTGTTGTAGAATTCGTTACAATTGTGATATTTGGTATTTTTGACGCGTTTCTGACTGCTGTATAATGACAGCAAAATTAAAAGTGGAATTAGGAACCTACTCTATATCAAAAAGTCTTCTCTGATATGTGCTCAACTGGTATGCTCGGAACGTCATAAACAAAATACCATACCATACCAAATTATACTTTGCGCTCTACTGTACCTTAGTGTTGTGCTGGGTAGCGGTGCGATGCGAACAGGGGTGCAGATTAGAAAATCATAAATCTTGAAATCTCAGTCTTTTTTATCATCATACAAATAATAATTTTAGAGACAATATTAAACAACAAAACATTGAAAACGAAAGATTTTACCAAATTCAATATATGAGTTGCAAAAAATAACTCTCTTAATAAGTAGCAATATTGTCAAACAATAAAATTAAAATTGATATATTTTTTTAATGAATGAACCGATGTTAATAAAACAAACACTAAATGTTAACGAAAGCAATCAATCCAATAGTGAAAACTGCTTTAAAATGAGTGAAGCCGTGTCTATGATTAGCGTAAACAAATGCACAGACAAACACAAAACATTTTTAAAAATCATTGTTACATTAATAAATGCTCCCAAAATTTTTTTTCTGATATATCTTTATGACTATACTTTACTTCTACGATTTTATTAAAAAAAATATTGATGAATGACACATGGTATTCGAACAGATTACGCCATTCTTGCCTCAAAATTTTTCAGCAATAACCTTTAATTTGCTGTTACTGCTGCTTCGCCCACACTCCGCTACGTCACTGCTTCAAATCGTCATATATCCGTAGTTAAACATAACCCACGCCAAAATGGCATCAAAAAGATTCTAAAAATAAAATAGTCAACAAAAAGCCTTAGTTAGACACAAGCTACATTATTTTGTAAGTAGATTACCCGCAGAGCTTTTGCAATCATTATACTACTAGGTACACTCGGTGGTATAATCGTGGCTTGGCGAGAAATAATGTAACCTTTCAAAATAAACAGTCAAATTCGTAGTCACGAATTATGCAGTCGCATTATTATATTATGCAGTATGTGAATTATTAGAGATAATAATTACTCGACTGAGGGCAAAAACGTATATTATTAACCTACAAATAATTTGTATAATAATAATTATTATTGAACATATTACTATTATATTTTAATTCCGTAAATACAGATCTCAACTCTACACGGTAGTAAGATCATTTGAGATTTTTTTTCTTCTCGAATAGCTTGAGCTTCTGTCTAGGATAACAAAATCCCCATCAAATGTTCTATCTACACTAATAGCAATAAATAATATTATCAAATAAAACTCTATTATACTAAATTCGAATAAAACGGATGATAGGGTTTGATAGGAGTATGTTATAGTTGTATTATTCACCGACTTTTTTGAAGTTAGGAGGAGGTTATCAATACTACTACGAAATAATATTATTTTACTGATTGTATGTATGCGATTACTCTTCCAATTATTAAACGATACTATTATTAAGTATTCATTGCTTTTTATCGCTGTAAGTAGAAAAGGTTTATATAGTTACCAATATATATTAGTAACATAATTTATTTATTTATATTGTGTTTGGCATTATTTCTAAATATTCTTCTAGTATTCGTGGATGTCACGTATTGTACTTATGAGAACGTCATTTGACATTGTTTCCGATTGACGATTGTAAAACATACTACAACATACTGTATATCGCACACGCAGGGAAGTTTTGAACATAGTGTTAAGACACTCTGTTTCCCGTTAAGACACTTCTATTCGCCGGAATTCACTGCCGAGCTCTGGTAACAAAGAAGAAAGAAAAAATAAAAAAAAATGAAGAAATGAAAATATAAACTTTTTGATTGCACCAAGTATCAAACGAACTTTATTTTTTGTCTAACATTTAAAGTGATAAAAAAGTCAATTTTAGAAGTGATAAAAAAGTCAATTTTAAACTTAAATGACGGGCTTAGCCTTAATTTAGATTCTAGACACGTTACCATTCTCATTGAAACAGAGTAAACCAATGAAAGAATAATATGTTTTTCACATCTACACATTTGTCACTTAAGGCATATAATTTAGGCAGAGGTTGTATTTTAAAACTTAAGATTTAAGACGCACCATTCTTTAATATAAATACATTTTTTTAATGAAATATAAATAAAATAGTCAAAGTGAACCGTCGAGTTACCGTCAGCAATCGTCAACACTCAATGTCTCTTCTTATTCTTATCTTAACACCAGGTACCTACTTAAAAACTGAGTAGCTTGCTATATGCTACATATAATATTCTGTTATATTTGAGAATTGTAATCAAATAAAATAAATTCATCCATCAATTAATTTTATTTATTTATTTTTTTAACAAAAATACCACAGACACATCAAACACATAATATTGTACAGAGATAAAATTATCAACAACTATAGAAACAAGTATTCTTATTTATTATTTAGGAAAACCTATATTAATGTTATATAAAAGATAATCGTATATTCTGAAAATAATACCAACATTATGGCTAATGTTACATATGTATGTTTTTATAATAATGTTTATTTATATTTAAAATTAGGAATTAAGTAACCAATAGATATTATGTGTAAAAAAAACCATATTAATCTTTCGTAATTTAAGGAATAGTTTTTTTAAATTCTTCATTTACCTAATAATTGTATTTCAATAACCATTATGCCATTTACAAGATAAATAATAATATGACTAGTCAATGGACTAAAATGTTAAAACAGCAAACATTTACGACACAGTTAATAATAAATTATAAACATAATATTATTAGGTACGCATCTTAAATACCTCTATTAAAATGCGATCTACCAAAAATCGAAATTTGTTTTACTTACATAAAACTCCCAAAAATTTCGAATTCATAATGAATTAATCTAAGATAATTATATTACATTGAGTATCCATTAAGGCACATTGTGTAAGGCCTTGGTCTTAAAATATATGTAATTAATAATCTGTGTAAGCTGTCACGCCGCCAACGCCATCTAGCGAGACGGGTCTGTAGTAATCTTTCATTTCGCCCCAACCGCGTGGCGCTACATTGAAATTCGGACCAGAGACGAGCGGCAAACGCGGGCTTTTTGGTGAAGCATAAACATCATTTAACTTTGTAGGCGCTAAAGGCACTGGCATTTCTAGATTTTGTACGGTAATTGTAGGTGGGGTGACGGGAAAAGGTTCCATTTTTGGTAAATTCGAAGTGTGTTTTAATGCAGATTTGGGATATGTCTTTTGGTTTCGGAGGCTGGAAGGCGGGCGGTATGGCGTGTCGTGGTTGGCCACTGGAGTCGCTGTTGTGCAAGTGTTCGATGTGTTACGTCCTGAAATAAGATAAATAAATACTTATAATTTTTTTTATTTCTTTTTTGCAAAAGAACGATAGCGTTTATCTTTTCCTTGCATTCAGCCTCTTTTCTTTTTTATTTAATTAATGTTTCTAATTTATAAACTAGATACAAAAAACATTCGTCAGTTATTTAATTAAACTTATCATTAATCGATAAATTTATTAATGAAGTTGACACAGATATCAGACACAATATCTGTATATAAACAGCTAATATTGGAAGCGCCAAGTTTTACTTAAGTAAACCAGGTGAAATAAGAGAGCGCTGTGGCTTGGTACTTAGATGGTGTCCTGGATACACTGACTGCATCATAATAATATGATCAAATCGTTTTTATAAACACAGTTAATCTTTATGTAAGTATCGTATATTTCATAATTTATACACTACTTCTGACAGAGCTTAGTAATAAGACGATCTATTTTTTATGTTTGCTAAATTACAACATTTTTTTTAGCTTCACGCGGTATCCGCACAGTGGAGGAAGCAGAGTGAACCTTTGCAGGTTAAGACACTCCGTTTCCCACTTTCCCGAATTCTCGAGGCCTTGCGTCATGCGTGTTGAGTGATGAATATCGATTTTCGTTCGCAACAACCCGTTTTGTATAACGTGCTTAGTTTTCGGAATTTGATTCAAACTGCACTTCGAATGAAATATAATAATAAATATAATAATATCAATTTTAGACAGGCTTATAAATATTGTTATTTTTGGAAATACAAGGATCAATTATTATTCTAATAAAATTTAAAAAATTGGGCTTCATGTACCTCTTCCTTCATGTACCCATTTGACAGAGCGTTTCTTTCTGTTCACATACATGCTCTGTCCCTTGCTCATTTGGTTACTGGAATCTGACAATGACTTGGAGATAGCTCTCGCTAGGTCCATCTGCTCCTTCACAGTGGGATGTACTCCTGGCACGTAGAATGCTGATGATGCGAAGGTTTTTTCTGAGAATTTAGAAAACTTATTATATTATTTGCTGGATATTATAACAAATCTTGTATAATTTTTACAGTATTTTTTATTATTACGCAAACAGATTTAATGTAAAAATATATTTTTATATTTAACGTTGCAATAATTTGTATATGGACCTCGATTCAGTACTAGTTTTTTGGACTGTAGTAAATTGGACTATACCTAAATCTTTTTTTGACATTAGTATGAGAATAGTTTATAATCACTAATTTATTTGAAAAAGTTTTAGTTTTTATTTGCATTTGCCATAACGCGACGCGTCGTGTAGTAGCATGTTGCCTATTAGTCAGGCATGTTCGAGTCACTTCTAGCCTTGAAGGTTAGAGAGTTCATCTATTAATACCATCGCGGTGATGCAGTCCAACACTCGCCTTGCTCTTCGATGTTCGACAGAGTTGGCAAATGACAGTCACTTATAACCATTCTCCTTGTAGCAGTATTTAGAACCATTACGTCGGACAGTACATAGTAGATGGTAGATGGGTACCTACATTAATTTCTAGATACTACTTGGAACTTCTGCGTAGAACACATAGAAATTGTATTTGACCAAAAAATATAAATCGACATGGCTATCAAAATAGCCACTTGTTGCATAAATATCTTATTATTTGGAGGCCGTCATGGTGCAGCGGCAAAGAATCTGTAAACGCGACGGTTATGGGTTCAATTACCACGTGAAGGAATGACTTATTTTCATGTAACACGCAATGTCTTGAAAACTTTCCAGTGCGTGGTGAACAGTGTCTCATCACTAAGTTCCCTATGTTTACCCAGATACAGGTGGGGCAAAGAGTGAGACTAGAAGAAATATGTAATGAAATATAGTTCTAATTATATATGAAAGAAAGAAAGATTTTAGACTTTTTCAAATTTATCCTTACCAAATTTGCGGTCTTTTTTAATAATGTGCTCTTCAGCATCAGATGCTGGGGTGAAGATCTTGTTCAAATCAACCTCCTTATCACCAACAATGATAGGTTTATTCTCCAAATCCTCCTGTAAAACAAAATCATGGGAAGCCTTAATAATAATAATATTTTATATGTACTAATTCACTATGTAGGTATGTTTCGTACATGAAAAGATAATCAAAATAGTGATACTATTTCGTACAAAATGCGAGTTAATTCGATGTACGTGTCTTTCAGTTTTTATTTACATTTTATCTCTTTTTTTTAATTCTATTCTATAATATCGTTTTTAAAAAAGTAAATGAAAAAACAATGAAATTCATTGAATATACTACAGGATATAACTATATTTGCACAATGTACATTTGTACAGATGTATATTATTTTGAAATCATGTTCAATGTATGAAATGATAATATTAAATTTTATGTTTATTAATACAAAAATACAGTACAGCAGAAGACCAGTGGCCGCACTTAAATCATCTGTGGATAGCTGCGAAGATTTAATTTAAGGCTATTTTTCTTATAAAAAATAAGAAACTATTTTCTTTAGGAGTGCACAATACGCAAAAATTCAAAAACTTAGCTTTAAGGCGGCCACGACACACCGGCCGTACTGCAAGCCCATTTCTGTTTCTATGTAACTTTCTATATGTGAAACAATAAAATGAGACAAGACAAGAAATATAAAAAAAAAACACTAAAATTTTTCAAAAGTGATCCCAACTTGCCTGGAACCTGTCAAAATCCCTTGAAGTTTTGACTTAAACACAAAAGCTCAGGTAATATATCCAAGTGTATAATATAGCCAATTAGATATGAAATATATACAGAAAAGTAAATTTAAAAAGCGATATTGTTAGTATAAATGTGGCATAATTTGAAACAAAATAGTTTATAAACAAAATTCACTCAGAAACTAATTTATGGTGATATAAAAAAATACAAATGAAACTAAAAGGAAAATATTCTATTTCGAGTATATTCTTACAGTAAGCAGGTCCGGGGGAGGCGATGTAGTGTTGGGGACTTCCACGTCGTTCTGTTATAGTAAACTTATTTGAGTTTTATGTAAAAAGTACATAGTGATCACTAAACACTAACATCTAAGAATCACTAATAATGATCAATTACTTAATAAATAAATAAAAGTAATATCTGATAGTCACTAAATAGTAATCACTGAGTAAAAAATATTTGAGCCAATTCAATGATTACTCGGCAAACTTCTCAATGTGTGTACACTGCTTACTTAATTCTTAAACAAAGTCCTTATAAATTTGAGTCAAAATATTTCAAATAAATGTATTACACCTATTAATGTCATCAGATATCTAAGATTACGTAAGGGAACCAACAAAATATTAGCGATACCTAGAAATAAGGTTTTGATGTAATGTAGTTTCTCTACGTACATTTTACTGAAAAATACATGCAAAGTAAGACATAAGACAGTTGCCGACTAGTGGCCGATCTCTAGTTTTTTTTTGGACATGAGACACAGAAAAGAATTTTCTCTTTGAATTTATGACTTATCTAATCTGTGTAATTAAAAGTTACAAACTAGTAAAGCAATGAATAATAATATAAATGAGAGGTTTCTTTATGTATAGTGATTTAGTAATTTTGAAATGTTACTAAACTGAAGTATTCCGAGAAAAAATACATGTGGAAGGCCTAAATAAAAAATATGATTTGACGAATCTTTTGGCACATTTCCAGAGGCACTAATTTATGATTGGGATCAAGCGTATATTTTTCAATTTTGAAATTCAGGTCGCTTAACAACGGAACTCCTTTGATGCATTTCGATGTATTTTTATAGGAAGTCATGTAATGGATAGGTCATAAACAATAATGAAATATTAAATATTTATTTCGTTCTATTTCGTAAAGTGATAATAAACTAAGTTGGTTTGATACATGTCACGTTCTTAGAGTCGGAAGTGCCCAGGACAGACCGAAGACGACGACCGACATTAATATACATTAAAATGATTAACGTAATATTACAATGTTCCTGAAATTAGCGCGTTCAACCAAACAAACAAACTTTTCGTTTTTATAATATTACTAGGTCTAGATTTTTACGTTTTGAATCCTATATCGATTATGTTTGTTGTAATTGAATCGCAATTGGTAGGTAGTCAAACCTGTCGATTTGATGGTTGTGTGGTCGATCGTTATTTTTTACTATTTTTTTTAACTTCACTGTGTATACTGTATATAATAGGATTGGCAGAGACCCTGGGAACGTAATTCCCGTTCCTATTAAGGCACTTCCGTATAAGTGGGTTATAGGCAAATTGTGGATATAATGCGTTATGAGACCCACAACCTGTCACACATTCACAGTCGCACAATATCAATACAATCAGTATTTCTGGCGGAGGAAAAGAGTAAGTAAAGTAAGTGTGAGTGGTGTGAAAATGGATACTCTCTGAATTCATGCAAGATATTACAATTTACAAAATATTATTTTTTCGGTCTAGATAAACAAAACAGAACGGCCAATAACACCGAGTAGTATACTACTATGTTGATTATATTAAAAAAAAATCCTCTTTTCATTTACTAAAAATGAAAATGCCAAAGAAAATATATTCATATGCGAGTATATAGAGGCCGATGATTGTGTCTCTGTCTGGTGACAAGACAAAACGCGGTATTGTTGAGTTCAAAATTGAAGTTGAGTCAACACACGACACTTTTAAATTTATATTTCCATTTCTTCGCTCTCGTCTCGAGGCAAAGCGCGGCGTTGAGTTCTGCCACTCAACATGCAAAGCCTCCAGAATTCAACAGAAAGTAGAGAACAGAGTGTCTTAACACTAGGTTCCCTCTGCCTACCCTGCGGTGTGCGGGATACAGCGTGAAGCTGATTTATTAAACTAAAAACGCGTTAAAATTTCAGTACTACATAACAGAACACTTACGCAATGATAACAAAAAGCAAACAAACATCTAATCCATTAGTATAATCCCTCATCACACGGCACTCGGCACAAGCGATGTCGAGCCAAGAGATTGTATCATTTGATACTCATTAATCTTCCATTTTAATTATCTCAATTAATGATATACATATCTTATGGACAGTGGGTTCAATTCCGCAAAAGGGTTATTTTTAATAATTCAATACAGACTTGTAAGACTTCGTATGATTTTATCAGTGCTCTCTATACGGAGAATGGAATATCTTGACACGCTATTTTTTGCCAAGGCTTGTGTGAATAATAATTGGAAATTAAATGAAAGGAAATAAATTTTAAGGTGCTCTCTGTTCTCTATTTATACGATAAATTTGTGGGATATTTGAAGGGAGCTAAGAATAATAATATTTTTTTTAAATATTTTCAGCTGCGACGTTACAGGAAAATCCTAAATCAAGATAAAGTAGAACGTTCTCGAAATCAATTAGGCCGTGTTTGAAATACTACTACTTTTTTGGTAGTATAAGCTTAAAATAATAAAATGATTTATTTTGGAGTTATAACATATTATAAATAAAATATATTAATATTATAAATAATATATATATATTAATATTATAAATAAAATATATATATTAATATATAAAATCTATTAATTTTGACAAAATAACACTATTTTTAACGTTATCAATCTTGAGGTTGCTTATTATCTCAATTCCATGATGGGAAGAGAATGATAGAGAAAAGTTCAGAGAAGAAATATTTAGAATTTTTTATTAGACATCGTTCTTTCTTAAAGTTAAATTCTTCTAAAAATTAAATCAAATTAACTTCACGCTGTATCCTGCACACAGCAGAGTAGGAATCGGGAACCTAGTTAGGACACTCCGTTCCCCACTTTCAGTCAAATGCTGGCGTACTGAGTGTTGGAACTCAACGCCGAAAGCGTAGAAATGGAAATGTAAATTTATATAAATATTTATTTCCTCGTGCGGGGATCGAATCCACAACCAGTCACGTTTACAGTTGAAATTCTTATGATGTTTAATATCTATCATCACAATTTCTCACACTACAAAATAAAAACGTTACTATTTAGTATTCAGGTACAAGATTGAAAACAGTTATGAATCGAATTAACTATTAGTTGCACCATAATATACAAGTTTTATTTAAAAGCAAAACAAACGAGTCACTATATATCGTTGCACTAAAATAAAATAAAAAACACTTGACATTTGCATATTATCATATGCAAACACACAGTAGGTATTTTCCAAAGTCGCGTTGGCGGCCACAGGTTCAACGCCCAGCCGGGAATGGGAACGTTAGACCGCCGCCGTCCACTTACTCGTACGTAGAAACCATTTGAAGCTTCTAAATCAATCAAAACTATATTAGAATGATCACTTTAGAGTAGATAGGTACTTGAATTTAAAAACGATTTGACTCGTTTGGTTTGGTTAGTCATACTTTATTTTAGATTTTCAGTCAATATGATAGCTATCATTTTGAAGATGTCGTGGCGAAAAGACAGAGCATCTGGGCGATAGTTCTAAGTTCGATTCCCACTCAGTAAAAATTTATGCAGTGCATGCACGGAATGAACTTCCGTTCGAGTTCTCTCGTTTTTTCAACATCTTTTTTTTCCGTTCTTCTATAAACCTTAGCGTGATAGAGTTTTCTTCGATAAACAGTCTATCAAATTGCACCACTAGTTCCTTGTACTCTGGACTCAGCACGTTCAGCCAAACGAACTCTTTTTTATAATGTTAATAGTATAAATGAATTCTTCTGTGGATGAGACTGAGATGTATATGTATACCTAAATAAACTTTTTAGTTCTCTGTAACATATTTTTTTTGCTTGTAAAAAAAATTAATTTGCTACTTTTGTGCTTTGACAAAATTTTGAGCCACTATTAGCGTAGATAAATTAGAGAAGAGCGAGAAGTTGTTTGAAAACAGCTTATCGCACGAAAGTGTCTACTAACAACCTTTTGACTATGGGAACAAATAAAGGCCATCTAAATGCATATTGCCGTCGATCAATCGTTGGTATATATAATAAATATTTATTTATTTGACTTTACGCTGTATCGCGCACATAGCAGGATGAGCCGGGGGAACCTGGGAACCTAGTGTTAAGATACTTCCGTTCTCCACTTTCCGCCGAATTCTGGAGGTATTACGTGTAGTGTGGGGGAACTCAACGCCGCGGTTTGAATTGTTATAAGAGTGAGGAAATGAAAATGGAATCGAAATGGCGTTTACAGTTGCACGCTTGTGCCCCTGCGCCACGGCTGACCTGATAAATCTATATATATGATATATAAATATATTTTATAGTTGACATTGCATTTAAAGTAACATGGAAAAAATGTTTTCAAAATTGTATATTTTACTCTGGCAATTCCTTTCTCTTAATACTCAAATCAAGTCTACGTAAATATTCTGGCATCTCATACAAGAATTAAAACAATTTAATTTGGTTAAAATACTCTGATTTTTAGGTTAATCTGTCGAGTGGAATGTTTAAGCATTTATATCTTTAGTTTATAACGCAACAGAATACAGATGAGATATTTTAATTTTCCGAACGAGGAAGTACCGTCACATTTTGAATATTCGCCAAAATTCTATTGATTTTCACGATATTTCGATACATTGTCTCATCAAAATACAGCGCTCATTTTGTGAAACTTTGAGTGTTGAGTGGAATTCAAGTTCAATATATCTCTTTATCTTCTTACCGGAACGAGAAGATAAATATATATCATTTTACTCTAGCGGTAATCGAACCCACAACCGTTGCGTTACAGTTAGATGCTGTGCCGCCATAGCTTTGAGTTCATAAGACCGTTGTTTTTCGCTGATTTAATTAATTCGCCATGGCATTAATTTACTAACTGCTGTCATGTATTTGTTAAGTCTTCTATTTTATTATGTATTGTAAAAAAAAAATATTTGGGCGAATATCATATATCACGTACATACGAATAATCATATAAATATTGACTATATTGAAGGCGAATAGCGAACCAAGTCATAGGCACTAATAGTGACAGGTATACGCTTAATGATGAACCGCTTCAACCTTCTTTGCCAACCTCGAATTTTATTTGTCGAAGTCTGAACCAGTGATTTGGCAGCATTAAACAGATTTTAAACCCTTGTCCGTCACT
Source organism: Heliconius himera (assembly GCA_021202915.1). Lineage (NCBI taxonomy): Eukaryota > Metazoa > Arthropoda > Insecta > Lepidoptera > Nymphalidae > Heliconius > Heliconius himera. The sequence continues at coordinate 149,815 of JAJHJA010000214.1, forward strand.
TAACCACTAGGCACTTTAGAAGATTGTCAGTTTTCTAATGCTAAAAAAGGCAATACAATATATTAAAAGTTATTTAGGTGCTTAATTTGTAGCATAAATGGTTTTTTGTACAAATATTACATCCCATTATTGTTAATACTACTGCTGCAGCTAACGCAAGTTATTTTACAAATTCGAACTGTTGAGTCGGCCAGGAATAAAATATTTAAAAAAGTATCTTACTTAACACTACTTAAATATTTTTGGCTTTTATGAACAACATATAACTTAGTAGCATCTTCAAGGACTAGAAAGGGTTACACAGAAATTTGTTTACACTTAAAGATCGTTAATGACGCTGACGTACCAGAACCTACATTGTTGTAATGGAATGTTTGTCTGTTTTTGAAAATACGCCAAATAGTTGCGGAAAGAGCCAATCTCGATCGATGAGCTGATCATATCTTACACAAGAAGGTACGTAAAAAAACAGCTTGTGTAACGTAAACCATACATGGAAGGTTCTAAATTTTTACTTCAAAGTTCAAACTTCTGCTCTGATTGGCTTTCGATTTAAATTGTATGAAGATGGACTCTTTACCCGACTCCAGAAAAATTAAATGTTATAACTTTTTAATATTCATCTTACAAATACATGTACTTGGGATCGAATCTATAATCTTCAAAATCAACATACTCTTTATTTAATTAGGCCATTAAAATCAAGTAGTAAACCTATATAAAAATGTCCGTAGTATCAGTCCTACGAGAAGCAACCAGCAACCAACTTTTCGTTACTGGCGAGGAAGGCAGTTCTGGTGAGAACAGCTTGCAAGAAACTCAACAGTTGAACTTTTCAGGCGTGTTGTAAATCACGACCCATAGTTTATTTATGCCGCACGTAGTTTGTCATCAATCTGCCCACATAATATAACGATTGTTAGATCCCAACGCGTTCAAGGAACAATCTATTTCTACAACCACCTGGATTGGAGCCAGATACGATAAATGCAGTCGTATAGAGTGATAGTCAGCCACGATAAATATTATGTTTAATTACAGATTTTACAGAAATTTGAACCAATATTTAGTTATTATTCACTTATAAGTACTAAAATATAGCTAAATGTTGGCAAAGTGTCAGACAGAAACTATAACTCATGTATGGCAATCGTGTCACAGTGGCATAGCGTCTGACTGAAAATGCGAAGGTTATGAGTTCGCTTTCTACTAGGGGAAATGAAAAAATAATTCTATTTCCTGGCTTTGGCAACAAGATTTGTCGTATGCGGTGTTGAGTTTTGCCACTCCACGCAATGTTTCAAAAATGGGACAAAAAGTGGAAAACGGAGTGCCTTAACACTACGATTCGTGAGCCTACTTTCCAATATGCGATACACCGTGAAGCTATTGTATGTATGGAGTTTTACCCAAAGAAAGATATTTACTATTTTCAGATATTTGTATTTCACAATTGAAACATTGAAATACAAAATGGTAAAGAGATCCTATAGTAAAAAGCGATATTATTTTATGTAATATAAGGGTATATACAATATTAAATATTCATATATTTTATAAAAGTTTTTTTAATTAAAAAAAAAATTAATACTAGGTTCCCCGTTTCCCTTAGTATACTCTGCTATGCGGGATGCAGCATGAAGCTAAAGTATATATAATATATTTAATAAGCTACGTGTTCAAGGGGTCACTATGTTAGTTCTGGCACAGATCACGTTATATGACGAAGTAGCTACGCTTACGTACTCCACGAGTTCCTTAAAGAGGAATTTACTGCTGCTTCGGATATTATTTACACTTCAAAAACAAAATACTTTGTTCTTACTATCAAATAGTCATTCCAATTTTTATTATAAAAAAATCGATCAAGTGCGAGTCGGGCATCCCACAGTGGGTTCCGAACCAGTTTCAGAATTGTAAGTTAACGGAAAACACAACTTATAAAAGTTAACAAACTGAAGTTTGCGAGCACGTTTTAGAAAGAGCAATTTTTTTCGTCAACTAAATCAAAATCTTATACCAAAAGTACATATTTCAAGAACATCATATTTTTACTTTTGCCCACTCGAGAGGATAAGGCACTAAGAGAGCAATTTTCCAGGCTAATATTTTATTTACTTTATATATATAATTCTTGTGAACGTATGTTTCTATTTTGTCTTGTTTCTATTATTCCTAAACGGATGGTTCCGAACCCAGTGGGTGGCGGTGCAGCCAATTTGTAAGAAAACAATCGAGAGTCAGGTTAGCCCACCGAGGGTTCAGTACAATTAACTGGAGGTCTGGAGCTTTTTTCTCAAATTCAAGCTTAGGTTAGCTACTATTTAGCTTGGCTATTATTTTTTGTATTATATCAACAACAATGTATAGTTTTCAGATTTTTTCCTAAACTAATACCTGTAGATAGAGAACCCGAAGTACCCTATTAATTTTGATTTCCTTTACAGTGTCGAAATACGTGTTTTTTTGCTATATAAACATCCATATCTTTTTTAAGTAAATGTAGAAATACATTTTTCTTATGAAATCATGGGGCAATAGATCTAGGTATACGGTTTGAATTTCAACGATTCTCGATATCTTCAATTCGATATTCGATATCTCCAAGCGTTCCCGAGATAAAGGCTCTTGACAGACAAACAGACAGGCGGACAACAAAGTGATCTTACAAGGGATCCATTTTTTCTTAAAAAGTACAGAACCCTAAAAACTGTCTAATAATTCAGAAGTATAAAAGTTTATATAGATCAAGAAAATATTAAGAAAACCTGCACCTAGTTTAATAAAACTTTTGGCCCCTAAGACGCTTAAATAAATAATAATAAAATATATATAGAAGTTAGTTATCTAGTAACTCTAACTACAATAAATAATATACTTAAATACATACATAAATACCATAATTCGAAGCGACCATCGAAGCTTACGACTAAAAATACAGCAACTTACCCAACTTACAGGAAATAATTTGTAGCTCAAATTGGTGAGAAATTCTTTTTTTTTCGGATCATACATATCGGAGGGCTTGAACCCGCGCTTGGTGATCAGAGAGCTGTTCACGCTGGACGAGCTTTTCACGTCGTCGAAGCTGTCACGGTGTACCACGCGGTCGTTGATCTTGTGGATGCTGGACATCTTGTTGGAGGAATACTGGCTCTCGCTTATTGTCATCATTTTGATCACTTAACACTTGCACTTTTTTTTAAGCTATAATATGTCTTGGTTTGGTAATTTATGTCAAAAGTTCGTTTTAGGTGACTAGTTGTTTAGATCTGCAATAAATTATGTTTATTAACCGACTTCTGTAAAGGGAGATTTGCAATTCGATTGTATTTTTTACAGACCAACATGCTTCTATCAATATGAGTCTGTACGCGATCGTTTTAGGTCAAATTCCTACTTAGGGATTGATGTTTGTAAAAACGGTTGCGAAGACAACGTACGTTGAACATTTTTTTAAAAGTCATTATAAATGTACTGTAATTTTAAACGCGAATCTAAGTAATAGCGACAATTTACTCGAAAAAATAAATTTACATTATAGCAATATGACCACTATGCTCAGCTTCATACTATATTTTGCTACATAAATAGCTTTGAGACGGTTGCCGGGCGAGCTTTACACGTTGTTTACGCGGACTGAGGCCGTTGAGCAACAGTTTGGCTTTGAGACGGTTCAGAAATATGCTTAACCCTAATGACGATTTTAGCCTTAATTTTCTTTTAAGTACACAAAGAAGATTTGTACTTTCTCTAGGAAACTAGGATCCGATGTTAAATTAAAAAAATAAATGCTTTAATGTGTTGGTTAAGTGAATTAATTGGGCCAGTCGTGGCGCAGGGGGATAAGCGCGAATGGTTGTGGGATCGATTCCCAATCGAGGAAATAAAATATTTTCATTTCTTATTATCCTTAATGAGAACGGAATGTCTTAACACTTCTATATGCAGGATAATCTACATCTCCAACAGTCAACTTGTCAACATTGTTCAGTCTTGAAAACAAATCAACGTACTCTATAGCTATAGGTAAGCTTCTACTGTATTTTATTACAAATATATGAATAAACATATATTAAGTTCATTATATTATTAATAATAATTCATGGAATACATAAAACTATTTTACAGAAATTTTATTAGGTTAATCAAATAAATATAATTTTACACGAATTGTTTAAATTTAGTAGGTCACCACTTGGTTTTCGTGAAACAGTTAAATAATAATAATAGTTGGAAGTATGAACATAAGGTGATGTCATTTTGATACAGATGGAAAGTTGATCTGAATATCCACCATGGTCGTAAGCACCATAGCAGGGTAGGCAGAAGGAATATAGTATTAGACCACTCCGTTCCCCACTCTCCGCCGAATTCTCGAGGTATTGCATGGTGAGTGGCAACTTAACGCCGCATTTTGCTTTGTGATCAGTGCGAGGAAATGTAAATATTAAAAATTTTATTCCCCCGAGTAGGAATTAAACCCACAACCGTCACGTTTACAGTCACACGCTTGTGCCTGTACCCATACGGCCTCACTTTTTTTTCCTATATTTAAGAAATTATAACTAAACTACGTAAACAGGCGTAGACAAAAAAAAGGTAGTAATATTTTCTATGAGTACAGTGATGCATCTCTACATTTTATATTCGTAATCTTAAAGTAATGAAATTACGTATGTATTTAAGTTTCTTTTGTATATGTCAAATCCTATTGCGACATTTTATAATAAGTATTTAAAATTTTTATGGTACAAATAAGATATATAAGTAGGCAAAGATATATTAATATTGTATACTTGATAGATATAATAAATTAATAACACTTATAACGGATACGTAGGTTAGAACAAAAACCGTAAAAAAAATGTATTCACAAAAAGTGACCTAGCATGACTATTTCTAAAGTTCATTGGCTTTATTATTTACGTATGTTCTATTAATTATTTAAATTTATTACATTTTTATTGTTTAAACTTTAAATAAATATTTCTTAGTAAGTGTCTGTCTGAATGTAAACGCAACGATAGTAGGTACGTCTAATTTAGTTGCTCTCGTAACAAGATACAGCGCGGTGTTGAGTCCCGCCACTGAACACGTAATGTTCAGAAAATTGAGTGGTGCCGGAAGCGAGAGGAATGGAGAGTCTTAAGCTTAACACAAGGTTCCCTTTGCCTACTCTGCTCTGATATGCGGTATATTGTTAATCTTTAGCATTTTTTTATTATTCAAGTATTGTTAAATGTTATTTTGTCGAACTCTAAAGAAAAACACTAAACTATTGGGTCATCCCAAATTGTATGGCGATGACGTTCCCTGTTGTAAAGTCACGTGTCCTCACCTACGTCTATTCTTTACATTTTAAATGTTTTCAACATTTTTATCGTTACGCACCTTCCGCATTTCGTTATTAATGATTTGATTCTTATTTCAATAAAAAAAACCTGACGATATTTTCACTTTTTAAACTTGTGAAAAATTAATAGTGTTTTCTTTTAATACATGCAAATAACAATTATATGAAAACTAAAAACAAACTTTTCTACACTGAGATCTATATGTGTATAGAATGTGCTCGGAGCTATAGTTAATATGAGCCTAAACTTGAGTAGTTTAGGCTCATATTACCTATAGCTCCGAGCACATCGTATACTCTAAAGTTCCACTATTCAGCTCCTGGTTCCATCATCAGACCAGCTCGATGATCTATATTGTATTATCACCTACGCTATGTATAACTGCCAAGTTTCATGATGTTACAATTAATTACAAGTGGGACAGTTTCAGTTTCATAGGTATGATTACATAGTTACAAGTCGACAAGAGTCTAAAAAATAATATAACTTATTTTGTTTTTTTTAGCTTCACGCTGTATATACACCCACACATACCAGGATAGGCATAGGGAACCTGTGAACCTAATGTTAAGACACTCCGTTTCTATTAAGTTGCTTTGCGTTCCCCACTTTCAGCTATACTCTGGAGGCATTGTTGCGTTTGATCGTGTGGGAATCGAACCCACAACCTGTAAACATACAGTCACACGCTTGTGCTCCTGTGTCACGACTGGCCCCAGTCTCAGCTCAATTCTGAAGTTTACCTACACTGTAGTTGTGGACAGAAAGCAATTATAAAATAACATTACAGTCACGAATGTAGTAAGCATCTATGAATAGTTAGCTCACGATATTCACCTACAAACATGTATTGTTTCTCAAAAGAAAAATGAAAATATTTATATATAAAAAACTAGAATACAAATGAGCCTGTCTGTCCGTACAGCTGTCCTCACATTACTCAGCAATTGTAGTGTATTACACAAACTATTCTTTGAAGTATTTTTTTAATCTTTTGTACAGATAAGTGAAGGAAATAATAAATATTCGTGATAGCCTTATAATAAACAGTAAGTATTGAAAATGAAATTATACAAAACTAAGGCAGTCCAAAGGAGTTTTTTTACCATTTTTTTCTATTAGAACGAGCTTAGTTTAAAAATGTTATGAATATTTATTAATATTTTCTAGTTAAAAAGTCAACGCTAATAGTACTTACTGTAAGCAGTATAAAGCTTTAAGCTATAAAAAGCACTAAATATATGACATACTAAATACCAGATTTTAACGAGCTTCCAATAGAAACCCAAAATATTTTTATTCAAAATCAGAAACAATTAAACATAAACATAAACGCTAACGAACTTTTGACTGTAATTCGATTTTTATCTATAATTGTAATATTATTGAGCGACAACTGACCACGCACTTCACTGACACTAACAGCACTGACCTGACTGACGCTTACTGACCGACTGGTGCGTCTCGAGTGTGGTTGCATAACACGTAGAAAAGCTCCGTTTTGCGTATTGTAACAACGATACAGGGATTTTCGTGGATAAGTTGTTATAACAACTAAAAATATATGTTTTTTAACTTCAAATTATATCCCGCTTATATTAGGATAAACAGGGAGAACACTCCATTCTCCTTCTGACACAAAATTTTTGAGTCTTGTATGTTAAGTGGTGGAACTAAACGCCGCGGTTTGTTTTGTTAGCAGAGTGAGGAAATGAATTTATAAGATGATTTCTCCTTGCTGCCATTTAAGTATTTTTTTATTGTTTATGCTAAATGATAAATCTATAAATAATATGTCTAGTATGTTTGATAACTAGGAAGCTTTTCCTTCTTCTTTTTAACCCTCGAAAGCTAATTACGGTAAGAACAACCTAAATATTACAACATCCTATCGTATTTGGGCTAGATATATGAACCAATCTAAATCTGAACCATACCACCACAGAAGCCATTTATTTGATTTTGAATATGATTTTGAAACCATATTGAATTGGCGGGCCCCCGATAACTTTGTGCTACACATATGTGCAATTCCTTATGTGTACGAAAAAAATTAAGACTATTAAGTAAGTAGGCTCTTTTCATTGAGCACACAAGCACGTGATAAGCAAAATACACTATAAGTATTTATTTCTCACTTTTTGATGGCGTGTTTTTGTTATGGTTTTGTTTTCGCTTTAAATTTTTCTCATAGTTTATTTTTGTTTTAATGTGTTTATCAGGGGTTTTTAAAATTTTAAATTTAGGTTTCGTTGTTAATATTTTACATTCATTACAATGACGTAGAGTCGTAGAGTATTTGATTAGAAAAAGCGAATAGCTTACCAATTTGTAGCTATTATGTAGTAATTCTATGAATGCGACATCTAGTTATTATTTTATAAAATATTATAACTTCGTATTTTCATTTCACAACTTAAATTCTTTCTGGAGAAAGAAATTCAATATCATGCTTGTCTGATTTCGAAAATAATTATCAATTCAACCCCACAATGATATAGTACACAATGATATAGTAATAAATCAACTGTGTGTGGCTAACACATAAGTTACAAATAGGTTAAAATATAGTACTGATACTAAAAAAAATATTTGGTTAATTTTTCTATCCGATATATTTCGCACACATGGTGACAGTAGTCAGGCGCGTCCAGTGCCAGCGTCTAATTTGGTCCGCGCGCCGCCTCAGCCGTTGTTTCGCCATCATACACCGAATCATATTTACAGTTTTGCTGAAAACTTTGCTATTTTTCATCTATATATTCATAGGTTATTGTTTATAAATTGATTTATCTCTTTATATAATAAGACAGTAAAAATATTTTGTCTGTTCATTTAGTAATTTTGACTGAAATAGATAGAGGGGCACTTAAAAAAAATAATAGAAAGCATAAATATTTTTTTTGAATTTCATGTCTGTCTGTCTGTCTGTAGATATGTATGTCCACATTTTTCTCTGAAAGTACTGAACCGATTTACTTAAAAGTTTCACCAATTGCTTTGTTTTAACTCAACTTAACTACTAAAGTTTGGTTCATCAAAATCGGTTCATTAAAAAAAAGTTATCGTCATGAATGAACTCAAGGCATTAGTTTGCCTGCGAATGTTATATAGCAATCGCGCTGGTAAGATTCCTGGCTAAAGAATGACATTCGAAAAGTCTTGGTTATATGACTGTTAATAAAAATATATATTTTTGAAGCACTATTGTACAATATTTTATACAACAAAGTAAACAAAATTGAACTGTTAGTGGAGGTTACTTCATAAATCATAGCAGTTAAGTTTAAATCGTAATTAATTCAACACAGAGATAAAGAACGATTTCATCTTCAAAGAGATATCAAGCAAATACATAGATTTTTTGATTGGTTGGTTCATTTGAAATAAATCTATATAAAAATGCCTAAAAACATCCTTTCTACGTGTACTCTGTAATAACTACATATTTACCAATTGTACATTTAGCTAATAATATATGTAACTAATTTAAAATCTGTACAGGAGTTAATATGCAATTATTACAGTTATCATTGCCCAAATCAATAATTTAACATTTAAGGCTGTTTCTGAAGCAGTACAGTACAATATTAACAGAGCTTTAAAAAACATAACATAGGTAAAAAGAACGTAATGTTACAAAAATATATACATATAATAAATAATTAGCTTTATGCATATTTTATGAATATCAAATATGAACATTGGTCGTATTTTTTAGTTCGAAACAATCAAAAATTCTTATAGAAATTACGATAATGTCATAAAAAAACATATTAGAATACTACAGATTAAAGTAATAAAAGAATCATATTAGAAGTCATTACAGTTATTTAAATAAGCATATCGCATAAGAAGCAGCATACAAATATGTATAATAAAAAACATGACTTCTAAATCTTTTCACATCTTACTAAAGGAATAATCTAATAAACGATCAAATTAACATGTAGGTATAGTGTGTTCCCAGAGTGGGTACTCAACATAATCACATCTTTTTAACATTTTAAAAGTGTTATTCCATACTTAGGAGAGAAAAATACTTATTTGGAAAACGTATAAAAATTTTCGTTTTCTAAATAAGTAGAATCACATCTCGTTTCACGGGAGCGAGGAAACTGAAATATTTTAAATGATTTACTTTTCAACGATTCATACTCACGACTTTCGTCTAGAGTCACCTGCGCCATAGGGGGGCATTTTAATATTAGATATAACATAACACTGGCTAAGGTTAAAGAAAAGCAACAACAAAGTAGTATGCTTACCTACTACTAGTAACTTTTAGAAGAGCCTGCGTCTAGACATCCGATAATCTAGAAATAATTTTAGGTCGCTTATCAAATCTGTGACTGACATACATACATCACGGATTTCGTTAAACATATACTTTTTTAAATCTAGTTCTAATAGTTCTAAAGCATTGGCAATTATTAAATCTAGTCTATTAGTATATCTGATAGTATTTTTTAAAAAGCGAGTATATAGTGTCCATTCTACAAATGTTGTTTTTTACTAAGATTGAATGTTTATATACTCTTTTTTATAAACACCTGAAAGAGCGTTTCTAATATTATATAATAAAAAAGAGGCCAGTCGTGACGCAGGGACACAAAATGTGACTGTAAAATCGACTGGTTGTGGGTTCGATCCCCACTCGAAGAGATGAAATATTTATTTACATTTAAATTTCCATTTCTTCGCTCGGGTATCGAGGCAAAGCGCGGCGTTAAGTTAAGCCACTCAACACGCAATGCCTCCAGAATTCGGTGGGAATTGGGGTACGAAGTGTCTTAACACTAGGTCCCCTCTTCCTACCCTACTGTGTGCGGGATACAGCGTGAAGCTGATAATGACGATGTAATAAAAAGAAACATATGTATATACGCTAAAACAATAACTAATATTTACAAAAAAGACATTTCCGATCCAAGTAGGTACATAATTACCATATATGGTAAACTAGCGGCCCGCCCACGGCTTCGCCCGCTTAAAATACATGATTATTTAATAAGCAGAATTGATTGACAACTATCATAAAATAAATAAATAAATCAGCTTCACACTGTATTCCGCACACAGCAGAGTAGGCAGAGGGAACCTAGTGTTAAGACACTCCGTTCCCCACTTTCTGCCGAATTCTGGAGGCATTGCGTGTTGAGTGGCAGAACTCAACGCCGCGCTTAACCTTGACACCAGAGCGAAGAAATGGAAATATAAATTTAAGTAAATATTTCATCTCCTCGAGTGGGGATCGAACCCACACCAGTCGGTTTTGCAGTCACACCTCGTGCCGCTGCGCCACGACTGGCCTCACACCCTATAATAGAATGACAAACAAATATAAAGACAACATACAACAACATATATAATATAAAGACAACTATAATGACTTCTAATATGATTTTTTGTTACTTTAATCTGTAATATTCTATTATGATTTTTTTACGACATTATCGTAACTTCTGTAAGAATTTTTGATTGTTTCGAACTAAAAAATATGACCAATGTCGATATTTGATATTCATAAAATATACATAAAGCTAATTATTTATTATATATATATATATATATATATATATATATATATATATATATATATATATATATATATATATATATATATATATTTTTGTAACATTACGTTCTTTTTACCTATGTTATGTTTTTTAACGCTCTGTTAAATGTGCTGACGTCACTTAATAATTTAATGTACTGCTTCAGAAACAGCCTTAAATGTAAAATTATTGATTTGGTTAAGGATTCATAATATTCTTTGTAAAATAACTGTAATGTTTGCATATTAACTCCTGTTTGCATATTATTAGATAAATGAATAATTGGTAAATATATAGTTATTACACAGTACACGTAGAAAGGATGTTTTTAGGCATTTTTATATAGATTTATTTCAAACGAACGAACGAACCAAAAAATCTATGTATTTACTTGATATTTCTTTGAAGATCAAATCGTTCTTTATCTCTGTGTTGAATTAATTACGATTTAAACTTCACTGTTATGATTTATGAAGGTAATCTCTACTAACAATTCAATTTTGTTTACTTAAAATAAATAAATCAGCTTCACGCTGTATCCCGCACATAGCAGGGTAGGCAGAGGGAACCTAGTGTTAAGACACTCCGTTCCCCACTTTCTGCCGAATTCTGGAGGCATTGCTTGTTGAGTGGCAGAACTCAACGCCGCGCTTAACCTCGACACCAGAGCGAAGAAATGGAAATATAAATTTAAGTAAATATTTCATCTCCTCGAGTGGGGATCGAACCCACAACCAGTCGGTTTTGCAGTCACACCCCGTGCCGCTGCGCCACGACTGACCTCACACCCTATAATAGAATGACAAACAAATATAAAGTTTAAATTAACGTTTCGAACGTCATTCTTTAGCCAGGGTCATACCAGCGCGATTTCTATATAACATTCGCTGGCAAGCTAATGCCTTGAGTTCATTCAAATGACGATAATTTTTTTTTTAATGAACCGATTTTGATGAACCAAACTTTAGAACCTAAATTGAGTTAAAACAAAGCAATTGGTGAAATTTTCAAGTAAATCGGTTCAGTAGTTTCAGAGAAAAATGCGGACAACAATATGTCGACAGACAGACAGACAGACAGACAGACAGACAGACAGACAGACAGACAGACAGACAGACAAGAAATTCAAAAAAAATCTTTTTGCTTTCTATTAGTCTTTTTAAGTGTCCCTCTATCCATTTCAGTCAAAATTACTAAATGTACAGACAAAATATTTTTACTGTCTTATTATATATAGAGATGATTCACTACTTTCCCCGCTGTTTTTGCACGTGCAAGGACACGAAACACTTTCTTATTGTTTTTAAAACAATACTTTTAACTTTTAGTATCTTCTTGTGTAAATGGATTAGTAGTTCATTATACGTCTCTGACAATTGTCGAAAGTGACGACGCCATTGTGGCGCAGTTGAAGCGATTTTGAATTAACAGGTTGGTCGTAAATTCAAAGTCTTCACGAGGAGACGGTTAAGTATAGTTCATAAATACCTATTGATATTACCTTGTGCCTGTCTGATTGTATAATTCAGCCATCCCAACTTGATTTTATTTAAAATATTTATGAATTTACATGGCCAATCCCGCGGCGCGGAAGTACTAGCGTGCGACTGTAAATGTGACAGGTTGTGGGTTAGATTTTCACTGGAGGAAATAAAACATTTAATATATAATTTCCTCGCTCTGGTAACGAGGCAAGGCTCGACTTTGAGTTCCGCTACTCAACACGCAATATCTCCAGAATTCATCGGACAATCAAGTGGATACAACGTGAAGCTTTAAACAAAAACCTGACCTTAAATATTAATATAACTACCACATCTTCTGTTTACTCTACGTTATGCTAAATGTGCGTATAGTAAAATAATAGCAAAATGAAACTTAACTTAACGAGAAATTGAAGACATGTTGTAATATAATAAATAAAAAAATAAAGATTTATTCCGACAGTAACCATTAACCTGGATTCAAATTCGTGACTGCGGTGTTTCCAAAGTCTCCGACGGCTAACCTATTCGTTAACAATCATCACTTGCAGCCGTTTCTTGTTATTTATCCACAATTATTATACATGAAAAAAAATTAAAAACATTATAGTCTAATTATTAAAAAAAAAAGTCATATCATATTTAAGACTAGATACGTGCTTTACGTCACTATGCGACTCATCTCAGTTGACACCTGAATAGTAAATGATTCACGACTTTATACCTACTCGTACGTATTGTTTCGGAACACACAGATAAACATACAAAGCCTGGTAGGTAATTCGTGGAAATATTATTGTATTCTTTGAAAGTTAAACAAAACAATTATGTTAATTTATCGGATGTATCTAGTCATCTTATGTATTAATGGGTTTTAAAAACATACATACAATAAATGAGTTTAATTAATATTTGAAGTTCTATGCAAAATTCAGGCTTATTTCTTTTTACTAATTATCATGTGTTTTGCTAGGTAAAAGTGACGACAGTGGCGGTTTTGCTCTCCGGGAGGTCCTCATGCTTTTTCACCCTATCTCTCTTACCAGTTACCACTCACTCTTGCTTTATAAATCTTTTTTGCTATTCTTTCGTCATTCACTCAACCTTTCCAAACAAAATGAGCACGTTCTTTTTCATAATTACTGTGAATCACATTTGTGGTTTTTATTTACATGTGTGAATGCGTGATCATATATAAGGATCTATGATCACATGTGTGGATGTGTGGTAACTATTAATTTTTTTCGTGTGACAAGCTCTTCTACATCGTAAGTAGTTTACGATATTTTTATATTATCATCCAGACCGAAATTATAGTTTTTATATTTATTTTGACGCCGGCCTACTTTTATAAAATATTCTACTTTTTTTATTTGCGGCCAGTCGTGGCGCAGCGGCACGAGGTGTGACTGAAAAACCGACTGGTTGTGGGTTCGATCCCCACTCGAGGAAATGAAATATTTATTTAAATTTAATTTCCATTTCTTTGCTCTGGTGTCGAGGTTAAGCGCGGCGTTGAGTTCTGTCGCTCAACACGCAATGCCTCCAGAATTCAGCAGAAAGTGGGTAACCGAGTGTCTTAACACTAGGTTCCCTCTGCCTACCCTGTTGTGTGCGGGATACAGCGTGAAGCTGATTTTTTATTTCTTGTACTTTTTGCTTTGTACAGTAATTTTTACGTGCGTTCTATTGTTGCATGCCATTTATTCCGTTTTTTTGTTGTTTTCTTAGTCCGCCTCTCCTCGGTTTCTTCGAGTCTGAATTGTTTTGTAGGTAGGTACTTGTGTATATTTCATAAGTTTTTTAATACTAGGTAAGTAAGTATATTAATATTTAAAAAGTACCAACAAACACTTTATAAAAGTGCTTAAAAAAATTTTGTAGTAGTTAATTACCTATAGATCTTATTGATCAACGACATGCTATACTTATATCAGTATTCTATTAACTAATTCTGAATTTTATCTAGCCTTGATACAATTTTGAGTACTGACCGAGTTTCTATAGTCCTATACATCATATGCATGCGGTTACAGCCAGCATGTTTTCACCGTACAAATTAACACAAATTATTGCACTTGGCTCAAAACATCTCATTGAATTTATGTTGAAGAAATATATACTTTATTTATAAGGTACATAAAGAATAAACTGCTTTTGCATTCTATTAGACGTAAGTATGTAAATTCATGAAATGATGCCAAAAATTGTTTTACACATTAACCATGTTATCGACGTTAAGTGTAGCTAGGTGATTTACATCTATATATGACTAAAATAAATTATTAATTTTTAAAACTTTTAAGACGTTTTAGGTTCCTTCAGCCACCTTTCAGTTCCATCGGCAATATCCCGACTCCAGCATTGCAAGCTCTATGGTTTTACTATGTAATAAACATCTCAGTTTTCTCTTTTAATAGACCTCAAAACCAACTTCATAATAACATATTTTTGTATTCCACCTGATCATAATTATAAAAGCCCTACAAATAAGTATATGAAATTAAGCTCGACCAAATTAAAACGTGATAATTATATTTTATTATGCATTATCATGCATTTGAATGATACATTTTGTAAAATACTTAACAAATATACTTTCCATACAGATATCACTTGTCGAATATCCACCTTTTTCTAACATATTCCTTTAAAGGATTCGAGTCAACTATTGCGTTAGTTATTAAACCATTTAGTCTTTTTTAGCTTCACACTGTATTCCGGAAAAAGTAGGCAGCAAGACCACGAGAACCTAGTGTCAAGACACTCTGTTCCAATTAGAACATTTCCTCACTTTCCGCCGAACTCTCGAGATCCAGGTATTATTCTTACTTGGCGATTGTACATTTTTTATTTTGCCTAGTTTCCGTGGTAAATTTATCTGAAGCTAGTACAAATATTTCCATCCTCCACAAGGGTATTCGGTAGATAGTGGGTTTTGTCAGTGTCGTAATAGGAATAGTGTCTAGCACTAGGTTCCCAGGATCTCTTTGCCTACCCTTCTAGGTACGTGAAGCTCAAAAAATCTAATTATTTTCTTAAGTCAATGTTTGACACTTAATATATTTCATGTATTTTATCGTCAGTGCATTTAAAGGTAACTAATTTAACTTAATTTAATAATAACATGGAACTATTTAAGATTTAGGCTTCGTTATTTCTATGTGACATAAGTTAAAGCACAATAGTTTGTTGACATAACACATTTTATTTCTCAATCAGTGTAATGATATAATTTAAAATATATATAAAAAGCTTATATATATATTTATATAAATTCTGCCAATATTTCTACAACAATTAAATTCAAATATATTATACAAAGAAACTGTTTATACACATAAGAGATCGAGATGCGACGGTTGTGAATTCGATTTATATAAACTAAGCTTGCTGGTAACAAGCAAAGTTCCAACCCTCAATTTGTATCGAATATTGGAGAAAAACTAGAATACGTAGTTTCTTAACACAAACTATAAAAATATATATTACAAACAACAGAAGCATTTTCATACGTTTGCCAAATCACAAACAAACCGTGACTCATTCAAAAAATTGTAAACACAACACAGAGAAAGAAACAACACAATAAAATAAACAAATTTTAATTTATTGATAATAATAATAACTAAAAAAAATATTTTACACAATACATTATAATTAGTATTACACCACTAAGAATAATTACTTTTAAACATATCAAGTGGACTAGCAAATAAAAGTTAACTTATACAAATCTTGTTTTATAATAAAGTGTCAAGGAATCTGTTGACGGGGACTTTCCGTGCCATCTTTAAAATCACTCTCCGGAATCTCCTTTATTACGGATATTTTTTTAAGAAATTACGTCCCCAATCGTAAGATTTATATAATAGTTACAGTTACAGGTTAATAATATGGCAGTCCATCCAATTACCACGATGTAAAATTGAGAAAAATTGGTCTGAATAGAAAATATAAAAGAACCGAATGGGAAACCATTAAACTATCCATTAAATATCATATCATATAATATATAATTATTTACGCTATCATAGATTGTCGTACACCGATCTGAAAGAAGCCGTTACAGTAGAAAACAATTTTTTTTATTATTAAAAAAGTCTTATAACCTATGTATGTGTAATTCTAGCAATCTCGAGCTATCTTTTTATTGTTTTTATCTGTGAAACTAATTGGACGTAACCTGTGCCAAGAATTTTGGCGCCAATTTTGATAGCTCCCGAGTCGCACAGATAAAAACAGCCGCGAAACATCCTTACACAGACAAATATGATCATGCATTATTTTAAATCTATTATTGAATGCATAGTATACAAAATTAACTTTTTTTAAAAAAATACGAACATGTCGCTTGAAACTTTTATAATAAAAAAATGGCGATGCGTACTTTGATATGCCACTCTCAAACCGTTGTCTTTAGGATATAAATAAATAAATAAGAAAAAAATACGCCCGTATTCAAAAATTTGTGCTGTGAAATTACCATTGAGCATGATATATTTGAACAATTGAGAGGCGTGTGCGATTATACGTGGTTCAGATCAGCCAATCCGGTAACCCATGCGCATATTGACGCGACCGTACGCGCTTTCCCTTAATTATAAACATCTACATTTTACATTGTAACCTATCTAGATAGAGGCTTAATAAAAAAAAACCAGCGACAACCATCCATTGACTAAAAAGCCAATTGTGCTAACAAAATGAATACTGCATATTTTCAAAATAAAAAAAAACACTGATATAAAAAAATTGTTGGTAGCAACAAAATGTAGAAATTACAAATGCTTAGTTAATTAATAGCCTATACTAGCTTATTCTACGAACTCGAGACAAGATGGCCGTCTCGTACCCAACACTTGCACGTGCATCGAACCCACACTATACTCGGTTACTAAGTACTAATAATCGTATGTTACCGTGCAAGATGGTGGTAATGTATACAAAATGAATTCCTTGCCGCACAGTTAATTCACTGGTACAAATTATTAAATGGAAATAAAAAAAACAGTATCGATTATTTGATTTAATGGCGTACAGATAATAAATACACATTAAATAACCGGATGAGGCTTGAATTTTTTTTAATGGCAACACCGGCCAACACTTATACAAGAATCAGTAGTAAACAAATATATAGTATATATTGTATAAGATATAAATCGCCCTACATCTTAAATCTATTAAAAATTCCATTCAAATACAGTTTTTTTGTGTGTGAATATTATCAAATGGCAACATTTGCGTTGTTATTTATATTTTTTTTAGTCTAAATATTCATACAATGGGCTACAAGTGTTTTCCCAAAGAGATCTTTACATGAATTCGATCTGTTATTATTTATATCATATTGTGACTTATCTATAATAATCTAATATATAAAGAACATAAATTAGCCCAAACAATTATATTTATGACTCATATAAAAGAAAATATAGCAATATTGAATAATTTTTTCTATATTTTTACATAACAAAGGATAAGTATATTTTATTTTTTGTTACATAATATGTTATAATATAATAAAATAATAACAATATTTCTACGTAACTCATAGGAGTTATTACGAAAATGATGTCTATAAAAAGTCTTGACTTTTAAAATTTTCCCAAATATCAATCTGAATGTATATTACTATATTTGCTTCTATACGATTCATATTTATACATATACATAAATGTAGCGACAAACAAATTCCCATTCAAAACACGATTATATTAATATTTGGTTCTTTAGTTAAGGATTCAATGAACATTTCACCATATTTTTGTGCGATGTGCTCATATCTGTAAAGACAGGAGAAAATATATTATTAATCAATAAAATTTGAATAGCGATCATTTTATAATTTCATTCAAATTAAATTTAAGTATTTACTTTATTAAAACATATGAATACACAAAGTTGTGTAAACTTTGTATGTAGGACTTATTTTTCTTATAAATTGTAAATTCATATTGAATTATCATTTTTTTTCCCTAGGGAGGAAATCGTCTAACCCAACACTCCGTAACCTACATAACTACCTACATGCCAAATTTAACGTAATTAGAATTAGAACCAGTAGTTCCGTTTTTTCCATTTTCTGTCAGCTACTTAGTGCGGAAAGAGTTTAATAAATACTCTTTAATATATATTATTAAAGAAAGACATAAACATAAACAGTAGTTAACACTTAAATATAATTAATCAATAGTATGTTAGAGGCCATCGTGGCGCAGCTGCACAGATTAAAAGATTCGACTGTAAGCAATGTAATGGTTGTTGGCTAGACCTGACTTGGGAGAACGAATAATTTTCAAATCCTCTCTTCGCAATCCGCAATATCTTAAAAATTGGGCGAAAATTGAGGAGCGGAATGCCAGCACTAGGTTGCCTTTGCTTACCCGTTACATGCGGTATAAAGGATGAAGCTAATGTAAATAAATACAAAATAAAACTCACCAATCAAAAGAATCAAAATGACAGCGTTCGCAGACAGGCTCCGAAGGCTATATTATCTATACATTAATTTATTATATATATATATAAATAAATACATAGACATACACACATCTCACATACAGAACGCAACGCTCCATTAAATGCTTTTGTTTTGACGATTAATGATTAACTATACAATAAATAATAAATAAACCGTGCCATGTAAAAAAAATGACGTTGAACGGCCATACTGACAAATACAAATATTAATATGTTGCCAGTTGCTATACTTTGTGAATCATTCAAAATATTACTAATCGAGATGTTTATTACATTTTTTTTATTTAAAATATGGCAGCACAATGCAATAGTAATGCATAATTGAATCAAACAGCAAATATAGCAGTATCCATTTTTTTTTCAAAAGTAATCAGTAATATTCAATAACTTTTTTGATGTTTTTGTCGTAATTAAGTGATTATTTCATTTTCTAATATACTTATGCGTTATAATACATCATTTATATTATAATATTTGTTCAAAAGTTATAGATATTATTACGATGTTATGTTTTCTAAACCAAAAAAATATATGAATGGAAATTACTATATTTGCTTTTCTATTATGCATTTATTTATAAGAGATTTTTTTAATTTTTTTTTCAAATATGGCGGCAAAAGGGTGTAAATTGTCGATCAGGTTAGCTTAGAGCTATCGTCCGTTTCGCGAAAATAATCTCCAAAGCGTATATTTTTTACTTTCAATAAAAAAACAATTTAAAATTATTCTCATAGAAAAAGCATCATTCACACGAGTGGGGGATAATATAGGCAGCCGCCATTTTGGTAATGAGCGGCCATTTTGTATAGTGTGTATCGAGTTTGAAAGTAGTTTTTTTTTAATATTCATATAATTATTTATAAATGAACACAATAAATGCATTAGTTTATAGAAGAAAATAATTATTTTATAATATAAGAGATAATAGAATCATATAGAAGCAAAAAAAACAATCTCCATATAAATCGATATTTGGAAAAATTAAATAAAACATGTTTTCTAAATAATACGTAACTTACGAACATATATTATTCTACTGTAACTGAGATATTATAAGATATGTAGCAGTAGAAAATAAAATAATCACTTAATAAAAAAAAACAATTATTGAATATTGGACTTTATTTAAAAAGAATGTATCGCCGTATTTGCTTTTATAAGATTCAATTTTCTTAGGTGGAATAAAGTATTAGTAGAAGTTAAGATATTAAGAAGAAATTGATATAGCATAATATGATTACCCAAGCATATACATATAAATAAAAATAGGAAAATTAAATAAACTTAGATCTTTATATATATTAAAAAATCTAGTTAAGACAAAGGACAAGTGGATCTAATATAAAAATAATTCATCAGTATATATATAATTAATAATCCCATTCAAACTCGATACATACAGTAAGCCACGTGATAATGCACCGTAATCTTTTTTGCTATATAAATAATAATAAAAACGAGACATCGATTAAAACTCACAAGTACAAGAGACGATTAAATATCGATTTTACTTAACTCTTAACTGTAATCGAATATACGAATTACGACCAACTTGAATACTGTACATTCCAAGATACATCTTGCAATATACAGAATGTTCAAAATTCATATATAATGTAATTACATTATACAGAATATATTCAAACAGCAAACAAAACAAGCGATGCATAATCACGCACAGGGCGGGCAGGAGTCTGGGGGAGTCGGGGGGTGTCAGGGGGTGCCGGGGGGTGTCCGGGATGTCGCTTAGTTCCAGATGCGCAGGAACGAGTCCCAGGAGCCGGTGGCGACGGCCATCCCGTTCTCGGTGACGCCGAGACACGACACGCGGTTGTCGTGGCCGGCCAGGATGCCTGGAAACAGGTTGATATTCATCATTAGTTATTGATTTAATTTTATATTAAAATCATGACATTATAGTATGTAGTGTTGTTTGCAAAATAACAATTATATTTTGTAATACTATAATATCATTTATTTTTTTTCTCAAAACATGCATGACACTTAATGATTTTAACGTGAAGAGAAGATATATATTTTAATAAATATTAAAATATTTAAAATTTCATGTGAAATTCTCATTTTAAAATTTTACAAATTTATTTACAAATAAAAAAAAATACTAACATATACTTAATACTTTTTTCCACTTATATATAAAAAAGACGAACACTAAATAGTATATACTGACCGGCGCGCTCGCTCTTCATCGAATCCCATACATTGCAATTAAAATCATCATAGCCGGCCAACAAAAGCCGCCCGGACTTCGAGAACGCGACCGACGTGATACCACATATAATATTATCATGAGAATACATGGCCAACTCTTGATCTGCACGTATATCGAACATACGACAAGTGGCATCATCACTGCCCGTCGCGAAAGCGAAGCCAGATGGGAAGAAAGTGACAGCGTTGATGTCACTCTCGTGCCCCGGGAACGTCTGCTTGCACTGGCAGTCCCGGATATCCCACAGCTTGGCGGACGCGTCGCATGCCCCGGACACGAAGCTCCTCTGATCCGGGGCGAGGGACAGTGACATGACGTCCCCGGTGTGTCCGGTGAACTGCCCGCACTGTTGCCCGGTCTCGATATCCCAGAGGGCGCAGGTCATGTCCCCGGAACTGGTGAGGATCTGGTTGTCGTCGAGGAAACGGCAGCACGACAGGTACCCAGAGTGGCCGGGTAGCTCGCGGGATACGCGCACGTTGCCTTCGCGGGTTTTCAGGCTTATGTAAAATAAATTATTTTTAATATATTACAAATAAAAAATCACTAGAAAATGCTTCTAGAGGTATATCTAAGAATCTAAATACAAATATTTAAGTATATTTTTTTTCATCGTCACGTTTTTTTTGCACAGTAAAATTGGCAGAAGTATCCATCCTAGTTTCGTGACATTGCATGTCACAACACTCAATTTTTTACTGGTTCAGAGTAATGAAAATAATTTAAACATAACTAGTCCCCAAGTGGAGATCAAGCTCTACAGTCTGAAGCTCTCTCATAACGCCCCTATGAGCTCTGTCTAATAAGTAATTAATTAACAATTTTATAACTTAAATATTATACAACTTTTCGATTATATATCTTAACTTTAAACTTTTTACAGTTGTTAGTTCAAATTCTACTTATTCAAGACCAGTTTATATCTCCCTACTTATATCAATCTATCTGTCACACAAAGGCAATAAACAAATCTTGTTTTATTGATTTTTAATACTAAAGCACATAAGAAAACTTTATAAAATAGTCGTCATAACAACCTACAAACTCAGACTTTTGTAGCAGTTAAAAAGATACTAAGCCGTAATTTCACGTACATTAAACGTTACTACTTTACGAATATACCAGCCTGAATCATTAAGGCTTGCTTTTATTTTAATCTCTTGTGGATTAAAAATTAAAATTTTATAGTGACCTCATATTATAGGATTTTTTTTTATTAAATAAATTAAAACAAACAAATGATATGAAATAGAAATGAGGACGCCCATTCTTAATTGGATTTTTATAAAAGTAGAGAAAAAGTCATATACATCATATAAATATCATGTCATTGCAAATGTCGCAAAATAAGGATTTACTATATTCTTATATTTTAAAATATAACTATATAAGAACACTAATCCATCTTAAAATGGAGCATATATTTCATAGCACGATGTATCAACCGTATCACTACAAGTAGTCTCTTAAAGGCAACCATTTAAATAATAGGTAATAAGGCAGAAAAATACAAAAAGTAACTTAAATCTATCCTACTTTAATAAATATTATAAATGTCAAAGATTGTGAGATGGATGTTTGTTTAACTCTCACATAAAAACTACTGAACGCATTTAGCTTTTATTGTGGGTTACAATTTATGTAAGCATTTTGTATGATATATGTAGCAATAAAATATATAATCGTGCGAGACCGTGTTTGGCTGGCTACTAAAAATAATGAACCGCAACTCACCTATAAATGGAGCATATATTATCCAATCCGCCGCAAGCCACGTAGGAGCCGGAGGGCGCGTACGCGCACGTCATCACCCACGAGGAGCGCAGCGGGATGGCGTGCACCTTGTTCGTCGTGTGGCTGTCCCATACTATTAGCTTGCCGTCTTGACTTGCCGACACTAAGTTTCTGTGAGAAGGAGAATTATATCATTTTAGATCAAAGTCGTAAAAGAAAAATCTTCAGTTTAACGCCTTTTTTCTTGTGGCTGGGGAATGAAGCGATGGACCCGTTACAAATCGCTATCAACTCTGATCATCATCTTAGTTTATTAAAGCCCCTTTGCCTACCCTGCTTTGTGGGAAATCGCGTTGGCATCCTTTTTTCTTAATATTTGAAGAGAACGAACGTTAAATTTAATAAACACAATGTTCTACACTTTCCCCTCGAATTTGAAACGTGCTCAAAGTTTTTATAAATTACTAGCGGACCCGGACGCGGCTTCGCCCGCTTAAACTTTACGAATGCTTATAGATATATTTAGGAAATTGTTTTTGAAAATATCTAACTAATTTAAATGAAAAAAATATAAGTAAACGTAACCATAGTAAAATATTAATAAAAAAACTAAACAAAACCAGCTACATTATTAATCATTTTGTCTCTGTCTGTCTTTCTATTTCCCCGAGCTAAGGTCCAGAAAAACTGAACTAATTTTTATTGGACTTTCAGTGATCGATTTTACTAATTTACCCGGGAAAAATCTTTTTACTCGTTTTGCTTGCGCGCGTACATAGATACTATATGAAATAACTAAAGTCCTTCTACATTAAATATGATAAGTTTTGCGAGCAATATCAAATAAAATCCCAATAAACTTTAACCCCAATTTATTAAGAGTATAACAACGGTATAGATAACCATCCAACCAAGATGAAATAACTAACAATTCTCTCTTTAATCTCTATATATAATAAGACAGTAAAAATATTTTGTCTGTACATTTAGTAATTGTGACTGAAATGGATAGAGGGACACTTAAAAATAATAATAGAAAGCAAAAAGATTTTTATTGAATTTCTTGTCTGTCTGTCTGTCTGTCGACATATTTTTGTCCGCATTTTTCTCTGAAAGTACTTTGTTTTAACTCAACTTAAATACTAAAGTTTAGTTCATCAAAATTGGTTCATTAAAAAAAAAGTTATCGTCATTTGAAAGAAGTCGTAATTAATTCAACACAGAGATAAAGAACGATCTTGAAAGAAATATCAAGTAAATATAAAGATTTTTTGGTTGGTTCGTTCATATAATATATGAAACTAATTTAAAAATTGTACAGGAGTTAATATGCAATTATTACAGTTATTTAACAAAGAATGTTATGAATCCTTCAAATCAATAATTTAACATTTAAGGCTGGTGCTGAATGAGTAAATTAAATTATTCACTGACATCAGCACATTTAACAGAGTATATTATATAGGTAAAAAGAACATAAAGTTACAAAAATATATACGTGTAATAAATTAACTTTATTTATATTTTAGAAATATCAAATATCAACAATGGTCGTATTTTTTTATTTAAAACAATCAAAAATTCTTTATTCTTTAATTCGACGATAATGTCGTAAAAAATCATATTAGAAGTAATTATAGTTGTCAATCAATTGTGCTTATTAAATCAATAATCATGTATTTTAAGGGGGCGAAGCCGTGGTCGAGCCGCTAGTACTTAAATAATATTATACCGATGCCGCGCAGGGCCGCAACTTACACCACACCAAGAAATTCATGAAAATCTAACTAATACTCGAATAAGCGAAGAACCAAAGAAAAGTATAAATTAATTATAAACAGCAAATAATTACATAAAAATTATCAGTAGTTCGAAAATGTATGAAAATTTACAAAACCGTCAAAGTCATCTGCCCGTTCGCGTCGGTCATACTATGCTCGCTGGGTCATTTCGAATTAGTGGTCTTTAATTATTTATTAGAATGTTATACAATAAACTATAATTTCAATCTAGATGAAATGCTAAAAGTGAATATTTAATTCATTTTCATAAGGATCAATATCAAATTATAGAAAATACATACAACAAAAACCCAATAAATATAAAGTAAATTAATTAAAATGGTTACTTGTTGCTACTCTGTTACTTTGCTCAAGCTTCAGAGATAAACATCATATCAACATGTATCGCGGACTTTTTTAAACATTATTTAAAGGACAATATTTTTGTAAAACATTATTTTTATGTATCTCATAAGGTTGAGTCAGCGCACGTCATGTATGCGTTAAGCAAGCTCATTTTGGGTGACGTTTGCTTATAACAACAAATAAACTTTGCAAACCGTTGCTTAGCAACGGTCGGTTGTTATTAACATGGCGGAATAAATTGCCTGTCAAACTAAAAAATATTTTAATATATCAGTATATATCGACAATATTACAAATATGAGAAAAGAAGTAACCTATGTTCATCCGAAGACCCTCAAGTATCTCTGTATGAGTATTTTATTACAATTGAATTAGCGGTTTGGCCCTGATTGCGTAACAGACAGACAGACAGACAGACAGACAGACAGACAGTTACTTTCGAATTTATAATATAGGTATGGATTCATAACGAAATCTAAATAATATACATTTTACTAGCCCATTATTGCTCCTGTTAAAAAATGTATACTTATATGTCATTATTATGCATTTAAAGAGAGTTGTTGCTTGAAATTTTAGACTAACAAAACAATATGCATAATAAATATATATTTTAAGGAAAAACTCTACGATAAATATTCTGTTTATACAAATAAAAATAAAATAACGAAGCTATTTTTAAACCATATATCAAAATATAATATATAAATTGTAAATATATTTGACTGAAATATATAATATACTCCTTCTTCTTCAATTCTAACAACTGGCATATAAAATGTCATATAAATTCAGCGAGCATAGCGATATTTAAAATTATTAACACGAAAACAATACAACCAACAATAAACATCCAACGCTGAGACGTCATTCTCAGAGTTGAGAAGTGTCTTATTTTAGAAACCATCTCAATTTGTGTTGTGTTCCCGTCTCGCTCTTATATTGGTGATACGATAATTCACTATAGAAGCTTATTTGATTAAGCGATTTTAGACAAAAATAACCGAACGAAAGGCCGAAACGAAACTACTTTATTATATCATCGAAGGTCTTTCCGAATAAAGCAATGACTATTTAAATGTAACGTGATAATGTTAATACTTAAACTGTGGCGATCAGTTTCGCCACTCAACACGTTATATTTCGAATTCGGGCGGAAAGTGGACAATTGAGTGTCTTGACTTGAGTGTCTTGACTTGAGTGTCTTGACTTGTTTACCCTGCTATGGCTCTGCAGAATAGAGCGTAGAGCTGTCTTCTAGATACAAATAGAACTATGACGCAGACAATAAGTACAAGTGTTGCAGTAATAATGACAAAGAGTTTGCACTGAACAGGCTAATAATGGCAGGAGCTGCGGGTTCGAATTGAAAACATAACTTTTCTTGAACTTACAGCCCTTATCAATAGTCCATTTATCGAAGAGGGCTGTAGACTATAAACATCACTTAAACAGTGTTTATATATTCCACTGTACCTCGGGCACTTAGAATGTGTCATACACAAAAACTTAATGATTCCGCTTTGACAGCAAACGAAGCCACAGACAGAATGTAACTTATATACAATTTCCATTTTACCATCTGTTCATATGAACTTTTCTAAATATGGCAAGACAGTACCTACTTTCTAAGTTTCTACCAGACACGGAGTAAACAGTGATATTATGACGCATTTAGTTTTAAATACGCCTTTGTCACGTAATACGGCCATTAAATGAATGAATATGTATAACTTTAAAAAAAAAAATACTTTAGAAAATGTTACCCGCATGATTCCATAGTGCTGTTTCATAGTCACAAACGATATGTAAAGTTTATCGAAGGCCACCTGTTCTATTTAACGAGATGAAATATTTGTATTATACACAGAAAAGAGTTTGTATTATTTTATTACGAATGAGGAACGTCACGTTGCGTGTTGACTATAAGATAGTTAGATATAATTAATGCACTTTTAATATATTATAGGTACTGTAGAACAATGAGAAGATAATTGGATTTAGAAGAATTTCTTGAAATTATTAATATCGTTATTAAACGACGTATATATTAAGTAAATGTAATCTTGTCTATACAAATACATGAAAGAAAATTGAATAATAACTAAAGCTTTTGGTGAAACTTGTATTTTTCAAGTCATTCTATCTTTAACTTAAAGGAAATTATGAATTTACAATATATACCTAATCATTTAAATATTTTAGCTTCATGCTGTACCCCGCACATAGCAGGGTAGGCAAGGAACATGGAAAATATTAAATGTTTGATTCCCCCGAGTGGGAATCGAATCGAATGCTTGTGGCCCTGAGTCACGACAGCCTAAATAACACAAACTCGTAAGTGCAAAAGCTAGTTTATCCAAGTAATAAGTAAGAAATATTGTAGACACCGGTGACCTATAAAACAGGTGGAATTTGCCGATTTCACCGGAAACCAATGTTATCGTTTCTATCCCGCAATTTATTCTTTCGATTGAGGAAAACTCAACACGATGAAGTTTTATATGCGTCTCTTGGAAATTGTGAACACGAGAATGTTTGTAAACAGCT
Organism: Heliconius himera; assembly: GCA_021202915.1. Classification (NCBI taxonomy): domain Eukaryota; kingdom Metazoa; phylum Arthropoda; class Insecta; order Lepidoptera; family Nymphalidae; genus Heliconius; species Heliconius himera. The sequence continues at coordinate 177,364 of JAJHJA010000214.1, forward strand.
TTATGGTTCAGCACAAGATTTTAAATATATTTTGACTCAATATATTACAATAGAAACGCTGCATTACCCGAAAGTCATCTTAGGTAAGAAGCTATATTGTACGTAATTTTATCTGATACAAATACCAAAAAGGTATTCTAAAAATGTCTATTATCCTTGAGCTAGTCTTGTTAAAAGCGTGTCATTGCTCTCTAGACTATATGTATATATTTTACTTATAAGACTGGTAAAAATATAACAGAAGATAGCTATAATTGAATGGCTGTCTTTTCATAAACTTTTAAGTTGTTAAAGATTAACTAATAACTTAGATATTAATGAAGTGTATAATATAGCTAGAAATAGCTGGGATGTCCTTCAAAAAAAATAGCAAACGATTCATGAATAAATCACAAACAGTTTTTAGAAATGATTTGAATGAAAATTTAAATTTGAACCTAATACTCGTATTTGTAACTTGCCAAAAAAACTATTATGAACCTTTGTGATATAGATGTACATTTTATGGCCTAAAACACTAACATAAATCTGAGTTAAGATGGGTACTAAAATAAAGAAGTTAGAGTTAGTCAATGATAGATTTTCGTTATTTACACAGGTAAGATCAAGGAACAACATCAAGTTTTCTCAGAAACTGAATATATTTACAATATTGTACAATAGGTGCTTTATTTTGTTTTCTGTTTTTATCTTAGTGCACCTTTGGTATTTTTCTCATCACTCCATAATATATAAGAATTTTCAATTCATTTATTTTTAACTGCTAAACTGCGTATTACTTTTTAATAAATTTTATAACTCACTAATATATAATTACAGACAGGTTTTGTTTATAATAGTAGATTCTTAAAACATTTAATTTTATTTGTTTATACCAAATAATTGAAAAACATTTTAAGACATTAATTATTAGTTATATTAACCTCGAATCACTCCCCCAATGCATAGCGTAGATCTTCGCGAGGTGGCCGCGCAGGGTGCGGCGCGTGCGCATCTGTATGCGCCCAATCGGCTCCAGGCTGCCGGTGGCCTGCGCGAGCGACGTGTCGCACGCCGCTTTGCGGGCATCCTGTTTGAAAAACAACGATTGGAAATTATTTTAAAAAATATATATATCTCCTTACGTAAGGTAAGTCGTAAGGTCGACGAGTCATGACCGCCCTGTAGTTAGCTCTTCTGTAACGTTTGTACATTGTTTACTAGGAAAGAAAGTAAACAAAAGTAAGAAAAATCCTAAATTTAAATCTATTAGCTATTCTACAGCTAAATACAGCACGGTTATAATTCGACAGCCGTATTGTAGCAGTGATGTAAAAGAATTTCTGAAAATAATAATTGTAGATTAGTTACTTGCATGGGTAACAAAATAAGGAATATTACATATAATATGATATGAAAAAAATGAGTTTAGTTGCAATTATAACAATATTCTTTGAAGTCGATGGCACTTTCTCTCAGAAGTCAAAACCTTATTTTTGTGGTTTAAACCACTCATACTGACGATAAATAGTCAATAAAAATTATTCCTTATAACAATCGCTACATTGATATAAATTAGGGACACTTTAGCCGTAGCACAAATCAATAAAATGTCATAGTAGGGGACAATCAAATAAATGTAAAATATATAATATTAATATCCAAAAATTTAAAAGTGAATTTCCCATCGCAAAAATGAAAAATCTTAAAGAATCGGAATCGAAAACTTTACTACTTCTGAAAAGTTGGTCTTTACTCACAAGCAAATTTTAATAGAAATCTCATATAATTTACAATAGTTCCTGTAAATTTTAACAACAATCAACCTGAACAATAAAGCGCCGCGTACGATTACTATTCGCCGAAAATTTCATTCAGATTACGGCGAAAGCACCAGTATATATATATATACATACCTACAACAAATAGCCTATAAGCACCGTTAGAGCCGAATCCAACATAAACAACAGGTTATTTTAGATTTCACTTTGTGAACTAAATCGATAATCATATGAGTTCTGATGAAACTAAATTTTCAAACAAAAAAGTTTCAGTAAGAAGACAAAGTGTAGTGTTGAGTTGGATTTAGCGTAAAAGGGCATACAGTACGTAAAAATGTTTTTCAAATTAATTTATTTTCTTCGTTTTAACAACATCATAAATAGATTCTATAATAACAAGAACAATGTCCATTTTTACTTTGCATTTTTACAAAATAAACAATTGAATTATTCTTAAAACTCTAAACTGTTATCATAAATGACTTAGCATATCATGTGCGTAGAATGCATTTGGGCTAAGAAAATCGTCGAAATAAATGAAAAAATTATTTCAACAACATACGGATTACATTAGTTTTGCTATACGATATGGTACTCATCCCACGTGAGAATATCATGTCCCAATTCCACACTTTTTGTTTATAAAATATTAAGGCAGAAAATAATAAGCTTTGTTTCGCAAACGCACTCTTTATTTTGACATCATTCTTTAAGTTTGGTAATATTTTTTGTCTTCGTTTCTTTTATTTTTTGGTGTAGACAGTAAGTACTTTGCAATAACAGAATTTTACAAGCCTAATTGAAGTATTAATATTTTCATTTTAGTTGTTAATTTATCATATAAAAAAATAATATTGTAAGTAATAGATTTTTTTCAAATTACGATAAAATAACTCCATTCTACAATTTTCTCCTGTGTGTCAGAATCAGTATCCAAAATATGATAATGGTTACAAAATAGCCCGTGATAAAGAGAAACAGTGCCGTATCCCACGGGGGATGATGAAAAAAAAAAGTGTTATTCTAATACAAGTTACAAGTCTTTATGTACATCTATTATAACCTAATTATCTTTACAATTTTAAATATTTTGGTAAGTGTATAGGATGCGTGTATTTTTGTGTTATGTGTAGAGTAATATATGTATATGTGTATGTATGTGTTGTGCATGTAGAGTGTGAATTTTATAATATTGTCTATAAAAATGTTTGCAAAAATAATTCTGTTTCTTCATATGTTTTATTTTGTAAGAATGAGCGGATATTTGCTTTACATTCATGGACGGATAACTTATAGATAGAAGTACTTGTATTAATTTTATTGTACAAGAAAGGGCCTAAATAGAAGAAATTTTTTTTAGAAAAAGAGTAGCGTATAACAAGGAGAGGAAAAATATTATCAGTACGTCGCTTAGTTATCTTAACGTAGGGTATGTATCGTATCTATTTGATTTTTCAATTTCGAACAAGGAAAACACGTATTCCTATTGGTATTTATATTAAATATCAATACGACTAAGATTTTTGATGTTTTTTTTGCTACAGGTGGACAGGGATCTTATTGTTAAGACACTACGTTCTCCAATTTCCGCCAAATTTACATGGCATTACGTGTTGAGTAGTGGAACTCAAGGTCGCGTTTTGTTTTCTTACCAGAGGCGAGGAAATGAAAATATTAATAAATCATAATGCACTCCACCGAATGGGAATCGAACCCACAACACATAAAACGCTTGTGCCGCAAGGAAACTTGTTAATAATAAACGCAAGAAACGAAAGGCCTTGGTATGACCAAAAACAGAAGGAATCTTCTTTAATATTAACAACTATATGTAATTAGATCCATGTATTTCCTTCCCTCTTATAACGAGCTGCTTGTTTATTTCTATTATTTTTAAACGTGCCTACATTGATGCAATATTATAATTAAAAAAACATATTTTTACATATAATAATTAATAATATTACATTTGAAACATTTATCGTTCGTCGTTCAACCAAATTTATGATCTCCGTGAAAAAATAAGATTCTAACCATTGTAGATATTAATATTACAATAAATCAAGATAAGGCAGAGAAAGCTTAGTAATGATAATATGTAAGTACTTTTCAACTCAACCTAGCGATTCAATCTCCAAATGGGAATCATCGACACAACCGTCGGGTTTACTCTGTCAGCCTCTAACAATAACAGCAATTAGTTAACATATATTTAATCAAATTAATAATCATATGCCCGCAAGCAACGTATCCACCATCAGCGCGTAAACGTTGAGCAATGGTAGTAGCAGGAACAATCGCGAGGCCGATTAATTCCGTCGGTCACGCAGCACTCGAGGATATTTAAATTTGGCCCGAGTTTATCATACTTTAACGTAAACCATTCTAATTCCACCTAAAGTACCGCACAACACGATCGACGGATCGTGGCCGCTCTGGAGTTAGCTGTAGATAAATAGCTACGCAGAGAAGATTTTAGAATTTTTCTTACTTTTGATTAATTTTCTTTCCGAGTGAACAATGCGCAAAAGTTGAGAAAGCCTAACAACTTCAGGGCGACCACGAATCGTCGACCGTTCGAACTGTACCGTGCGTGAATTTCTTCATACTATATAAAAAATTATAATATATAATAATGTAGTGAACTAAGGGGGTATGAGTAATGAGCGTAATTAGAGATATTTTGCAGGGGGTCTGGCCTTCAATGGTTTACGTGTTTAATGACAATGCGGCACCAAATTTAAGTATTATATGTACACAGTTGTGTGTTAATTTGCAGATTTAATTATTTCCCAAATTTAAAATTATAATTTAAAAAATACCTACCAAATTTATATCATTACAAATATAAAAAAAAAAAATCAGCTTCACGCTGTATCCCGCACACAGCAGGGTAGGCAGAGGGAATCTAGTGTAAGACACTCCGTTCCCCACTTTCTGCCACGTTCTGGAGGCATTTCGTGTTAAGTGGCAGAACTCAACGCCGCGCTTTGCCTCGACACCAGAGCGAGGAAATGGAATTATAAATTTAAGTAAATATTACATCTCCTCGAGTGGGGATCGAACTCAAAACCAGTCGGTTTTACAGTCACACTTTGTACCGCTGCGCCACGACTGGCCTCAATTCTCATTACAAATAAAGATTAAATAAAAAAAAATACATTCAATGTAAAATTTGCTTTCCTTGGTTTTATGAATACGGCCCAAATACGCTTCTTTAACCAGTCGCACCTGGCAAGCCGCATAAGAGAGGCGAGTGAATACAAAACAATTATTGCTTTCGTTTTGATATACAACATGATATATATGTACATACGTACCCGGATAGCATTCTTGAGTGTTTCCGCCTCCTGGCGTAAGCTGTCAAGTTCGTTCATGGTGCACTAGCTCAATATCCTTCTTTGCTTATGCTAGACTGCGCGCGCCTCTTGCTACGCACACTGCACCAACCTAGGGACAAAAATTAAACTTATTATTTTGTTATAATGGAAAAAATTATATAACTTATATGAATATACTAATATTATTAAACTGAAGAGTTTATTTGGTACTATTGATACGAATCAAAAATATTATTGTGTTCGATAGACAGTCCAATTATCGAGAAAGGCTATATTTTACATCACGTACATTGTTTCGACCCACAGTCCCTACAGAGTTACGAGTAGCTCATTATCACGCCAACTGATTTCAAGGATTCTTTTTTATTGGAAAGGATACATTAAGGGTAGTTTGATGAGGGTTTTTGATTATGGGATCCGGTTGAAAGTGTTTTTTTATTATAAAACATATCAATATGGATATTACAATTTAATTGTAATACAATGGAGCTGCCATTGTGTTACATGCTGCATGAAATTTAAATTATTTTAATTAAAAAATGATCTAAATTAGTTATTTCCTATTGACCACGAGTCACGAGACCACAGGCAAGGGCTAGAAATATAAAATGCTTGGCATATAATACAAAATATGGGCTTATAATATAAAATTTATCTATAAGGATGTGTAAATTTTTATTTCCCGCTAAGATCAGCCTATCTCTATCGAACTGTAAACAGTGCGCCTTCCATTGCCGTAATTTATAAAAAGCATTAGAATTTTGTTTTGTTGTCGTTTCTATATGAAAAAAATAATAATATCAAACATAAGCAAACAATAGACGTACCTATATGTGACTTGTTAACTATAAAATCAATTAATAAATCTAATAGAAATTTAAAGAATAACTTAAAAAAGTGAAAATATTTGTTATATGAATAAACACTTTAAATATATTTAGATGACAATTTCATTTTAGCACTTTATCCATTTGATGTTTTGTTCTTGTAGTGTAATTTATTATAAATAATAATTTTTCAACATGAAAAATGATTACTTCATACATAGCCACCATTAAAAACGAATTAAATTAATATTTAATACGGTTTCACTGTGCACATAGGTATGCGCCTTCAATCAAACCATCAACGAGCACCATACGTGGCACAATGGTGTATTCAAGTAGTCTCATACACAAATAGCTAATGATAAATTTATAACTAAAGATATCTGAATAAAAAATATATATGATATCTTAGACTAATACATTAAAATTAAAGTTAAGTTAAAGTATCTTGCGATGTAGATAATATCCAAATTAATAATAAAACGATTAACAACGATAAGCCGCCATTGTGGCGTAGTAATCTTGGGGAATGGAGTGTCGTAACACTAGGTTTGTAAGTAATATGCGGGAAAGATCGTGAAGCCAAAAAAAATAACTGTGACCACACTAAGACGCTCCTATTATTTTATCATTAATGAAGCATAATAAAACCGATTGATATCATCCAAGTAATTAAATGAATTATTAGGAAAATATATAAAACAACTACGCCAATATAGCGATATCTAGTGTTATTTATCTCAAAGCTACAAAAAAAACCCATTTAATTCATTACAACAAGTTCATGATAATATAATAATAAAATCAATGTAATTAGAGTGAAATTGACATAATTGTAAGTTTATAATATTAATATTTTCTTGGTTGTTACTAGTAACGAAAGCAGAGAACTGGGTGACATTATTGTACCCTCTGCCACCCGGCTATATACAGAGTATACCCACGTGTGTGGTCTACGAGTAGGACTTTAATATCTATCCGTTTCACTCCCAACAATAAACACTTAGGCATTTACAAACAAAACAAACTCATAGACCAGGGGGATCCGTCGATCGCGTTACATCCTCTATATGCAAAATACAGCGTAAAGATTATAAAAATTTTTTTAGCTATATACTTAAGAAAGCACCCTACATGCAATTAGACCGTAGAAATTAAATATCTAAGATAAATACCTCGAACAAGGAAATCAAACCGACAAACATCGCAAATGCATTCCCACTACGCCACAATAGAAAAAAAATGATATCCACTAATGAAGAGGCATAGTCTTAATATATAAGGAACAAAAAAATCAAAGCAATTTATTACAAGCATACATATATACATAAGTTCAGCAATTTGCAGGAAACGGCGGTACAGGAAGCAGTAACTTTTAATTAAGGTACGTAATTAGTGGACTCAATCAGTAAATATACCACTGCGTTGTGTGCAGATATTCCAAACATTTATCCGCATCAGTAAATGCAATTTTTGCATCTAATTAAAAAGAAAATTTGTCTTTTCTTCCAAGTCCTTAGATTTAACCCGATGAACCCACTGGAAGTACAAATTAGTTATTTTCTAGTTAAGACTTCTAATAACTGTATATTATGTATATTTATATATATACCATGTAGCGCAGTGGGTCAAGCGTACATATGTATATTTAATTTTTTCGTCCTGGTGACAAGACAAAGTGCGGCGTTGACTTCCGCCACCCAATACGTAATGTCTCGAAAATTCAGCGGAAAGTGGGGAACAGAAAATAATGTCTTAATATTAAGTTACCTTTGCCTACCCTGTCATATGCAGTATAGAGCGCGTAGCATAAAACAAACATATTATAAGTACATGTATATATATAAAAAGATGATTTTGACTTTTTAATGTTGAACAATGACATAATAATTAGTAGAGTATGTAAAGGTGACAATATTTAAATTTAGAGCACTAGTCATTAAAAAAAACAACAAAGACCAACCATATATAAGAATATGAAATTTAATTAAATATTTCTATTTATTTTATTTTCATGTATGAGATATATCTCTTTGAAGAATAAAACATATGAACCAGACTACTATAATAATTGTAAAGAAATTAAAAATGTTATTATAACTTAAATCAATTTCTTTTAATCCATCAACAAAATATGTTAATAAAGCATTCGGTATTCATATATATTATAATAAAATCAGCCAAATAAAATAGAACTCAGAACCTATATATCAGTGCTACTGACCGTTCAAAAAGTTAACAACATAAACAAATTAAGAAAAAAGGGTTTAATTTTTAAAAAGTACATACTATACAAGGAAGCAGATTCCTACATCGTAAAGAAAGATAATAACAGACAGACAAGTCATAATTCCTCATATTTATACCATCGGGAAGGTAATTTAAGTGAAATATAATGATAATGTGAGAACAGTAACCATTATATGTAAAAAAAAAACATTTACTTATATATGCATACATTTTTAGCATTTACTGTCCGTTGCTATATTGGGTAAGAAAAAAGTTCATGCTATGTTTTTATGTAGGGTTTTTGTTAATTTCAATATGTTTACAGAGACGCGATCTTAGCGCGACGATTGTGGGTTCGATACCCATTCGGAAGGATTAATTTATTTGGACTGGGCACTTTCAGGTTAAGCAAAAAGACTAAAATATATAAATACTAGTGGGCGCGCGCAGCTTTGCCCGCTTATTTGGACACTTAGGGGTGAATTCTACAAAAACCACGAAACACGTGTTCAATAAAATACTTTTAAAAGTCTGAATTATTTTTTTTATAAAAATCGGTGGTGATCTTAAGATTTTTCCATACTAACTCGCGACCCCTTATTTGCACCCTTAGGGGGTGAATTCTAAAATACCATGAAGCACGTGTTCAATGAAATGTTTTTAAGAGTCTGAATTTCAAATTTTATAAAAATCGGTGCCGATTTAAAAAAAAATCCATACAAACTTTCAACCCCTATTTCATCCATTTAGGGTTCAAATTTTTCAAAATCCTTTCTTAGTGGATGTCCAGAATATGAAAATAAACATCTGCCCAAATTTCACGTTTCTACCATCAGCGGTTACGGCTCTGCGTGCGTCTTACCTCAGTCAGTCAGCACAAGTCCTTTTATATATATAGATAGCTATGATGATAAAATAGTGTTTATTTATAATTATTTCATTTCTCTAATATAGTTAGACTACCATCAAACCACGGCCTCAAGTTCCATCAGTCATCACGCCTCAAGAATTCGCATTAAGTAAGGAACGGAAGTGTCTAAATTGAAACAAGTGTCGTAACCCTAGGTTCCCATATTCTCTCTAACTTCCCTGCTATGTGGAGGGTAAAGCGTGAAGCTATAAAAAATTGACTACGTAGTGTATAGCACTATGTAGTAATTTTTTTAGAAAGGTTAGTTTAGAAAGAAATCTCCGCATATTTCGCTTAAAACTGTGACCCCTTACACTTCTTAACGTATAAATTACTATGCAAGTAATTCTAAATTTAAATCCAGTAGCGACGTGTCTGTGGGTTGTCTGTCAACTACATACTAACGGATAAAGAGTTTTATAATATACAGATAAATATTAAAAGAAAATTTATACGAAGTGGACCAACATGTATTCCTTCATAGAAACATGTATATTGCACTACCAACCAACTAATAATAATACAAAATGTAAGCTCTAAACAAAATCCGTTTCAGTTGACATTAGGCAACAGCAACGTAACATTTCACGTCACTTTATACTTTTTTTTCATTAGTTCGAAAAACAAGGAACACTTAGACGTCGAGTGGCAAGCGTGTAGATGTCAGCTATTCTTAACACATTTCACACCTCTTACGTAAACGAGAGCCTGCTCGATATATATATGTACTTGCTACTTGCGAGTAGAAAACATATTACGAAATAAGACAAAAATAGCTGTATTTGGTTGTGTGGAGCCGACCTGAAATGACCGTTTTGGACACTCCTCTCCGACTTACTTAGAACAATAGTCAGCAATGTTAGCTATGACAGACGCAAAGTTGCATAAAACTTGGCTAAAATTGGCTTGTCTTAATGAAATAATAAATAACATAAGACGAATCTACGTGGTTTTTAGAAGTTCAGCGTTTAGTTTCGCCACAAAACGCTACGTCGTCGAATAAGTGGGAATTGGAGAAAAATGTAATATATTCTACTTCTCAAAACGAGTATAGCCTGAAATGTGGAAATATAAAAAAATCCTACATTCACATTTGTCTTAATGATATTTATTCAATAAACCGGCCAGGTTTTTTTTTCAGCTTCACGCTGTATCCCGCACAGTGCAGGGTAAGCAGAAGGAACCTAGTGTTAAGACACTACGTTTCACACTTCCTGCCGAATTCTGGAGGCATTGCCTGTTGAGTGGCAGAACTTAACGCCACGCTTGTCCCCGACACCAGAGCGAAGAAATGGAAATATAATTTTAAGTAAATATTTCATCTCCTCGAGTGGGGATCGAACCCACAACCAGTCAGTTTTATAGTCACACCCTGTGCCCCTGCGCCACGACTGGCCTCACAAGTTATAAGTGTATAATAAATATATGTATGTACTCATATACCACAGTAACGTATGCTATCATCGTTCCAAGGTTGTTTTCAAACCAATGACCTTATTTATAAAAACATAATAAATAATCAATTTATTTGATAACCTATATCAAGGAAACTTTGTACCAAATTTTTAAAAAGAAACGTTTTGATACATATACATACACCTACATATGTACTCAAGTTCAAATAGTTCCCTCTACCTACCCTGCTGCGTGCGGGATACAGCGTGAAGCTAATAGGGCTAAGTATAATACTTTGATAAATCAATTTAATTAACTTATGGACTGAATTCGCGTCACGCCAAACAAATGACATGAAAAGAAGGTATAAAATTCAGATAGAAAAATTGTTTCTAGACTTCTTTTTATTCTGCCCCACTGGTCATCTGTAATGTAACCAGAGAACGGAGTGTACTAACAATGGGATCCCTCTCCATATCCCGCTATTTGCGGGATACAGCGTGAAGGTATAAAAATAACTTCATTTTTTTTTAAATTTAAAGTTCACCTTAAAACGATTTAGAGTTTCGACTGCGATTGTCTAATTAACAGAGTCTAACGAACTTAAACATTTTAAACTTGTGCAAATGCAGTTTTACAATTCATGCACAACTCTGCCACGCCCATGATGTATTGAAGGGTGGTGCGACAGTAACCAACAAAGGGACAAAATTTTATTTATTTTATTTTTAAAGGAAACAACAGTATATCAATTATACATTTATAAAATAAAAAAATATATACAAACAACTTAAGTTTCCACAGATTAAAATTAAAAAATAATATTAAAGTATAGTATTACAATTAAATTAAGCGATTATTACATTCAATGAGTTACTAGTAGTTCATTATATGATAAGTAGAAGATCGTGGGTTCATTTCTCATATGGCATTTTTTTTTGTGATAATGAATAAAATGTACCAATGTAAAACTCAACTGTCATTTTGTCTAATCACCATGGCTTTGCCTACCTTTAAGTTGAACTTACTATATTAGCAATATATTATAACGTGTCAAACAGATATTCATTCTTAATTGAGTCGTAATAGCGTTTATATGGTTATTTGTACTTAAAAATGTATGTAGTTATTTATGTAAACGTTTTTTATATTTTTCTTACTTTCAATATTGAATAAGTTGGAAACGGCCAATTAATTTTTATTTATTTTTTAAGATCATAGCACGTTTTGACGTGCATAGCACGTTTTTGCAGTCAAAAGTCATAAACCTTAAGTTTAAAAATATAGCTTTAAATTTGCGCGCACAAAAAACATTCACATTGTTTTATTTACAGTTTACAGAATACAGAATATATTTATACATAATATAGAGTGGACGTCAAGCAAGTTAGTAATAATAAAAAAAAATAAGAAAAATAGCAATTCGCGTTGTGTTTAATACTTTAAATTGATTAAAATCGATTTACAAATTTTAGGAACTGTGTGTGGAATAACACTTTAAAAATGTAAAACTTACAAAACAACAAGAAGCGTACTCCCAGCCTTCTTATTATCAACGAAGAAAAATTTCGACGGAAGTTGCCAAAGTTAATAGTGAAGGAGCTACTAAATTAAATTTTCATAGAATAAGGCATGGGAAAACCCCATATGATTCACCGCGTTCACTACACAGTGGAGCGGGAATATACATGATTTTCTTCCTATAGAATATTGATTAGAATAAGAAATTGGATTAAAAATATATCACACTGTTACGTGTCACATGTTAAAGACAATACGTACCTAACGTTGAAAGCAAAACACTAAAATAGGTTTAAATTTTACTACGACCAAACCGTGATCCATCATTAGTTCTTAAAGAAATTCAATAATTTGCACTTCCAAGCAAAAATATTTTAAAATCGAAGTAAAAACACATACTAAATAGCATAATATATGAAAAAAAAAAACAACAAAAGTCGCTTAAAAATGCCATAAACAAGTATCGACACTAACTGAACTGACTAGTATTAGATATCACTATATTACAACATTACAACACAAAACAGCAGCGCATATTCAGAAGCCCTACCCTACCTAGATTTCCCAGTCCCAGGGGTCCTTCCACTGCACATGCGCAGTGCGCGCAACGCACCGACCACTCGAGCTAAGTCTGGTAACTAATATCACCGACGGACATCGAACACGTTACAACTGACATATAAATACGTATAACTTTATAATTACAACGATCTAACGATTGATAAGAAAGAGATCATTTTTTGCAATTTTTCAGTTAGGAGTTGAAGATTTTAGGTCACGTTGCATTTCTGTTGCAAAGTTATGATTTATTGCATAGCCACTTTTTAAAATCAATAGTCGAGGATATCCGCCATTTTGACAGCCTGGCTAGTTAGGTATAAGTATAGACCCCGCCTAGAGATGGTCGAGGATGGATTTGTAATAATATATAAACAATGATTTCTCGTTCATTGACCGTCTTAAATAATAATTTAAGATGTGAAGATTAAAAATATGAATATTTTAATTATAAAATGTAGTGGTGTTTGTTTTTCGTAGATCAATGCTTTCACGTAGGACGGTCGGCTCTCATAATCGTTATATATAGTTTCTAATTTATATTGTTACGTTACGAACTGGTATAACACTGGATTCCAGATTTAGTTTATCATTCAACCAAAATTCGTCGAAAATTGAACTATCGATTAAGTCATGCCTAAACCGAGTGTTTATGGATCTCGAGATTGCACTTATAGCTTTACAATTTTCCCACATTTCCGTAGTACTAAGGTACGCATATCAGTCCGTTGCCCAATTTTCAGCCAGTTTAAAAACAAAAAAACTGCCTAAAAGACGGAGACACTACAAATATTTTTAATATAAACACTTAGAGCAATCAAACTCACAATTATCGCATTAACAATAAAATATCCTACGACTTTACTACGACATGTTAGATTCATATAGAAAATTAACTAAAAGGAAATTATAGTTACTTTAAAAAACACAGGTAATGTATTTAATCAATCAAAAGACTTAATGAACATACCTTCACAAACAACACTTTCTTTTTCCAAGCCAATACTTTCTAAATCGATTTAAATTGAAATCATTTATTAGTGGCGCTGTAAAGATTGTATATTCGCAACACGTTTAAATCGATATCATGTATCGATAGGAAGGCATTGAAAAAAAACAATGGTGTATCTGACAAATTAAAGATGCCACAGTGATATAAGACACTCACCTTTCATATAATATATTTATGTTGTCGTTCTTTGTGAATTATAAACAAGAGATCATTATAAATAAAGTAATTGTTCTTTGGAAAACATCATAAAAAGTATCATATTTAAATCATAAAGAATCATCTCAATATGACTTTTTGTTTACAAGAAATTTGTAGACAAACATACATTTACGAAAATTAACACATATGCTTGGAAGCCCAAACAAATCATACTCAAAATATTATTTGCCTACTTTCATCAATAGATACTTTTGGAAGTGATAATTTCTTTTTTTTTTTTGGATGGAGGTTTAAAAATATATTTATAAACAATATTAGTTAAGCAATGAACTTACATTCTTTTATATACTGCAATGAAATTAGTAACGTATTATTTTACTTTTCTTAGACTATTCAAATAAATCTTCATACATACAAGTCTTCTATAATAAATCAACAATAATTCTATAGACATTTCATGTGATTGGCACACCTCCAATTAATAAAAGAAGTTTTCTTAGAAATGGCAAAATTTCGTGATAAAATGCTGTATCATTATGGGCAACAGGTAGATTTTTACATCATATTGAAACTAAAATGCAAGCTAGTGCTATTCGCATAGTCGCATTTAAGCTGTTCTATTTCTGACAATGCTATCCATGAGAAAATCACATAAGCCCTTAATTTGTATTAAGTAAGTGCACGATTAACTCAATATCCCCTCAACTGATTTCGATGTTTTTTTTTTTATTGGAACTTCAAAGGTAGTTGGAACAATATTTATTATGTTTATCTTTTATACAACAAAAAAATCAATACAATTATAGAATTAGGTATTGAATATAATATGAAGACAAATAAAGATCAAAATTTTAGTACTTACAAAAAAAATATTGTTTTAATAGATAAAAAAATAAGATTTTTTTCTATGTTAATACTTTAGTCTATCAAATTACCAAGTATTTTAACATTTATGACGCGTGAAATCTTTAGTACGTGTGGATAACATAAAATTGAAAACATTTAAGCGCTATACGAAATTAGTTAACGATTTTTCCGTTAATAACGAACAGACTGCACAATTTTGACACATTTAGAATGCGACACGAACTGCCGTGTCCACAACTATGTGGGTTCGATTAGCTACACGCTGTATCTTGCACATAGCAGGTAGTAGTAGGTAGTGTTAAGACACTCAGTTTCCCATTAAGACACTTTTATTGCTAACTTTGCCTCGAACTCTAGAAGCAGTACGTGTTAAGTTTAGTAACACAACGCCGCGTTTTGCCTCGTTACCAGAACAAAGAAATGAAAATCTTATTCCGAATCGAATTCACAGCCGGTGAGTTTAGACTCTTGTGCCCCGCCCCTGCTCCACGACGGCCTTAAGGAAAATTGCCATTGAAATAATTTGGTTTTCTCATTCTGATTATATTCTTTTATTTAAAAATTAAAAGAAATTCTGGTCTGTTCTTTGATTATGGCGTTCCGATCGTGCCAATCAATCACTAATCATATTGTTAATGTTTGCATTTCAGCTTTGCGGATTGGCTCAATAAAAATAAATTGTCTATTAACACATTTATGTCAAAAGGTTTTTTGCTTATAATAATATCAAAATGTTAAAGCCACTACTGATTTAACATCCACCTTTTTTATGCGAATTCATTTTATTTATAGCTGACCCTACATTGCTGGGTAGCCTAGTGTCAAGACACTCCGTTCTCCAATAAGACACTTTCGTTCCCCACGTTCCGCCGAATTCTTGAGGCACGCGTGTTGAGCGGCGGAATTCATGGCCGCGTCTTGCTACCAAAGCGAGGAAATGAAAATATTAAACATTCAATTCCTCTAAGTGAGAATCGAATCCACGATGGTCTCTATTCAAATTCAATTTTGAAATATTTCAAAACTTAATAATTCTTATAATGTTTTGTACTAAATATCAATTTAAATAAGGCACAAAATGTGCCCAATTTATTTTAACATTAGATATGAACCAGTGACTCACTGTTCGACAGATTATAGTTAATCCAAATAAGAACATATAAAAAGGTAATTCAATTTAGATAACAGTGGGGTTAACTTGGGTATTCCCCGCACCTAGGCAACACGAAACATGACAATTGCAAATATTCAAGTTAAACTTCTAGGTTCAATAAACTTAACAATAGACAGGTTGTCTTGTGTATTCATTTGTATTAAATAGCAAGTATAAAGTCTAATTAGTATAGGAAACAAATACATAACTATAATACACAAAAAATAACACATAAAACACACAAAAAATTGCTACTAAAAATATTATGATACCATCACACCAAGAATGCCTTAATTGGAAGCTTTTTCAGGCAAATGGCTAAAAATAAAATAAAATGTTAGTAATGGCCTATTCTATTCCATGTAAGGATGTTGCAGATGGAGGGCTATCCTCTTACGGCATTATATAGAGTAAAATAAATATAAACCTGTTGACTTATTTCTGTACTTGTATTTCAATTGAAAAAGAAAATATATTAGTAATAATTATTTTTTATACTATTTAGAGGTGGTGGGAAGTTTTCTTGATGTTATATATAAGTATAACCTTACAAATAAGCATTTGCAATATTTTTTGGTATTTTACCATTTAATATTTATAAGATGATAGAGTTCTCATCAGTACACTTCTTCAACATATTACAAGGGTTGCACTAGTCATTATTTCAAATATAGTGTTGGTACAGAGAGGACCTCAAACCAGAAACACTCATAACAGAGGCAAGGCCTAATAAGAAAGAGGCTTGTTAAGTCTGCAATCAGGCTGCAAGTCCCAGTTACTATAAAAATGTTAAATATACCAGTTAAATGTAAATTCTTCTAAATACTGTAGTTTACTTCAAAATACCTTTTAGTTAAATTTATGCATTTTCAAGTGAATGTTTAGTACAGTCTGCAAATATTTTATAGTTTCTTACAAATGTAATATTGAACACAATTGAATTTTTTACAAAATTTTATTATAATTAAAAATGTTTTACCATTTTTGCAAATATAATAATAAAATGACAATAATTTATGTAAGATTAGACTCGAATTAGTACAAATCATATTATCAGTTTCAGCAACCTGTAATATGGAGGTTATTAGGAGTCGTGACACTTTGCTCTTGATTTAGTTCTGACTTTCAACACATTATAAGTGCAGTTTATTGCCAAATTTGTTTTGTAATTTAAAATGGAAAGTAAAATTGTAATAAAATACGTTATTTAGGAGGCCAGTCGTGGCGCAGGGGCACAAAATGTGACTGTAAACCAACTGGTTGTGGGTTCAATCCCCACTCAAAGAGATGAAATATTTATTTAAATTTGTATTTCCATTTCTTCGTTCTCATGTCGAGAACAAGTGCGGCGTTGAGTTCTGCCACTCAACACGCAATGCCTCCACAATACGGCCGAAAGTGGGGAATGGAGTGTCTTAATACTAGGTTCCCTCTGCCTACCCTGCAGTGTGCGGGATACAATGTGAAACTGATTTATTTATTTATATGTTATTTAGTTGGCAATACTTTGTAATAAAAGTAACAAAGGTTATATTTTTCATTAACAGTACTAGTAACAAATTATTTTCATAATTGGGTGGTGGAGAATGGAGAGTCAGAGAAAACTCCTTCTGTCTACACCTAATATAGACACCAGCATTTACATTATTTAAAATTTCTTAAAAGCAAGGAATCTTCCTTGAATAAAAAATTTTTCAATCCACTCATTGCTTCCTTAAGCTGATCGAGAATATATTTCTTTTAAATTCAATTTAGCGTTTATTTGTTACAATAACAATTACTCACCACCTAGGTGCAAATCATTAAACCATATTCATGTTAGTAATGGGAAATATGTTTTTTAAAGTATTGTTATAACAGCTTCATTGTATATAGCAGTATGGTATGCCGGAATTCAACACCGAGCTTTGTCTTGATCCGAGAGCACAGAAAACAATAATAATAAATAATTCATTCTTTGAATCAGGAATATAATCCAAAATTTATTGTTGTGTTTTGAAATCTGAGCTTGTGCTGTCGCACACATAAGGGCTTCTCAATAAAATGAATACTATGTAAAATTGTGAAATATAGAATTTTTAAAAAATAATAATTATATATAAAAGAAAGCTATTTTGGAACAAAGTAAAAAAAATCACATATGAGTCATTTATTTAACCTTGTTAATATTAATGTATTATTTTCTGGAATAATATATTTTTAATCAGCATAGATAATTTATGTATGTATAAAAATATGTTTAAGTAAGTAAAATATGTTTATTTGACAGAAATATTATATGACTCAGTTATGAAAAATTTATATAAATATGCGTAAAGAAACTATTGTTTTAATATAAATAATTTACAATATGTGCTAAAAAACAGATTAGCCAGTTTGAGTAAGATTAAATATATTAAATAATATATTTTGCACTAAATAATAGTAATACTGATCTATTTTCGTTGTCATGACTAATTATTACTAGAAAATATGTACTTTATTGTAATATTGGACCATGTTTGTCTTAGAAAAAATATTAAAATGCCTAATAAAATATTTAAAATAACATTATTTCATACTTTACAAGACCTTTTTGTTATATTAATAAATTATGAATATATAAGCTAGATTTAGTATATATAACATACATTATGTAAGTAAGAAGGATATATCCCAAAAATCTTCCTTACGTATGAGAAAAAATCTCCATAAAGACTAAATTTGCAATCATATGGAGCATAACAAGATGTAATCCGCGAAATAGAAACGAATAGTAACAAATAACGCCCAAAACATGGGGGAAAATTACATATTGATAAGGCGAACGCACGAATCGATGTCCCTCTATATAACAGGGCCGTGCCTTAAATATACATATATTATATACCATTAGTTACCTCTAGTTTACGACAAATTCAGGATATCCTTCCGTAAAGTAGGTCCCTGAGCGATACTATTAACCTATAGTAACTACTGAATTGATTAATTCATCCTAGTAACAATAATTTCAGACATGGGTGTATCTACCACGCATTCGGCCGGCGACCATTTCAAGGGTTCATCGAATTCGTTCGAGTCACACCCAAAAGTGTAGAACTTGAAAAATATATAACCATTATGAAATATCGACAACAAATTAAGCTTACAAGTAGTAATATATGAACGACTTTACCCCACAATCAGCGAATCTCTTGCGATAGATCCTCCAGTGGTTTTCGGGCGCTTCCTAAACCACTATTAAGATTGGATCCTTTTCTTTTGGCACATTTTGTATATATCCAACAAACACTGCACTAAACTGGATATTCAAAAGTTATTAACACGGACTCTTTCACCATTTAGTAGTTCATACACCCTCGAGCTCAATCCTTTTCAGTTTTCACGTCCATTTGCAAATTGCGTCAAAGCTCCTTCAATCCTATTGGCGAGTTCTGCGCTACTGTGGATAGATTCGATTGCGCCCTCTGGACTCGCCATACTGAACTAAAACTTAGGCCATGAGAAAACCAACCTTAGTACCTTGTAATACGTCGTAGTAAAATTCATTCTATATCTGCTTATGACGTTTTAGAAGAAATGTAACAGGGTGCGGTAAGGCTGCTACGAGAACCCCGTACAGTGACGTCAAACTGGGCGTGAGATGCAAATGGCGCACTATTTGATTTTTTTAACACCATTGTGTTACAAAAATAAGTAAGCGTTATGAATTATTAATTTACTAATGCGCTAAATATTTTTTATTAGCATAGCTTGTTAATAATAAATTTAGTGTTTATTGCGTAGAATTAAAAATATACATATTTAATATAGGGAATAATTAATACGTTATCGATTCCCGAGAATCAATTTATAAATGTGAACTTCATAACCTTGATATATTACATAGAAATATTTTTAAGATAATAAATTACTGACTTATAAATTTTAGAAGACAATATTTCATGTCTTATTATAATTTATTTGAACCGGCATATTTGAAAAAGTTTAATGTCCCGTAAATAAAGAAAAAATATTAATAAAATTCAATTCAATTTATTTAATTTTTTACTATTTATTATGTAGTTTTAAATAATAATTATTCGTAATAAAAATCTGAATCTGAAATTAATTGTAATGTTCTACTCTTAAGTATTGGAACTTGATAAAATAAGAATAATAAACATTAATGTTGGCATATTTTATTCAAGAAATAATACATATAAAGCCTATGAAAATAATAACAATATATTATGTATACACTATATTCATTAATGTATAATAAATTTTAAAAGAAAAAAAAACTATTTATTATTACTGGTAACTTCTGGTGTACGATGATTGGGTAATCAAATAAAATCGATTTTGACTCGCGCTTACCATTGGTCGATTACAGCAGTTTTACGTCAATAGTGGTTAAATTAATTTCCGCTGTCAGAATTGTTTTTCTTTTAACGTTTTGAAATTGACGAAGACTTTATAACATAAAGTAGACGTGGGCCGTAACGTCTTTTAGGCATAATCGGTTGCAACTAGTTTCGGATACACGAGTAACTAGTTTTCAAAACTGCTTATTTTTGTAACTAGTTACAAACATTTGCTTAAGTTTATTTTTATAGCTATGATTACAGAAAACGTTGCATGTTATCTGTAATCATAACGGTAAAGAGTGTTATGATTACAAAAATGCTTAAGGTTACCTATCATAATAATGCTTATTCCTAGAATTTGAATATATGAAAAATATTAACTTTTTTTTTTAAATCTGTGAATATGTGTGCAACGGTGTTTAAATATATCTTAACTTTAAAGGGATATAATTCAAAGGTAAAAAAATTGGAGATTTATTTATAAAAAAAAATAATGTTGATTATTTGATTTTTTTATATTTCTTTTAAGCTATATTCACTTAATAATATAATAAAGTCCGCTTAATATTTAATAGTAATGATCTATTCTAATAATTAGGTTCGCAATTTCACATTATAAAATATTCAAAAATATTATTTATAATCAGTTTACTTTCTCTTTTTTAGTACTATTTTTAATTCCATAGAATTTAACTTATGCATTTACTAATTTTAATTTTTAGCATCACTTTTTTTTTCATGGAGTGTGTAATCAATAATATTTTAATGACGTTTTTGTTCTAAGAATGGATATGAAAATAATTTACAATGTAATTGCAGACAAATTCAATCTATTGCTGTCTCTCTTTTCGTTCGAAACGTAGTAAGACAGAGCGAGATGCGACTATGTTAGAATCGATGTAACTGACATTACTATTTTATAATATAATCTATTTGAAATAAGTTACAGTTGTACTACAACTGCTTTTGACAAATGTGTTACTGCTTACTGTCATGAAACTACGTATGTCAAATAATCGTTATGTGTTTGTCCCCGAAACTAGTTATGCGGTTATTCGACTCGTAAGCAGTTTCTGAAACCGATTACGTTTCATAACGCCCATGTCTAACATAAAGTGAATTACGAATGGCAACTAGCGACTAGTCATTTGAGTTGTATTCAAAAATCAGATTTGTTTACATTGTATTTCGTTTATTATTTTACACAATATTATAAAAAATGACTTGTATTTCAAGTAAATTTTATACATAAATAATAAATAAATCTATCGTGTCACTCTCGTAATCCTAGACGATTAGGATTTTGAAGCAGTTTAATTGCGAATAAACATTAAAATTTGTTCTGTGTTAAATTTGTGTAAAATTTGTTTTGATTGTTGAAGATTTGCAATATTAATCGTATTAGGTAAGTATTAAAATAAAATGTTTATTTTTCTCTTATTTCTTATTTATTACTTTATTCTATTATCTTTTATTGCGTTATTGTGGCTCCAATAAGAATCTGAAAAAACTACCAAGTATTTATAAAAGTGGAGTTACAGCAAAGATAGTTAAAAATATATATTAGACTTCCACTTACATAATTATTTTAGATTTACATTTGGATTTTTTTTATTGTGTTTTCAATTATTACTTGGACAAATAAAAGAAGAAATTTTTAGTGTTGTATTTTTTATATATTGAAATTAAACTATATTGACGAAATAAAATATTCCGTTATAAATTATACATAATTTTTATTATGACATTATCCAATACAAAACACACACATACAAACAGTAATTAATAATAATTATGGGAAATTAATTCTATTCTATCAATGGGATCAATAATTTTTACTAATTACATAATAAATGGTTTTTAATTGTATTAATGAACATAATTGTGTGTTTTATATATTTATTTGTTATGGATAATAACCAATGTAGATGTATATTATTTTTTAATTTAGCTACTTATTTAATATATTGTAAATTTGATTAGCTTCAATCATCAATCATCAATTTTTTACATTAACATAAATTGAAACTTGAAAATTGAACATACAATTTATTAACCTTCATTGAAAATATAAAAAGCACAGCAGAATAGACAGGGGTAACATAGTGTTAAGATATGCCAATTCCAAACTTTCATTAAGTTTTCAAGAAATTGTTTGTTGAGTGGCAGAACCTAATGCTGCACTTCATTTACTTCAATGTGAATATGAAATTTTGATTTCAATCTTAATTTATAAAACCCAACCATTGTGATGGGACCCACAATATTGTATTTACAGGCAGATGCTGTCCCATTGTCCCATGACCTCATACAAAGTAGTATTTAATACAACTTTCTAACATAGGAATTTCTTATTTTTTTATCATTTCCTTTTTTTATATGCTTCACTATAATTTTACTTTTTATTGACTATAAACACTTTAACATTAAGTGAAATTAATATTGACAGTGGCAAATGATGAGTCACTTTCACATTGAAACATGTCTTTGTGTTTAGAGACAAAGAAAATATCATAATTAAATTGTGGTTTGATGCTTGTTCTGTGTGTTTTTATTAGCAGCTTCATGCCTTTTCATGTAAAGCAGAGAAGGCAGAGGGAACCTAGTAGTAAGACAGTCCATTCCCCAGGCACTGCAATTTTTTTTGAGACATTGCATGTCAAGTGGCGGAACTTAATGCCGCACTTAGTCTACTGAGAGTAGGGTAATGAAAATAATTATAGTAGTTAATTATTGTAATAATATAGTCAATACTGAAAGATGGGTGCTAAAAAAATAGATATAATCAGTACATATTATTTTATATTGATAGTTAGTTTTTTTTTATCAAATCACTTATTTTATTTTACTATAAGATGACATTGTAAATTTTGAAAAAAAAAGAAACACTTGTTTTAGCCGCTAATTTAAGTTTGATTCTAATTATTTATTAAGTATATTGTGTCAATTAAATGCTTAGATGTATTTTCATGATAATTGTCATGCTATAGCTATATGCTATGTGCATCTGATTGTGAAGATACTATTTGGAAAGTTTTCTTGTAATTTTATTGTAATCTATATATATTTAACTAGCACCATAAAAATATCTGTTTAATAGCAAGGTCAGTATAGAAAAAGTAATTTTAATATACTCTGTTTTCTACATTCTATTAGTTTTAGTGACATTGAGTTTCGAAAGGACGACATCACGCATTACGATGTATTTTGTTATATGGTACATAGGGAATGAAGATCATTTAAATATAAATATTCCTCAACGAAGAAATCGTATTTGCGACCATCATGATAGTTTTTACCTATATGACAATGGCACCAGTACAGGCACTTTGACCCAATCACCGCCATGCATATTAATTGAAAAATCAATGTATCTGAATTCTCTCCATTTGCCTCTCTCCTCCTCCTCTTTCCTCTCATCCTATATACTATATAGATTTTTCTTAGCTTCACGCTGTATCTAGCACGGAGCTGGATAGGCAGTGGGACTCTGGGAAACTAGTGTTAATACACCCCGTTTCCATTAAGACACTCGTTCTCCACTTTCCGGCAAATTCTGGAGGTATTGCGTGTTGAGTGGCGGAACCCAATGCCGCGACTTGCCTTGACACGAAAGCGTTTAAATGAAAATACTATATACTATATCCATACGGAATGCTTTAAAAGTATCCAATAATACTAATACCGTCTTGTTTGTAAAGTTTCACACATATCACGATATGTTGTTATATTTAGTTTAAATACCAAAGTTTATTTACGCGGCATTTATTAGCTGATAGTTGATGGTCATGGAATAATTGCACATGTATTGCTAAAGTTCGTCAGCTCGTTGGAAGGAGCGTGATTATATAGACTTTTTATGATAAATGATTCATTAATTCTACATACTTTGTATGTAGCTACCTCCCTCTTCTGTCTACCACTACTTAGTTAGTTAAAAACCGTACCGAAGACAACAGTATTGTTTTCTAAAACTAGAATATCCAATTAAGATTGTTAAGTGGTACAGCGTCTGGTTTTAAACGCAGGAGTTGTAGTTTCGATTATTACCAGTCGTGGGGAACAAATTATACATTTTTATTCCTTGCTTTGGTAACATACCAAGGAGCGTTGTTGCATTCTACCATTCAGCACGCAATTTTTCCAGAATTATGGAACTTAGTGTCTTAACAATAGGTTCTCTCTGCTACCCGGCCAGATTTATTTATTTATTTATTTATATGGATCTCCAACTGTCATACATATTGGTTTACATTACATACATTCTTAGAATATACTTATACTATTATGTACAACTGATTATAGGAGAACACATCATTCAAATGATAACAAAGATTAAATTATGCTATAATTAGTTCGCAGATGCTTAGCAAGTGCAAAATATTTTTTCTCGACACTAGTCCTACGCCTAAGCCCTGTGCAAATTCCTTAGTCGCGAGCCATCATTAAATCGACGCAAGGCTCAGAGTACAAATTTACCTCCTATGTAGTCGTTGAATTTTTTTGTTTCTTAAGCGTTGAAATATTTAGTTATTTAGGGTTTAGAATGTTAACAGTTTGCAGTTTGCTTGCAGTGAAGGGATTCGGCGAAGGTTGGATATTGCGGAACTGTCGTCCGCAGCTATGTACTTAGCTAATATTTTATAGGCATTCATTTAGGTATATATATACTTATATGTAATTTACTCGAAATCGTAAAATATCTGCATTATGCTAGTTACTGCAGTGCCTATCTAGGACATGGAGACACAGGGCATTAGTTTTGTACTCAAACAGATTTTGAGTTTATTATAATTATCCAAAATTGATGTGATTTTTTTATACTTTTTAATAAGATTTTGCCTTTTTGTTAAGGTCCATGCCAAGATTAACATTGCAACTACATTGGTAGTTACAATAATACAAAAATAAATGAAAATAGATTTATTCATAAACATATTCATACAAGTGTTATTTTTTTCTCGCATAACAATCGACAAGGTTTAATGTATTATTTATTGTATAATTTCTGTTTTCCCGCATATTTGGAGCCTTCCACAAACACAAAACTAAACTACCGTTTTTCAAAAAATCTGCATATTGGGTTACGGTACCTGGGATTTCGTGTAGAATAAATTATTGTCAATTTATAATCATCTGCAGGTCTGTATAGATCTAAATTATCTAATAATTTACGCCACCATAAAGCGTCTTTCAAAGACCTAAATTAATATTTAATTGACATTTCTTTGCTAAAAAATACGTAGGTACGCTGTTCTAATGTTTGTTAACTCCTAATTGAGAACGACGGTTATTTCCTAACCTCTATCTATATAATAAACATATTTTCTTCAAAACATCGCGTGATCGCATTATGATGTTATTGTTTGTATGGAATGATAACTCCAATATGGATCCACGAGATAATGCGATAGTTTAGATTATTCGCTTAAGCACTTTGTTCATTTACGCATCTATATTATCTATGCTTTTGTACGAATATTATACAGCTGAAGTGTTTGTCTGGTTTAAGGCAGTAATCTCAGGAACTACGGGTTATGTTTTGATGTAATCCACTGCACCAACGGACAGTTCCACCGGGTGCTTTAAAATGTGACATGTGTCGTATACAATTCTTAGTTATTTCCATTGGACCATGTGGACGAAGCCGCAGTTTAAAGCCTGTATCTTATTTCGTGTCGTTGTTCTAATTAAGCAGCGTAGTCTTATCTGCTCACAAATCGTGGGAATATTTATTTTTATACAAACATATATGTACATTATTTTTTATAGTCCACAGAAGCAGGTTACGCAGAGGGAACCTAGTGTTAAGATACTCTACGTTTCGCCCAATTTTATTCCACTGAGTAGGAATCGAATCCATAACCAACAGTCAAACGCTGTGTTACTGCGCCACGACGGTGCGTATTTAATATACATTGTAATTTTTTATATATTTGTTCCTGAATTGTGAAACTAAAATAAATCTGTTAGATACATGATGTCATTAGGTAGGTATGAGTTATGTTATAAGAGTTATGTTATAAGTATTTTTTTGTGTTAAATATAAAATCTTGACTAATTGATGTTATTTATTATAAAACTTATTATGCACATAAATACATAAATCCACCGCGAAATTTTAGAGGATAACGTATTGAGTAGCGCAACTCAACGCCGCGCTTTGTCTTGGCTTGAATATTATTATATTGTATTCCTGCTGTCGAATATTATAAATATTAACAGACCGACACATACTATTATATAATACTCGTTAGAATATTTTTTCTTTTCACATAACAGTAGCGATCCCATTTTTTATTTATTTTATTTTTTGTAGAGCTCTACACTTTAACAAGTAGGTAAGTTAAAGTTTACGCAATTCTCTTATAATTGCTTTGCCTCAGTAAAATGTCACGGCCTATATGCATATTTGTATATAAAATATAGTATTTACTTTATTATTATTATAAGGTATAAATAAATTATTTTTTATATATTACTTCTACAAATTATTTTGTTTAAAATATAAATTTACATAAAAAAATTGCCTAAAAAACCAGAAATATAGTCTTCCATGCAGATAATGAACGGTTTGTAGCGGAACACATAGCAAAAATAAAATTTAGTGAATATATTACCTTCATTTATGTATACATGAGAAATTCTATACAGTATGTTGGCGGTAAATCAGGGAATGGCGTGCTTAAACACTAGGCTCTGCTATATGTATGGGCTGAAAAAGTAATATGAACTACATATATATCTACGTTAAAGCCTCACTTCGTTTTGAACTAGTGACCTCGTATCAAGCAATGTCAGTAATTTAACTGACAAGTTCAGCCTAGAGGTCAGTCGTGGCGCAGCGGCGCGAGGTGTGATTGTAAAACCGGCGTTGAGTTCTGCCACTCAACACGCTATGCCTCCAGAATTCGGCAGAAAATGGGGAACGGAGTGTCTTAACACTAGGTTCCCTCTGCCTACCCTGCTGTGGGCGGGATACGGCGTGAAGCTGAAGTTTAGTCTAGCTAGGACGGACGTCTAGGTTAAATGGTTTACTTAAGTTAGGTACCCGTTAGGTACCTGTAAAGTATAATATAAACTACTGCCCAAGGCGGAAGTGAGCATTCATTTTCTTCGATATTAACCTGCTATTATATAAACACGCGAGCGTAGTAGACTATTATTTGCTTTTAATGATATGCATAGTGGTCTATCAGTCTTGAAGCTAGTGACTTATTGGATCGATTTTATGATTATTTTTGTATCAAGTTCTATTTGGTAAGACAGATGAGAAAGATCGCAGTACGAGAACATAGTATCGATGATACTGGAGGAAGGTCACATAAAAAACATAAGGGGTACGGGGGCCAAGTGGTTGATGACAGTGAAGGAACAAAGGAGGTACAATATGGATTTGAGAGGCGGACGGGGTAGCTGACTTGGGACCATCAGAGAAGAAACCACAAATGAAATAAAATAAAATATATAATATTTTATTTAAAAAATATTAAAATATTGTGCTAAAATATACTACAATTTTTTTTGGTCGATCATTTTTGGTTGGATCGAGCATTTTTTCTTGAAGCTTTGAAGGTTCAGTCAGCCAATTAAGGCCAATCGATATTATTCCATTCATAAATCAGAATATGAAATTATTAAAAAAAAAAGAAGCTAAATGTGATTTTCTTTGTAAGCTATGCAAAAGTTGTCGTGTAACTTGGATACCGTTTTGACAGTACCGTTCAAAGCCGAAAAAAAAGCATATATCCCTCAAATTTACGATCGGTAATACTGTCGTTGTTAATGTTTCAAATGTCTGCCTGTACGTGCCTGTAACGACATGCTACATGGAAAGCAATTTATAACGGGAGCTAGATTTTAGTGTATTCATGAATAAAAAAAAGTCGCAGTTTCATATTTTTTTAACCAAGGAACGTATCGCGATACAATATGGTCTCCTCTCGTCCACTATCATTAACTTCTTTATACGTACTCTCTGTGATGCACCTACTTTTTACGTGACCTCCCTTAAGTGTCATCGATATTATATACTGGAAGGACATCAGAGATCTCCTTCTGTATCTTTAACCATTCATTCTTGTTTCATAATTCTTTTTTTCATTCTTTCATCACTCAATGTATCGACGTGACCGAGGTAGTTAACCTGAAAACGTTCTTCCTTATTCTCACTGTGACATCCTCGGTAGTTCCTGTCATTCTGTGTATCTTTTCACATATTATAGATTATATTAGCCAAATCTATCTGGAGTGATGGAAGTCAAAGCCATACTATATCTTTCTGCCAGAGCGAGGAAACGATAATAATTCATTCTCCAGAGTACGAATCGAACCCACCAACGTCGCGTAAACAGTCAGACATTGAGCCCCTGCGCCACGACTGGCCTCAAGTTGAACATAAAATAAACGGAAAGTGGAATGCGAATTCATTTATAATTAGATTTTTCTGTCTGTTTCACATTCAGTGAAAGAAATGTAAAAAATACAATAAAGCAATCAAGTAAAATTGACAGTAATTACAGTGGTACTGAATGAATAGGTATTTTGCTTTCCAAACCTTAATGTATGCGACTAAAAGGGTCGAATTACGAAACTGTGCCGCGAGTGATTTGAACTAATTTATTTTACATTAACCTTGATTTGATGGTAATGAAACGGTTTATGCATCTTGACCGACAGATCTTGGGCGCGTGGACGAAATGACCCTAAACAGAAAATAATTAGAGTTACCTCTACATATACTTTAATTATACAAGAGAAAATTATATCAATTATATTATTATTACTAGTGTTATATTATTATGGAAAATGTTTCCGCTTTTTACGGAAAAGGGAGAAACAGTATATTATTACATTTATACTTATTAAAGAACGATGAGTGAATAATCTATTTTAAGTAATCTAGTTTAGGTATTTCTTTTTACAAAAATAAAGAATATAATAATGTAAATGTATGGTTAAAATAAAACTTTATTATTTGTTCTTATCGGATCAATATCCGAAAGTCGAAAATTATTACGCCATCATACCTACCATAAAATATAGCTTTAATTCCGGTTTTTATTAAAATCTTTTTGAAAGTAAATATTTATCGACGAATTTGTTTTTATTTCCTCTAACCTTCACTTTTTTAAATGATTTATAGAAAATATATTGTAGTTCAAGGTCAAAGGCACTCGAACCCATAACCATCAAGAGCTCTTAAGGTATGCTCTTGTTTGTCTTGTAGTAATATAAGTAATAATTATATAGCAAGGTCGAGGCAATGAACCCATTACTACGGGCTACTTTCTAGTTGCAGCGTCATGGTGATTGGTCCCGGTTAGCACATTTCTTATAAACAGTACTAAATATGTTCTATTAATGATTTTAGTAAAGTTTATATTTAATTTAGAATAACACTTTTCTTTAAAGGGTGATAGCTAATTTCGTCTCACGACATCCAAAATATATTTTTCACTCCTAAAGAAGAAAATAAATATATTTGTGTAGAAACCGTGTAAAAAAATGACGGATTTGAACACGCGCCTGTTGGCTTATTGAGCATAGCGGCAATTTGTTTATTTTGGTAGTTTCGTTCCGTTTCGTTCAGTCATGCTCGATTTTCACTATTTTATCTATTCCTCGTTCTGGTAACAAGGCAAAGCGCGGCATTGAGTTCCGCCACTCAACACGCAATACCTCCAGAATTCGGTGGAAAGTGAGGAACGGTGTCTTTATGGGAACGAAATGGGTTTCCAGTTCTCTCTGCCTATACTGCTATGTGCGAGCGCGGAGCCTAAAATAAGACTAGGTACCTACTACAAAACATGGATTTAGTGTCAACGGTCAAGGAGCTGACTTAACTTTGTTTTTGTTTTAAAAGTGGGTTTTCCGAAAGTTGGATATCCTCTGAAGTGTATGTAAAGTAATAGTATTTACATTTAAACGTTTAACGTGAAGAATGCAAATATTTTCGACGCGCTATATAGGTGTATGCACTCTGCACTTGTGCGACCACACACGATAATTTGTTCAAATTATGACTTGAAAACTTGAAACGGTGGTCGAGCTCGAGGTAGTCATGGCGCAGGGGCTAGGCATGTGGTCTGTCCCTCTCCCGTCAAGTTCTTATGTTCTTATCTCATCAAGTCATCACTCTACAAAATTTCTAGCCCTACAGGAAGACTGTTACTCGGAGAGTTCACTAGCTCTCTGACTATTAGCATTGCATGAATTCCATGAGTGCCCATCACATTGTAGGGAGAGAGGGTCAGCGTAGTGCCAGGGAAATTCAATACAAGTGTAAACTTGTCTAAAATAAAACCCCATTTAAAGTCAATCTATAGGTAAACGTCGATAGTTGAATTGACTGTAGAAGGAAATTTCTAATTTCTTTACTTAAATAATTAAGTTAATACAAATGTTTCTCTGTCGTATCACGACTACAACACATGGGATACTTTAACGACTATTAATTTACACTTCACACCTTGATTTTGTAATTACTCGCTAAATCAAGTATTATTTGCAATGGATTTTTATACTTAATCTTTAAAAAATAATAAACGTCGTCTCTTATATGACCTATAATTGTTTGAACGGCTTGTGCTAGTTTTACGATTTAAAGCCAATTATGTTAAATTACGTTCGTCATGTAGAAATTTCTTAGTTTTTTGTTTACACGCTTTACGCTGTATCCCGCTCATAGCAGGGTAGGTAGAGGGAAAAGTGCTCCGTTCCCATTAAGATATTTCAGTTTCCTAATTTCCGCCATGTTTTGCCTTGTTAACAGAACGAAGACATGAAAGCAATAAAAAAATTATATAAATGGGAATCGTACCCACAACCGTTGCTTTTTAAGGTCACTTGCGCCACTATGCTTCGACATTTTCTATATAGTTGTTTATTATATTTAAAGCCCAGTGTAAAGACGATCCGTTTCCCATTCGACGTTGTTAATAAATAAAGTTATTAGCACCTATATGTGAAAAAATAACTAATACAATTATAAATATTTACAAATCAAAATGTCAATGACAATATAATATTTATAGTCAAACAAAAATATGTAAGTAATGGAAAATTGTCAGAAATCAAACGTTGACAGCTCTCACAGGAAAGCAAATGCGTTTGACACACTGACATCGTTCAACGTGCGACATGTGTTTTGAAATCTTACGCTATCTAGCTAGCGCTAATGTGACAACTTAATTTTTGTCGTTAAGTATAGTTTTTAATTATATGTTTACGTTGTTTTTTAATCTGTCATAGATTACACATAGAGAATCTAGTGATACATCACTTGGCTCTCTTTCTATCAATTTTAGTTTACCAGCGTTTCACAAATCGTACGTTAATATAGTTGAGAAAACCTAGTTTTCTACACCAAGTAGGAAATGAAAGAATGTGCCCAGAACTCTAAATTATATGAGCCCTAAGCTCGAGTAGTTTACTATTGACCTCTGAAAAGTTTCGCTATTCAGATCCTGGCTCCATAAATAGATTATCTCGATATCACCATGCCATTTAAGTTACGTATAATTTTTAAGTTTCATGATGATATTATTATCAACTTTCAATTATTTCACATTCAATTTCTTAAATTTTATTACATAGGTACAAACCCAGAAAAAAATAAGAAAAACACCTAACGAAATATATAAAAAGGGATTGCTATATTAGAAAATAATTCATTTTCCTGATCGAGAATCGAAACCATAACCGTCGCGTGTACAGTCTAATGCTGTATCGCAGTGCACATTATATAAGTGCGTACGTAAGATTAATATCGAGGCCGTCGTGGCACGAAGGCGTGACTGCAACGTGACGGTTGTGGGTTCGAACCCCACTCGGGGGAATGAATCGCTCTGATGTCAAGGTAAAGTGCGGCGTTGAGTTTTGCCACTCAACACACAGTGTCTCCAAAAATTCGGCGAAGAGTGGACGAACGAAGTGTTTCATTACTAGGTTCCCTCTGCCTACCCCGCTACATACGTGATACAGCGTGAAGCTGATAAAAAGAAAAAAAAGGATAATATAATATAAATGCCATCTAATACATCGTTACTCCGTACAGGGTTAACTGCGCTATAAAGCCTTGGCTGTTTTCCAATATTTCTATTGAGCTTTAAGCACTCTTGTAAGAGCAAAGACTTCATGCAACAAGTTGTACTTCGTAAATATACACAGCATCCCTACCAGTTTTCTTATTCAGAAAATAATCTTTTAAGAAATAAATTGTGTTGTTATTTTTTTACAAGAACGTATAAAAATATTTATTTAGAGAACGTATTAAAATAGTAACGTAACCGGGACTCGAACCGTTTTTGCGTGTTTGTTATTTCTTTTAAGTTTTATTTTTACGCATATTCTGTACATAACAGCGTAGTAACGAATATAAATTAAACGTGAATCGAAACGACGGAAGGTTATCACATAGAATTTTATTTTGCAACTGTTTCAGGTTATTAGTTACTTTTTTAATAGGGTAGAAGAGGGAACCTGGAAATCTAATGTTAAGATACTCCTTTCTCATTAAGAAGTTGCCATTCTCCACTTTCTGTTGAATTCAAAAGGAAGAAAGAGAAAGAGGAGAATTCGTATACATTGCAGTTTCAGTCTCACGCTTGTGGTCCTGCTCCACGACTTGCCATGTCTGTTACATATATAACTAAAGTATCTACTTAATGTAAAATATGTATCCATATTATCTACGTGTACGCATTGTTATATATTTATACTTTACGATATTATCTTATTCACACGAAATTATTATTTGTATAGAAAATACAGTTCGTTTCCTCTGTGTTGTTGAAATAGAATACAGTTAGGTTTTACATGTTATAGTTCTACGATTAAATAGTGGATAATAAATTAAATAATGCCTACTTTTCTTTCACCCAGGATTTATAAAGTTCTACGAATTTACATTTCAATTAAGTTGTTTTTTTAACAACATT
Source organism: Heliconius himera (assembly GCA_021202915.1). Lineage (NCBI taxonomy): Eukaryota > Metazoa > Arthropoda > Insecta > Lepidoptera > Nymphalidae > Heliconius > Heliconius himera. The sequence continues at coordinate 210,365 of JAJHJA010000214.1, forward strand.
TAATAATATTTGATTATAAATATTTTTATTGGTTCCCTTAGAAAGATTTTTTCCTTTTACCTCGTTTGTAATTTTAAATATTTAATATTTTAATTTAAATTAAACTTTGATTATTTTAAAAATACTGTGTTTATCATTTGGCTGTATTTTTTTTCCTGTATTTATTAATTATAAATCAGATCAGTGATTTAATCTATAACCATCATGGAAGAAATAGTGACATATGACATGAGTATAAAGAGAAAAAATGTAGTGATTTGACACTACACTATATTTTTTGACAGTCCAAACCTAAATAGTTTAAAAATATATCTAAAGACATACAAAGATATAAGGAAATATATAACTCTTAATTTCGTTTTAAATTTTAAATTATATTTAATGTTTAATTATATTTAATGTGATAAGTTATTTCATCACGAATTGCAAAACTGTAAGTAAACCTTAGGGCTTGCGTCTAATCTGGGTTAGACTTCCGTTGCGGGAGTGCTGGAGGCCATTCAGGCTAGACACATGCCTCTCTCTTGCTAGTTGAAAATTTTGATTTTTTACAAAAAAATAGCAAATAATCGCGCTAAGAAACACCAATTACCGTTCAATTTTTAATACAAGAAGAAATGGGTGAATATTTGAAGATAGACATATTCGGGGTTCGTAAAATTAATTCAAATATTGTGTCCAATTACAACATTTATAGGTTTAATATGATGTTTATAGAGGCGACTATTGAAGGAAACCAAACGCACACTTGTTGGACTACTCTATAGGTTTAAATCTGAAGCTGAAAATTTTCGTCAAACGGTAATGAGATATATAGCATATGGTAATTAGCATTAAAAAATGGTAATTATGCTTCGTTATTGGTGATTAGAAACAAAATTAATAATATACTGGAATCGCATATGTATTAGTCTTTTATATAATTAATTATCAAAAAATCTATCTGTTTGCCAAATATTCAAAAAGAACATATTTAACAAATCAAATGGTAAGATTTGATGAAATTTTTGATGTCCTGCGACCGCATGATAATGGGGTCCAAATATAATTTATTATCAGGCTTTATATCAGAGATTGCCGTGTGATCCCGGCCTAGAATAGGATCATCCTGGTACTGGTGGTGTCGTAAGAGGTGACTAAAGTACGTGTGGTAGAGTCACGTCGTCAGCAATGGCAACACGCATGGGCAGACTCGACCGGATCATTACCACCCCCGGCATTTAAAACCGGCGCTGAGTAGTGGCTTTATGCCACTGCGTATCGCATCAGGTAATGCCGGGCTCCAGCGCCCAACCCACCTTACAGGCAGGCAACGCACCTGTCGCTCCTCTGGTATTGCATGGTGTTGTGGGCGGCGGTGATCACTTACCATTAGATGACCCGCACTCGTTTGCACTCGTTTGCCTGGTCTTTTCCATGAAAAAAAAAGACAGAATTTTAACGGCAGGTTCGACTCTTTTACGTTTTGGCTTAATTGAAATATTACTTAAGATTTGAATAGTCCTGTTAGTCGGCTTAGATTGATGTATTACAGCTGTGGTCGCATCTAGCGAATTATTATTTCGATTCTCTTTCTTTGTAATAAATTCTTTTTTGCCTGATGTCGCTCTAGAAATGGTATCATGTTCAAAAAAGAATTTAATATCCTGTTTTAGTTTCTCATATTCGATATTTCTTTTGTTATTTTTTTGTAATGAAAATTATTACTTTCAGACAAAACCTTGAGATCTTTAAAAAAATGATAATAGTAATAATTCAACTTTTAGCTGGCCTAGAGGAGTAAAGCCTTACAATATAACAAGAGATCAGTTTATACTGGATCTAATTACCATTTTCAACAACTCATTACCGTTTGTCCAAATACAAACGGGAAAAATGGTAATTATACAAATGGTAATTAGTTTTTGGTATACTTTTTTACATTAAACGTTCTTTATAAAAAATATTAATTTCGGAATGTCATCAATGAAAAGAGAATCCTATGACGCGTATCACATCTTATAAAAATTATTAATAAAAAAAATAGGCTTACCACGGCAATCTCAAACGGTAAGGAGATTTTTATTTGACAAACACGATTATTGGACGTTTAAGGTAGGCTAGACTTGGCACCAATACACTCTTAGATGTGTCACCTGCACGAGTAAAGACGCGCTGCTGTACACGTTCGCATAGAACTTACTCTTTCAATAGTAATACATTTCGCAGCAAAATAACCATGCGATTGTGTGAACAAATGGTAGTGAGTGGAACGCGCTGGGACAATTTTTGAAGTTAATACAAATTATCTAAAAGTGTTCTTTAATGTGTATGGTTTTGTCAATTGATAAAACATATAATGTATTACATAAATTACTGCTTTAAAATACAATCTTTAAAGTATATTTATAACTTTTCGAACATAAACCGCTAAAATTTGGGAATTGGGACACGAATGGTAATGAGATTTGAGAAACGTTTACAAACATAACTTAGCTATTTTTAACAATAGGAATATATTATGTACATCGGTATGTCGTGTTGTAACAATTTTTTAATTAATTTAAAAAAAAACATAACATTTTATCTTACTTAGTAGTTATTTGGGGAGGGCCGCGTGATATGCACATATTCAAATAATCACCCAAATATGAACGGTCATTGTACTTTCTGACTAATTATTAATTATTGAACTGAATTTGAAGTACTCGTAAGAACATATCTTACCTCTTTGTGCTAGTTTGAATAAACTATTTTTGGATATTTTCAACATTTTTAAAATTATATTCCACATTTAGAAAAAACATCTTATTTCTCATAACATACCATGAAAGTTAGCTTGAGAAATTAAAGCCATTTATTACGATACTCTCCATTTATACGTTACCTTTTTGGTATAAGTTAACTTATCCACATTTTTGTCTAAAACTCATTACTCCGTCGTATGTGTAGGTATTTCAGAATGTCTTTATCCAAAAGCTACAGCCCATTTCTTTTCGTTCTGTTCAAGTCGCTTTTTTGTTTGAGGTCCATGAACAACCAAATTTACCTAAAATAAAAAATAAATGTATATTAAAAATTATTGTATAATTGTCATAAGCAATACTGAAATGATAATCAATTTCCTTTTACAGCTTCACGTTTTTTCCTGTGTAGCAACCAGAAAGAGAACCCACTGTTCCGTTCCCCATTTTTCGCCGATTTTTTCGAGGCATTGCGTGATGAGTGTGAAACTCAACACCGGGCTTTTGCCTTGGTACCAGAGCAAATATTAGTAAAAATATTAAGAAATAATAATTAATTTCCTCGAATGGGGGTCAAACCTACAACCGTAGCGGGACAGTCAAACGATTGTGCCCCTGTGCCACGGTGGCCTATGGTATGTTTAAATAACGAAATATTACATGAACATCACACAAAATACTCAAATCATCATAACAATTTTCTTATTTGAGTCCATTCAGTAAATTACGTTCGCCTCTTGTTTAAATATCAAAAGGACGAGTCGGCTCAGTAATTGCGGCTATTTGAGGCGCACTCGTTATTTCTAGAGGTATTGCGACAGGGTACTTTGGAATTGCTTTATTTGAAGTGAAAAACGTGTCCTTGACGTAACGGGGTTACGACAAGCCTCCCCTTTGAAACTTATTGCCCGTATATGTGTACCTAATTTTAATGTATGTCTTTAATTTTCTTGATGACACTTTACGGCTCAGTTGAGGTGTATCCATTAAATTATAGTTATGATAATGTGGGTAAAAATTCGATATGCGTAAATTCCATAATTCATGTTCATTATTATAATGCTTTTTTTGACGCTGAAAAAAACATTTTTACTCAGATCGCTTGAGTGCAATACAAATATACCGTACGAAATACAAAGGAAAGGTACCGTGGGGCACTAAAACCCAGCAGTAACCTCCCCACCTAATTAAAACACCGTAGGTTTGCTTGCGCATGCTACTACGGAGCCTTAGTGGAATGTCCGCGTAATGCTGTGCACCGTTGCTTTCAGGGTGTCTCATGGCTTCTTCTAAAACACCAGCAGCCTCTATGACCAACAGAAGGGTTTCCCCGACTCTCTTGCAGTAGCTCGTCGAATAAGATATGTACATACTGCCTTCCCCTGGCAATTGTGGGTATATAAGTATTTAAGCTTAACATTGGTTAATTGCGATTTATACGTCGATAATAATAATTTTCCTTCCGCAAATATTATTTATACCTGTCAGTATCTATAGTATTATTTTATATTCAATGCTTATACAAATATCTTTTGTTAGCGTCGTTTTACCATATCTATACTTAGTCAATGTCACGTATATACGAGGAAGACAAAACCGCAATATTTTATATCGTATGTATTACCATAGTTATCTATGGTCATCTATCATAATTTTTAATTAAAAAAAACAATGCATAGATATATGCGTTCTCGTATGAATTTACAATAATTTTTTTGAGTTCCCGTATCCAAAAGCCGCAACAGGATCCAATTATTAAGACTCCGTTGTCTGTCTGTCTTTTCGTCTCTCATGCCAGGTCGTATTTCATAAACTGGGAGAGTTAGTGCGAAATTTTCATAAAATATATATTTATGTTTCTGCTAAAACAGATATATAAATACTTAAGCCCCTGGGAGCCCGTCCCATACAAAAGACTACAACATTATTTCTTATGCCGTTTTATAGATAATGGTACGGAACCTTAAGTGCGCGAGTCCGACTTGCACTTGGCCAGTTTTATATAAAACAAAGTATGCCTATCGATTTCCTCAGTGATATGAAGATATTACTTAAATTCGTGGCGAATCTTTGGAAATTGTTTTGCAATTCGGCCAAGTTACCTTTCTCCATGTGGATTTCGTATTAGGTACTGTTTACATCTGAAACGTATGTTACTCTTGCAATTGTACATCTCGTGATTATAGTACGTAATTATACTCTATGCCCAACATTTGATATTTCTATATAATATAAAAAATATTATACATATTTTTATTTTTATGATTTATTTAAACATGCTTTAATTAATGAGTAGATTGAACGAGACTTAAAAAATAGCTTCTCGTTTTTTCAGCCTAGCAGAGTAGGCAGAGGGAATCTAGTGTTAAAACACTTCGTTCCCCACCTTCCAACTATTAGTCGACACATCGTTTACTAAGTGGCGGTAATAAACGCCGCGTTGTCTTCCTACTAGAGCGATGAACCGAAAATAATTGTGTGCCGCTGCATCACGATGTTTTTAATTTTTTTGCATCTTCAAATTGAATCTCGCACATAGCAGGATAGACAAAGGTAACCTGGGAACCTACTGTTAAGATATTCCGTTTTCATTAAGAAGTTCCGTTGCCCACTTTCTGATAAATTCCTCGAAAAATTCGGTGGAAAGTGGGCAACGGAGTATCTTATCAGTAGTAGGGATTGGTGCGTTCTGGCTCATTAAATTGATCGCCTTATCAATCAAAATTTTCCGCGGATTTTCTCGCGGGTCGCGGTTTAGATTAATTAATTGACCGCGGATTAAATTGATTACCCCGGATCCGCGGATTTTTTCGCGGTTAGTACCCGCCATTATTTTGTGTCTTTTCATAGAGTAGTAGGGATTGGTGCGTTCTGGCTCATTAAATTGATCGCCTTATCAATCAAAATTTTCCGCGGATTTTCTCGCGGGTCGCGGTTTAGATTAATTAATTGACCGCGGATTAAATTGATTACCCCGGATCCGCGGATTTTTTCGCGGTTAGTACCCGCCATTATTTTGTGTCTTTTCATAGAGTAGTAGGGATTGGTGCGTTCTGGCTCATTAAATTGATCGCCTTATCAATCAAAATTTTCCGCGGATTTTCTCGCGGGTCGCGGTTTCTTTAACATAAGAATATCTAACCTAACCTAACCTACTCATCATAGAACCGTTTCATATTTGTGTTGGTGGCGCACCATTTTGATTAATTAATTAATTTACCGCGGATTTCGTTTTATTTTTTTGCATAACAATACTAACCTAACCTAACCTAGTTCGCAGTAAAATTGTTTTCGTATAATACCTACTCATCATAGAGCCGTCTCATATTTGTATCGGTTGGTTATCACATAGTTATTTTGTTGTAATCATCTCTGACTCAGGGTTAAATATTTAATACAATCAACGCTGATTTGAAAGGCTACGTAAGCTGATGTACAAAACTTGTTGATACATGTCTCACCGGAAGACGAATTGTACCTGCCTTTGAAAGAGGAAAGATTTATATCCCTTAAGTATTTCTTTTGCAATTATCTCTGAGTCAGTGTCCGTTTCAATATTACATTCATGTCCCTACAAGTTTCATAGGGTGGAGGGGTGCTTTCATACCGTATATAAGCTGCACTGGAAGCTGTTCTGATATGAAATAATTGTTGTTCGTGATACGTGAAAGTGCTCTTCCGATACGAAACAATGGCGGTGAGTATTATTTTTAAGTCATTTACTAATTTATTTATGTTGTTGCCCAGTAAATATATTGTGTACTTTTTCATTATTGCAGCTGTCAAGTAACAACACGTTTGATTACAATATGTGTGAAAAAATTGAACAAAAGCACCGCTTAGAAGGGTGAGTTTTACCTCTTTTGGTTTTTTTAATCATCTGCGTGGTGGGAGGTTGCTGTGTACTGTATTTAAAAGATGTTTGCACTGGGAATAGAAGCATTGTGTTTGTAGTGATTATCGGCATCATTATGTTTTCTCTAAGTTCCTTCGAAATAGCATCTTTGAGTAAATCACTCATTGTGACCAAACTACACCGATATGTGCGCATTTGGTACATTAGCGGGAAACTGCCAGAATCTCTGAAGATAGATCCGTGTATAGTGCCTTATTTTACACCGTGTCCTGGACATGGCAATATCAATAGTTCTGGTGACACAATAGACGGTCCTTTCACGATGCAAGCGTATTGTGCTATGTGTAGAGAAATAAATAGAAGTACGTATTTTTAAATGTGTGAACAAAAAATAAATATAGGTGATATTCGTTTCAATAATTTTTTATGTTTTTGTTACAGTGTCATAGAAAAAATACGGAAACAAAGAGATGCTTCGCTACTACCCCACGAAGTAGCACAGAGTGGATCGGGCTTGCAAGAATCCTCTACAGCTGTACCGTCTACATTTGAACCTGGAAAAGACGTCATCGAATGTTCGAGTTGTAAATTGCTCGTTTCAAAAAGGTATTATGCCAGCCATTTAAAAAGCAGCCTTCATAAAAGCAATATCTTGCGATTACATGATGAGTTATCAAATGTGTATTTGATTGATAGTGCGTTTGGACAAAGAGTGGTGACTTATCGAATAACACACCCCTCATCATTAGGAGTGGAATTTCAAACCCCTGAAAGTTTTCTTAATGATATTAAAAGCACTGTCTTAAACTTAATAGATGATTGCATAAAAACTTTAACATTAATAAAAAATAATTTTATCTTGCACGCTGATTTTGTCCAGGAAAGTAAAAGCTTAGAAAATTCATTCGATTTTCAAACCGTCAATAATTCTATATGTATCGGTGATGATTATGAAGCAACTTACCAAATAATAATGAATGACATTTGTAATAAAATAAGTGAGTTTGAGAAAAAAGATAGTGGATGGAGTCTTAAAAAAATAAGAAATATTGATTTGAATGTTAATAAATTTAATCCTTTGAGGGGGTCTTCGTATATTGACTTACCAATTGACATAAAACATAAAAAGGCAATTATAAACGTCAAAAATAATGATGTGCAGTGTTTCAAATGGGCGGTACTCTCTGCTTTATATCCAGTTACAAAAAATTCAGATAGAGTGAGTTCATATATTCATAATCAAAATAAACTTAAATTTGGAAAAATATCTTTTCCTGTAAAACTCAAAGATATTCACAAGTTTGAAGAATTCAATAACTTAAGCATAAATGTCTTTGGTCTCGAATATAATGCTGAATCTCGATGTAATAGACTTATAGGTCCGCTATACTTTACAAAACGTCGAAAACTTACTCATATTAATCTATTGTATATAAACAGCGGATCGCGTGGGCACTATTGTTACATAAAATGTCTTTCTAAATTACTTCACAAACAGATAAATCGGACACATCGCGCTATTCACATTTGCGATGGTTGTTTGATGCACTATCCATCTAAAAAATGTTTAGATCAACACCAACATTTTGATTGTGTCCACATTTGTACTGATTTACCAGATCCAATGAAAACAAAAAAGAACTGGTTTAATGTAGAAACGGCTAGCAACAAATTAGCGTTTAATAATTACGAGCGAAAGCTTAAACTACCATTTGTAATATACGCAGATTTCGAGGCATTTTTAACCCCCATTCAAACATGTCAAAACGAGGCTACGAAATCGTACACCAATAACATACAAAAACATGCGGTGTTTAGTTTCGGTTATTATTTAAAGTGTTCATATAATGACAGTCTCTCCATTTATAGAACGTATACGGGCGAACGTTGCGCCGAACAATTTATGAAGCATTTGAAAGGGGATTTAGAATTAATTTGTAAAGAAAACTCTTTTCCTAAACCTCCATTACCGCTATCGGAAAGTGATAATTTGCATGTTTTACAAAGTAAAGTTTGTTATATTTGCAATAATGATTTAGATAATAATAATAATGTTATATGTTATGATTGGTACAGTGGTAAATACGCAGGTGTTGCTCATACGTGCTGCAAGAAAAAGTACAAAGCCCCACGATTTGTCCCGGTATTCTTGCACAATTTAGCTAATTACGATGCCCATTTTATTGTGCACGCTCTAGGTTTTGAAGAGGGTAAAATTGATATAATCCCTCAAAATAAAGAAAAATATATTTCTTTTTCAAAATATTTAAAAATTAAGAATAATAATATCTCGTTAAGATTTTTAGACTCATTTAAATTTATGTCAAGCAGTCTTGATAGATTAGCACATAATATAAAAACACATCAATTTGTTGAGCTCAAAAAAAATTACCCGCGAGATGAAGACTTTAAAAGATTAATTAGGAAGGGTGTATATCCATACGAAATAATGACTTCGTTCGAAAGTTTGAAAATATCATCATTGCCAACACAAAATCAATTTTTTAATTCGTTGGTAAATACAAATGTATCAAATGATGATTATAGACATGCCCAAGATGTTTGGAATCATTTCAAATGTGGAACCATGGATGATTACACTAGTTTATATTTGAAAACAGACGTTTTGTTGCTGACCGATGTATTTGAAAACTTTCGCAATATATGTATGAAAACTTATGATTTGGACCCTGCTCATTACTATACCGCACCAGGTTTGAGTTGGGATGCCATGTTAAAGTCCACAATGATAGAATTAGAATTATTAACAGATTTTGATAAAATAGCTTTCATAAAAAAGGGTATCAGATTTGGTATATCGCAATGCAGTAACAGATATGCGAAAGCAAATAACAAATTTATGGAGGATTACGATAGCAAATTGCAATCCTCATATCTAGTTTACCTCGATGCAAATAATTTATATGGGTGGGCTATGTCACAACCCCTTCCAATCGGTGACTTTGAATGGGTCGATGTAAATGTTGATTTCAACATAGCAAACGATGCTGAATATGGATACATATTAGAAGTCGATTTGCAATATCCTGTTGATATACACGATAGTCACTCGGACTTACCTTTTTGCTCTGAAAATATATCCATCGGTGGTAGTAGAGAAAAAAAACTAGTACCCAACTTGAAAGATAAAAAAATATATATTATTCATTACAGGAACTTAAAACAATGTATAGACAACGGTTTGCATTTACATAAAATTCACAGAGTTCTAAAATTCAAACAGAGGGCGTGGTTGTCTAAATATATCGATTTAAATACCAAAATGCGGTCCACGGCGTGTACTGAATTCGATAAAGATTTTTACAAGTTGATGAATAATTCAGTATTTGGAAAAACTATGGAGAATATTGAAAAACGAGTCAATTTTAAGTTACTCACCCATTGGTCAAACAATGGTGGTATGGAAGGTGCGCAGAGTTTGATATCCAAACCTGAATTTCATAGTCTATCGATATTTTCTGAAAACTTGGTTGCGGTTCAATTGAATAAAACCAAACTCTACTACAATAAACCGATTTACTTAGGGTTCTGTATATTAGATATATCTAAAACACTTATATATGATTTTCATTATTCATTCATGAAAAACAAGTTTAAAGAAAATTTAAAATTACTTTATACCGATACAGATAGTTTGATATATCAAATTTTCACAGAAGATTTTTATAATGACATTAAAATTGATTTGGATAGATATTTTGATACATCCGATTATCCTCCCAATAATCCATATGGGTTCCCCCTCATTAATAAAAAGAAAATAGGACTTTTTAAAGATGAAAACAATGGAATGATTTTTAAAGAATTTGTAGGCCTGCGATCTAAAATGTATGCAATGGATGTAGGTGATAAATTCATTGCCAAAGCCAAGGGGGTAAATAAAAGTGTAACAAAATCTTTTCAAATAAAGGACTATAAGGATTGTTTGTTCAAAAAGAGAATTAAAATGGATTCAATGATACGGTTTAAATCAATTAAACACATAATTTACACCCAAAAAAATAACAAAGTTTCTTTATCGCACAATGATAGTAAACGTTATTTAATAGAAAACTCTACAGACACACTTGCATGGGGTCATTATAAATTACAGTGATTAGGTATTTTGTTTTGTATAATCATTTATTGTAAAATATGAGGTATGTATCTTGAATATATGAATCATACCGTTAGAGTAAGATAGTTATAATATTTCTCTAATTTGTAATATACACTCTAAACTCGGCATAGTATTGTTAGTATAAGTTAGCCATAAGACTTCTTTAATTTGTACATATATATATATATATATATATATATATATATATATATATATATATATATATATATATATATATAAATAAAATAAATAAATTATAATAAAAACCCATGTATTATTTCATAACCACCCCATTTGTATTAATAACGTTTAGCAGGGAGGTCGCAGACTAGAAAAATGCATCATTTTATTCATCCATTCACCGCTATAGTTGCGGGTCCTAGCGGATGTGGAAAATCTAATTTTGTTACGCATTTTCTGAATTATGTTGAGGATATATGCAATACACAATTTAATGAAATAACTTGGTGTTACGATGAAATGCAACCCTTGTACAATTTACCGAATGTAAACTATAGTCAGGGTATTCCCGATTTAAGTATGTTCGATGGTAAGCAGCCTCAATTGCTCATAATCGATGATCTAATGAGGGAATCCGATGGGCGCATCGTTGATATTTTTACAAAAGGTAGCCATCACAGAAATTTGAGTGTGTTTTACATTTCACAAAATTTGTTCCATCAGGGAAAAGGACAACGAGACATATCTTTGAATTCAAGTTACATTGTATACTTTAAAAATCCTCGTGATAAGACACAAATTCGCTACTTAGCACGACAAGTTTACCCTGAAAATTCAAAATTTGTTGAAGAGGCTTACAAAGACGCAACCAAGGAGGCACATGGATACCTGATGATAGACCTTAAACAAAATACTAATGACATGTGCCGCTTTAAAACTAAAATATTCCCGTTTGATGCAAATTGTACGGTATATGTTCCTAAAAAGAATGGGTTTAAATATAACAAACATGAGGAAATTTTTATCAGTACTTAATAATGCCTGCTCGAGTAAATACGCATCGCAGTTTATTGACGGCATTACATACACTAAAACCAAAATATCGCAAGGCATTATTAAAATCTTGTGGTGATGAAGAAATACACTGTATATGTGAGTGTATATTTAACATTTTGAACGGTAAAATTTCCCTTAATGATAAAGATAAATCAAAGTTGAGTAAATATAAAACAATCCTCAGAAAATTAATCTTAAAAGGGAAAAATAAGTGGCGAAAACGTATTATTGTTCAAAAAGGTGGTGCATTTTTACCTATAATTTTGGGATCTATTTTATGTGGATTATTTAGTAGTATAATTTAAGCACAATGGAAAACGTGAAAAAGATGATCTTGATAGAACCCGAACTAATAGACAAATTATAGTAATGAGCAGGGTCCAAATCATAAGTTTTCATACATATATTGCGAAAGTTTTCAAATACATCGGTCAGCAACAAAACGTCTGTTTTCAAATATAAACTAGTGTAATCATCCATGGTTCCACATTTGAAATGATTCCAAACATCTTGGGCATGTCTATAATCATCATTTGATACATTTGTATTTACCAACGAATTAAAAAATTGATTTTGTGTTGGCAATGATGATATTTTCAAACTTTCGAACGAAGTCATTATTTCGTATGGATATACACCCTTCCTAATTAATCTTTTAAAGTCTTCATCTCGCGGGTAATTTTTTTTGAGCTCAACAAATTGATGTGTTTTTATATTATGTGCTAATCTATCAAGACTGCTTGACATAAATTTAAATGAGTCTAAAAATCTTAACGAGATATTATTATTCTTAATTTTTAAATATTTTGAAAAAGAAATATATTTTTCTTTATTTTGAGGGATTATATCAATTTTACCCTCTTCAAAACCTAGAGCGTGCACAATAAAATGGGCATCGTAATTAGCTAAATTGTGCAAGAATACCGGGACAAATCGTGGGGCTTTGTACTTTTTCTTGCAGCACGTATGAGCAACACCTGCGTATTTACCACTGTACCAATCATAACATATAACATTATTATTATTATCTAAATCATTATTGCAAATATAACAAACTTTACTTTGTAAAACATGCAAATTATCACTTTCCGATAGCGGTAATGGAGGTTTAGGAAAAGAGTTTTCTTTACAAATTAATTCTAAATCCCCTTTCAAATGCTTCATAAATTGTTCGGCGCAACGTTCGCCCGTATACGTTCTATAAATGGAGAGACTGTCATTATATGAACACTTTAAATAATAACCGAAACTAAACACCGCATGTTTTTGTATGTTATTGGTGTACGATTTCGTAGCCTCGTTTTGACATGTTTGAATGGGGGTTAAAAATGCCTCGAAATCTGCGTATATTACAAATGGTAGTTTAAGCTTTCGCTCGTAATTATTAAACGCTAATTTGTTGCTAGCCGTTTCTACATTAAACCAGTTCTTTTTTGTTTTCATTGGATCTGGTAAATCAGTACAAATGTGGACACAATCAAAATGTTGGTGTTGATCTAAACATTTTTTAGATGGATAGTGCATCAAACAACCATCGCAAATGTGAATAGCGCGATGTGTCCGATTTATCTGTTTGTGAAGTAATTTAGAAAGACATTTTATGTAACAATAGTGCCCACGCGATCCGCTGTTTATATACAATAGATTAATATGAGTAAGTTTTCGACGTTTTGTAAAGTATAGCGGACCTATAAGTCTATTACATCGAGATTCAGCATTATATTCGAGACCAAAGACATTTATGCTTAAGTTATTGAATTCTTCAAACTTGTGAATATCTTTGAGTTTTACAGGAAAAGATATTTTTCCAAATTTAAGTTTATTTTGATTATGAATATATGAACTCACTCTATCTGAATTTTTTGTAACTGGATATAAAGCAGAGAGTACCGCCCATTTGAAACACTGCACATCATTATTTTTGACGTTTATAATTGCCTTTTTATGTTTTATGTCAATTGGTAAGTCAATATACGAAGACCCCCTCAAAGGATTAAATTTATTAACATTCAAATCAATATTTCTTATTTTTTTAAGACTCCATCCACTATCTTTTTTCTCAAACTCACTTATTTTATTACAAATGTCATTCATTATTATTTGGTAAGTTGCTTCATAATCATCACCGATACATATAGAATTATTGACGGTTTGAAAATCGAATGAATTTTCTAAGCTTTTACTTTCCTGGACAAAATCAGCGTGCAAGATAAAATTAATTTTTATTAATGTTAAAGTTTTTATGCAATCATCTATTAAGTTTAAGACAGTGCTTTTAATATCATTAAGAAAACTTTCAGGGGTTTGAAATTCCACTCCTAATGATGAGGGGTGTGTTATTCGATAAGTCACCACTCTTTGTCCAAACGCACTATCAATCAAATACACATTTGATAACTCATCATGTAATCGCAAGATATTGCTTTTATGAAGGCTGCTTTTTAAATGGCTGGCATAATACCTTTTTGAAACGAGCAATTTACAACTCGAACATTCGATGACGTCTTTTCCAGGTTCAAATGTAGACGGTACAGCTGTAGAGGATTCTTGCAAGCCCGATCCACTCTGTGCTACTTCGTGGGGTAGTAGCGAAGCATCTCTTTGTTTCCGTATTTTTTCTATGACACTGTAACAAAAACATAAAAAATTATTGAAACGAATATCACCTATATTTATTTTTTGTTCACACATTTAAAAATACGTACTTCTATTTATTTCTCTACACATAGCACAATACGCTTGCATCGTGAAAGGACCGTCTATTGTGTCACCAGAACTATTGATATTGCCATGTCCAGGACACGGTGTAAAATAAGGCACTATACACGGATCTATCTTCAGAGATTCTGGCAGTTTCCCGCTAATGTACCAAATGCGCACATATCGGTGTAGTTTGGTCACAATGAGTGATTTACTCAAAGATGCTATTTCGACGGAACTTAGAGAAAACATAATGATGCCGATAATCACTACAAACACAATGCTTCTATTCCCAGTGCAAACATCTTTTAAATACAGTACACAGCAACCTCCCACCACGCAGATGATTAAAAAAACCAAAAGAGGTAAAACTCACCCTTCTAAGCGGTGCTTTTGTTCAATTTTTTCACACATATTGTAATCAAACGTGTTGTTACTTGACAGCTGCAATAATGAAAAAGTACACAATATATTTACTGGGCAACAACATAAATAAATTAGTAAATGACTTAAAAATAATACTCACCGCCATTGTTTCGTATCGGAAGAGCACTTTCACGTATCACGAACAACAATTATTTCATATCAGAACAGCTTCCAGTGCAGCTTATATACGGTATGAAAGCACCCCTCCACCCTATGAAACTTGTAGGGACATGAATGTAATATTGAAACGGACACTGACTCAGAGATAATTGCAAAAGAAATACTTAAGGGATATAAATCTTTCCTCTTTCAAAGGCAGGTACAATTCGTCTTCCGGTGAGACATGTATCAACAAGTTTTGTACATCAGCTTACGTAGCCTTTCAAATCAGCGTTGATTGTATTAAATATTTAACCCTGAGTCAGAGATGATTACAACAAAATAACTATGTGATAACCAACCGATACAAATATGAGACGGCTCTATGATGAGTAGGTATTATACGAAAACAATTTTACTGCGAACTAGGTTAGGTTAGTATTGTTATGCAAAAAAAATAAAACGAAATCCGCGGTAAATTAATTAATTAATCAAAATGGTGCGCCACCAACACAAATATGAAACGGTTCTATGATGAGTAGGTTAGGTTAGGTTAGATATTCTTATGTTAAAGAAACCGCGACCCGCGAGAAAATCCGCGGAAAATTTTGATTGATAAGGCGATCAATTTAATGAGCCAGAACGCACCAATCCCTACTACTCTATGAAAAGACACAAAATAATGGCGGGTACTAACCGCGAAAAAATCCGCGGATCCGGGGTAATCAATTTAATCCGCGGTCAATTAATTAATCTAAACCGCGACCCGCGAGCCAGAACGCACCAATCCCTACTACTCTATGAAAAGACACAAAATAATGGCGGGTACTAACCGCGAAAAAATCCGCGGATCCGGGGTAATCAATTTAATCCGCGGTCAATTAATTAATCTAAACCGCGACCCGCGAGAAAATCCGCGGAAAATTTTGATTGATAAGGCGATCAATTTAATGAGCCAGAACGCACCAATCCCTACTACTCTATGAAAAGACACAAAATAATGGCGGGTACTAACCGCGAAAAAATCCGCGGATCCGGGGTAATCAATTTAATCCGCGGTCAATTAATTAATCTAAACCGCGACCCGCGAGAAAATCCGCGGAAAATTTTGATTGATAAGGCGATCAATTTAATGAGCCAGAACGCACCAATCCCTACTACTCTTATCACTACGTTCCTTCTGCCTACCCTGCTGTATTCGGGATACAGGGTTAAGATGATTAGTACAATAAAACAAATGAAAAAAAATATGTCTCTATACTATTTCTTACTTTGTATAATTAAACTTTATTATACTTGCAGTTTTTAAATAAAGCAATTTTAAACAAAACTATATAATTTAAATGTTTTACAATAGTTATTACAATAATTAAGCCTTTTATTTTTTTATTACAGATGATTCAATGAGAAGAGCATGTAAGTATGTTTCATATAAGAAAAGTATTTTCTTTTAGAGTCACGCTGTATCTCGCACACAGCAGAATAGGCAGAGAGAACCTAGTGTTAAGACGCTCCACTATTCATTTTCCGCCGAATTCTGTGTGCGAGTGCTTTTGCATTGATGGATGTTGAGTAACGGAACTAAACGCCGCGCTTTGCTTTGGGGCCGTTCAAGTATTACGTAAGCACTAAAGGGTCTTGGGTTTGCTTATTTTTGATGACATGGGGGGTGGGGGGGTCTAGCTAGTAATTACGTAAGCAGAAGTTATTTATTTTTTCATATATATTATGGCTATATTTGGTAGACGTATGTATGGTAGACGATATAACTATTAGTTTTATAATATAATATATAAGTTTATTATATCTATTTAGCGGGAATGGCACATTGTCAAGAGTCTAAATTTCAAATTTTATAAAAATCTGTGGCGATTTAAGGATTTTTACATATAAACTTTCAACCCCTTATTTGCACCCTTAGGGAGTGAATTAAAATAAACCACGGAACACGTGTTCAATTATGTTTGTTTAAGAGTCTGAATTTAAAATTTTATAAAAATCGGTGCTGATTTAATTTTTTTTCTATTTCGTCCCTTTAGGGTTAAAATTTTTCAAATTCCCTTCTTAGTGGATTTCCAAAATTTGAAAATATAAATCTGTCCAAATTTCACGTTTCTACTATCAGCGGTTACGGCTATCCGTGCGTCTTACCTCAGTCAGTGGGAACATGTCCTTTTATATATGTAGATACAAATATAATATCAATAAAAAATACGTTATAAAAATGTATATACCAATGTTTACGTAAGCATTGGGGGAGGAGATAAGAGGATTGCTTATTTTTGATGACATAGGGGAGGGGGGAGTCAATAATTGCTAAAAAACTGCTTACGTAATACTTGAACGGCCCCTTTAACACCAAAGTGAAGAAGATGGAAATATTAAATATTTCATTTCCTCGAATGCAAATCGGATCCACAACCTGTCGCGTTTACTGTTATTTGTATCAAGTTTCTTAACTAAGTTTTAAAATGAATATAACCACAAAGTAAATAGAAATGCATAAGAATAAGAAACATAGGCAACTATACAAGTGATTGTAAATTGTTGGCCGAGCAAAGAGAAAAGTTCATTTTCTATTGTTATAGCATATTCTAGTATTTCTTGCTTTATTTGCATAATATTTAAAGTGTTTTCTTTTTAATTGTAATGTTTTTATTTTATCTGAACATGGCCACTTCTTAATATATGTATTTAATATTATTTATGAAGAGTACTTCACATAATAGAAGACGAAATAGACCGTTAAGAATTTAAAAAAAAAATAATAAAATTTTTAAAATGTTGTAATCCCCCCATTTTCGATGTGCCCATATTTAATTTAATAAATATTCTAGTGTGAATATTTCGAAGCTTAAAAATAATAAGATCATGTAACGTCTTCATTTTCTAACTACATAAATAAATCATGTTATGTGGATGTTGTGGTCATATCAAAAAGTTGACGATTTTATGAAACCATAGACAATATTATGAAATGATCGCATTTTATGAAATCATTATTTTTCCTATGCCGTATTATGCTGTGCGTGCACCAGATCAATAATAATAAATAATTTAGCGACGTAATCTAATAAACACGCAAAAAGGTTTGTCTTTTTTCTCAAACAGTTTATTTGTAAATTAAGAGCATATTTGGTATTTGTTAACTTATTCATCTCCTAAAATAATTATATACATTTATATTTTCATTTCTTCGCTCTGGTGTCGAGACAAAGCGCGGCGTTGAGTTCGGCCACTCAATACGCAATGCCTCCAGAACTCGGTGTGTCTTAACACTAGGTTTCTGCCTTCCCTGCTGTCTAGTGTTAAAAGGGAGGCAAAATTTGGTATTATAGTATAAGTGAGGTATCAGATAAAAGGGTCCTGGTTACGCTAAGCTTGAATTTCAGAAAAAGCTCGAGACCTCCAATTTTTGTAAGGAACCCTTGATGGATGAGCCCGACGCTCACGCTTGTTTAGTTAACACATCAAGTAATCTATGTATATGTCTATGTATTTGGTCGATGATTTCATGAAATGGTCAATTTTACAATATGACCACTGCTTGAGCATTACTTATTACTCCCTTATAAGTAAGTTTTTGTTTTGTATTGCATTCGATAGCTTGCAAGTTACGTTGTAATACAAATTACAACAATCTAGGTTAGTTATAAAATACATTTGAGTATAACAATTTGCGCATCTGTTTACATACTCTATAGAATAATTGTACGTTATAGAATAATTATTTGGACCACTTAGTTACCTTTACGACAATTGCTTTACCATGCTCTTACATTTACCACACGTTGTCATGGAAACTTACTAGTGTCAAGACACTCTGTTTCGGAATTCGGTACATTACGTGCAGTAGGGAAATAAAGAAAATCTAAATATATACAGCTTGCTACGTCTTTGGGTTGGAATCGAGTTCACAACCATCGCAATCAAATCAAGTCAGAATTGAGGCCAGTCGTGGAGCAGGTGCACAAAGTGTGACTGTAAAACTGACTGGTTGTGGGTGCGATCCCCACTCGAGGCGATGAAATATTTACTTAAATTTATATTTCAATTTCTTCGCTCTGGTGTCAACACCAGCTGCCTCGAGGCAAAGCGCAGCGTTGAGTTTTGCCACTCAACACGCAATGCCTCCAGAATTCGGCAGAAAGTGGGGAACGGAGTGTATAAACACTACGTTCCCTCTGCCTACCCTGCTGTGTGCAGGATACATCGTGAAGCTGATTTATTTATTTTATTTATAATTATTGTATACATATAGAGGCCATCGTGACGCAGGAGCACAGCGTTTGACGATTTCCTAACTCTGGTAACGAGACAAAATGCCGCGTTAAGTTCCGAATAATAAACCTAATGTTGAGACACTCCGTTTACCATTGCAACCAAGTCCGCCTACCTATAGATATTGCGTCGTAGATAGCGAATCACAAAGGAAAATAAGAAGAGTGAAGTAAATGACGGTTGCTAACGTGATGATGACCATATAGCATAAAGTATTTGTTCATACTTTATGTATACATATTGCAAAGTGTATGAATGGTTGCATTTGTCACGGATTTGCATAAATCGTACATGGTAATTTACTTGTAAACTACGGCATGCAGACAAAAGGGCTCTGATGTTTCTTTTTTTAAATTGCACGGGATAGTTAAATCAATTTCTTCAACTCTTTTTCAGATTCATACTGTTTCACATGATAGGGTAGGCGAAGGGAACCGGAGAACCTAGTGTTAAGACACTTCCATTTCCTCCTTTCCGCCAATTTCTAGAGTCATTGCGTATTAAATGGCGGAATTAAATGCCGTGTTCGACCGAAACAAGATTTTCAGTTGAAAACCGAAATCGAAGAACCTTCGGCTTTAGTCTCAGTTTGGGCCGAAACGGAGACAATTTTTTTAATATATATAATATTAAAGACAAACTAAAACAGTCGATAGAGGTGGTCTTTACACACATTTTTATCGTATATTTTTATCGTATATTGCATGATCCGTAGTTTTAACGTTTTCTAGATATAATCCATACAAAATGTTTTTTTTTTATTAAATATCATATTTGGGCAATAAAATGGTAAAGAAAAATTATTTTGCGAGATTTTAATGTTCTCTGATAGGTGTATGTCTAATTGTACTTTATTTTTTTATAAGGTAATAAAGTTTGAAAACGTTTTGTCTCAAGTAATAATTTTCGAATGACTGTAGAACAAAAAAATCTGTGGCATTTATTTTGTTAATGGTGTTTGAAAAGGCTTATCTAATATAAGTGTTTTTGAAAACGATTTTCAGAGAATTCAGATAAAAACCTACCAAACATATTTTGGTATAAAAATTGCATAAAAGAATGTATTGGGTGCCAATTATTGTCTGTAACCCTTGTATAAATAGAATCTTTACGATACTGGAGTCAAGATGGACGTAAAGGACTTCAATTTAGAGTGCCGATGATAGGGACTGAGCCTACTAAGACCTGATAAGACTGATAAAACTGGTGCTGTTGTAAATAAATATGCCAAAAGATTCCAGCCCTGAGTATAATAAAATTAAAAGCAATCCTTTTCTATGGTCTGTATCCGTACATTCGTAAAATACACTATTTGCAAACGCTATGAAACAAATTGAATGTTAAGCATGGCTAAGCTTTGTTTTAGCAGTCAAACGTCGTTTTTGTAGATAATAAAGTACTAGACTACTCAGAATTGCTTGCAATTTTTTTTAATTAGGAGGAGGCTAATATGAGCATTAAAATGTATTCTTTACAATCCATCTATTTGGACAGATTCCCGGATAATCTCGGCAGACTACTATTGAACTTTAATAAAGGATTCTCTTGATTGCTTAGGACCATGACAGAAAAGCTTACAGAAAAAGTTTTTTTGACGAACAGAATGTTCTTATGAAGGATAATATTAAATAAGGTTTTTTCAGTGAAAAAAGCTAAAAGTTTTTATGTCAAAAACTAGGTTCAATTTGGCAAATATGATAATTTTCTAATATTCAGCACATTATTTTTTTACGGAATTGACTTTGATCTACCATGTCGCACTTAGACCGATCCCATAATCAGAACCTAACCAAACTCTTATCAAACTATCTTTGAAGTACCAATATCCTTTCCAATAAAAAAAGAATCATCGGTTGGCGTGATATTGAGTTATTCCTCCATTTGTCGCGCCCATACTTAGTGGAAATTTAAGACTTATGTGATCTTTTATGGACAACATTGTCAGAAATGGACCAAATTAAAATCGGAGCACACGGGAAGTACCAACTTTCAAATAAAAAAAGAATCATCGAAATCAGTTCACCCAGTCAAAAGTTCTGAGGTACATAAAAAAATACAGTCGAATTGATAACCTTTAATTGATTAAGGAAATTGGTTAAAAATAATTCATGGTATAATTTTAGAAATAACTTAATTGCTGACACACTTTGTATGTAGATAAGTAAATAAATAAGTCAGTCAGTTTGTATATGCATATAAGTATAATATATGTATGTATTCATATAAGAGTTATATTTATAAAATTATAATTACTTATATAGATTGTCGATTTCAACAAAGTGATTATAAGTTTAAAAAAATCAGTGAAAAGTCAGAACATTTCACTGAATTTTCGTGACAGTGCGTGTTTAATATCTGCGTTCATCATAAATAAATATTTCTTAACTTTACACAGTGGATGTTGCATTCACATATCCGATGTAATAGAGTAATGCTATATTGCACATTTCAAACAAAATACACCTCTATTTTAGTAAATTAAGATTCACTTTTGCATTCAAACTTAATAATATATGTAACATGAAATAAATGCAACGGTTGGCTTGACGCGTTAACAGCTATGTTCCTTTCGTTGCATAAAACCAAAGAGCAAAATAATATTCTCGTGGACTAAAAAATAAAGAGGGCTTTTCTTTATCGTTTTTTTATCACTAAATAGCGCATAAATAGAGCTAGTAAATTTTATCAAAAATTTACTAGCTCTAGAAATCGCCATCTGCAAATTGAATCCGTACTAATACACATTAAAGGTACTGTTTCATTATTGTTTACATTTAGTTATGAAATGAAACAACAGATGTATGTATGTTTGTTTGTTTTTATATATAACACATTTTAAAGCAATACAACAGAAAACTGCTTCCTTTCCCAAATCCACTGAACAATACTTAATACAGCGTCCTTTCGTAATATTTTGCAACACTGTTTCGGCGAGAAGTCTCTACAGTAAGGCGGATGTGGCTCATCACAAAAGCACTTTCTGTAAACAAATAACCAAAACAAACACGCGAAAGACACGCCGTTCTCATTAATACTCTCCCATTCCCCACTTTCCGCCGAATTCCCGAGGCATTGCGTATTGAGAGACGGAAATCAACGCCGCGCTTTGCCTCTATCAGACCGTTACGAACTTACAACTCAGAGTGTGGTCTTCTTTGCTTCTTGTCGTTGTGTGGCGGAATTCAAAACGTATGGACGACTTTGTATTGCGTTTTTCAAATGTTATAAAAATCATAATCACAATATATATAAATTATATTAGGTATATTATGTATGTATGTATATGTTTGTATTTATTTAAATAACATTTTTTGCTTAAGTTAGTTACCACATTACTGGTATTGTTTTCATATTCTGTTGCGTCTTAAAGAAGTAGAAATCTTTGAGAATTTTTGTCTGTTAAATTCTTTTTTATATTGTATCTATATTTACAAATATTACAGAGCTAAAGAATTTGTTTCGTTAATCACTTCTTAATATGAGGAACTACTGCCTCAAATTGGAGAAAATATTCTTTTGTATTGGACCATTAATTTATCGAGGGAGGCTATAGGCTATAGTTGTTACATTCCTTTTGATCGTTTTAATGTATGCCACTATACTTGCGGTCAGGGATATCTAAAGCACATATAATCTGTAGGTAATGTTTTATGTCTCAAACACATCCCTTACTTACTTCCATTTAACGGGGCCTAAGCCGCAGATAAAATCTAATGTTAGGTAATAAAAAAGCTAATGTTAGGTAACATATATCCATATATCCCAACATCATTTTACCAATAGTGCAGTACCTAACGTGACCTTTATAGGTCCTCTCTACATAACCAACTGATGATGCGTTAATTTAAAAAAACCTTATTTAACTCATTCTTTTGATTTCATTCTCATTTTATTTGTGAACTAGTG
Organism: Heliconius himera; assembly: GCA_021202915.1. Classification (NCBI taxonomy): domain Eukaryota; kingdom Metazoa; phylum Arthropoda; class Insecta; order Lepidoptera; family Nymphalidae; genus Heliconius; species Heliconius himera. The sequence continues at coordinate 233,493 of JAJHJA010000214.1, forward strand.
GGCGCGCGCAGCTTCACCCGCTTATTAGGAGTGAATTCTAAAAAAACCACGAAACACGTGTTCAATAAAATATTTTTAACAGTCTGAATTTATTTTTTTATAAAAATCGGTGGCAATTTAAAGATTTTTCCATATAAACTTTCAACCCCTTATTTGAACCTTTAGGGGGTGAATTCTTAAAAACCATGAAACACGTATTCAATGAAATATTTTTAAGAGTCTGAATTTCAAATTTTATAAAAATCGGTACAGATTAAATTTTTTTTCCATACAAACTTTCAACCCCTATTTCATCCCTTTAGGGTTAAAATTTTTCAAATTCCCTTCTTAGTGGATGTCCAGAATATAGAAATAAACATCTGCCCAAATTTCACGTTTTTACCATCAGCGGTTACGGCTCTGCGTGCGTCTTACCTCAGTCAGTCAGCACAAGTCCTTTTATATATATAGATAACTAGAGGGCGCGCGCGGCTTCGCCCGCTTATTAGGAGTGAATTCTAAAAAAACCACGAAACACGTGTTCAATAAAATATTTTTAACAGTCTGAATTTAAATTTTTATAAAAATCGGTGGCAATTTAAAGATTTTTCCATATAAACTTTCAACCCCTTATTTGAACACTTAGGGGGTGAATTCTTAAAAACCATGAAACACGTGTTCAATGAAATATTTTTAAGAGTCTGAATTTCAATTTTTATAAAATTCGGTACAGATTAAAACATTTTTCCATACAAACTTTCAATCCCTATTTCATCCCTTTAGGGTTAAAATTTTTCAAATTCCCTTCTTAGTGGAGGTCCAGAATATGAAAATAAATATCTGCCCAAATTTCACGTTTCTACCATCAGCGGTTACGGCTCTGCGTGCGTCTTACCTCAGTCCGTCAGCACAAGTCCTTTTATATATATAGACTAGCGGCCCGCCCACGGCTTCGCCCGCTTAAAATACATGATTATTGATTTAAGCAGAATTGATTGACAACTATAATAAAATAAAATAAATAAATAAAATAAATAAATAAATCTGGAGGCATTGCTTGTTGAGTGGCAGAACTCAACGCCGCGCTTAACCTCGCCACCAGAACGAAGAAATGGAAATATAAATTTAAGTTAATATTTCATCTCCTCGAGTGGGGATCGAACCCACAACCAGCTGGTTTTACAGTCACACTTCTTGCCGCTGCGCCACGACTGGCCTTGTTTACTTTATTGTAAAAAATATTGTATAATAGTGCTTCAAAAATATATATTTTTATCAACAGTCATATAATCAAGACGTTTCGAATGTCATTCTTTAGCCAGGGTCATACCAGCGCGATTTCTATATAACATTCGCTGGCAAGCTAATGCCTTGAGTTCATTCAAATGACGATAACTTTTTTTTTATTGAACCGATTTTGATGAACCAAACTTTAGAACCTAAATTGAGTTAAAACAAAGCAATTGGTGAAATTTTCAAGTAAATCGGTTCAGTAGTTTCAGAGAAAAATGCGGACAACAATATGTCGACAGACAGACAGACAGACAGACAAGAAAAAAAAAATCTTTTTGCTTTCTATTAGTCTTTTTAAGTATCCCTCTATCCATTTCAGTCAAAATTACTAAATGTACAGACAAAATATTTTTACTGTCTTATTATATATAGAGATAATGATAAATGGTAGCTAATTTAATAACACGAAATATGAGGTCAGACATAATGCAACATAATAATATATTTAGATTGACTGAAAACTGTTAGGTAGCGTATTTGGTTTTTGATTACGAACATATTTATTGTGACTTTCCTCCTATTAAGTATGTACTGTTTACACTTATATGAAAGTGAAAAGTGATCAAAAATAGATATTCAAAAAGGATAAAACTCGGATAGTTGCCGCAATGTATTCCACTATAGCGACTCTGCGGTTGCCTCGGTTTTGATTACACTGTGTTGTGTTTTGGGACGTTAGTGGCGATAGCACTTTTAGATGATTGTTAGGACACTGAGGCCAGTCGTGGCGCAGGGGCACAAAGTGTGACTGTAAAACCGACTGGTTGTGGATTCGATCCCCACTCGAGGAGATGTAATATTAACTTAAATTTATATTTCCATTTCGTCGGTCTGGTATCGAAGACAAGCGCGGCGTTGAGTTCTGGCACTCAATACGCAATGCCTCTAGAATTCGGCAGAAAGTGGGGAACAGAGTGTCTTAACACTGGGTTCCCTCTGTCTACCCTGCAGTGTGCGGGATACAGCGTGAAGCTGATAAAAAAAGGACACTTATTTTAGACATAATTGCCATAAAATATCTACTATCAGCATAGACGCATAGGTTTATGCTCACACAAAACATTAGGATTAAAATTTGTTTTCTTTCTTTATATTTGTTTGTCTAATGTTTTTTGGGTGTTTGTTGGGTGTTACCCAACATCATATTTTATTATAGGGAAAACTGGTCGTAGTAGTGTACAAGAGTTTATTGTCAGATCTATATATAGATATACCTATACGCCTTTTAGAAACTAAAATTGAGGATTCGTAAAATTTTAAAAAAGAAAACTAATTTTAATCCGTATAATTTTTTGATCTTCAAAATTTATACCTAGATTTATAAAATTACAATGTTAGTAAATTGCGCCACAATATCCTTGTTACTTGTTAAACGTAAACTTGAAAGGAGTTTGAACGTATAATAATTACTTAATATAAGTACTTATGACTAACTCGCTGTGTTTGCTAGAAATTTCTCTCTTGTGTGTCGTTTAACTTAAGACTTTCTATTATTTTGTTTAAGTACGTAAGTATTGAGGCATCATGGCGCAGTGGACAGCGTATGTCTGTAAACAACGTTGTGAGTTGGATCCTCACTAGTCAGCATGAATTATTTTTATTTGTTGGCCGTTGTATGAGAAATCATGGCGATGTGTTATACAATGTATTGAATTCGGATAAAAAGTGAAGAACAGAGTGTCTTGGCATAACGTTCTTTCCGTGTGTCCTTCTTTGTGCGGATTTTTGTGTTTGTTTTGTTAATAATGTGAATTGTGATTAAAATATATTAGTATTTTTTATTTAACTATAAAATTTAAATAAGTTTTTAATAACGTGTTGCTGAATAAAATTGAAAGAAATATTAATTAACTGTAATTTTTCTTAAATTTAAATCGTCGCAGCATCTGACTGTAAATGCGTTAAATGTGGGTTCGGACTAAGGATTATTATAATGATTTTTTTAGTTTTACGCCGTACCCCGCACATAGCAGTGTAGACAGAGGGAACCTGAAAACACTCTTGTTCTCCTTTAAGTCAGTTTCATTTCCTTTCCACTCTCCGCCGAATTCTTGAAGCATAGCGTATTGGGTAGCGTAACTTAACGCCGCGCTTTGCCTCGTCACCAGAGCGAGAAAATATTCTCCCTTAAGTTGTAACACTTTATATATCTAAGAAATATTATTGTTAAATTTGTAAAGATACATTGTTTAAGTTGTATCTATGTATTTTTAAATTAACACCTATTTCAATGTCAAACATATTTACTTTAAAATACACGGAAATTACAGCTAATTAACGCTATTTCAATATAAATGTTATTATTTTTATATTAGAAATCTTAAGGTGTGAATTGTGTACAAATACAACTTTTGTTGTGTTGTTAAAAATAGTAAAAACAGCAATTTTACGTTTTTCATCGCATTTCAGGGTAAACAAAGGGCACCTAGTGTCAAGACAGTCCGTTTCTCATATTTAGTCTTATGACCATAGCGAATAAAAATTTATTATGAGCCATTGAAAATCATAACTAGAGCAACCACAAACGGTTTCTTATGTTCACGTTTTGTATCTAATACATAATGATGTCATCCCACTTTTTCCTTTTGATCACCGAGTCGTGCAGGTTTTCCCATTCGTTTTCCTTTAAACGCCCCCGTGACGCCCGTGTCACGTTGAGGCTTTACATTTATACAATAATTATTATGCTTATTATGTCTTGGTTGTCCTTAAGGAGAATTCAATTTACCTCTAAGTCTAGTTTAGTCATAGGTCACTGTTCAATTGAAGATCAAGGTTCGATTCCTATGCAAAGTACAGAGAGACATTGTTGTGTTTTGATGAAAAATGGAGAAATATACTTATTTAGAAAACGTATAAAATTTTTAACGTAACGGCACTCGAACCCGCGCCTTCTGGAAACCGACCAGGCGCTCTGACCACTAAGCCATACGTTCTCATCGAGCTACGTCGAAATTTTTATACGCTTGTTACAACTTATTTATGTTGTTAGCATCTCTGTAGGGAAATTTTTACAAATTTCCGCTACCCAAAGATAATTACTAAGAATTATCGTCTGGCAGTTTGTTTGCTATTTTGACCCAATGAGGCCGTCGCTATGGCACACCGTTTGACTGTAAACGCGATGGTTGTGGGTTCGATTACCTTCCGGGATAACGGTTCTCATTTATCCGCTCTGGTAACGAGACAAATCGCGACAGTAAGTACCGCACTTCAGTATGCAATGTCTCGACAATTGAGGGGACGAAAATAATACAAAAATGCATAATTGCTATACGATAATAAAACAGTGCACAAACATATTACGCAACGTTACAGTGTGTCACGGGATTGAAGTCGTTACGTCTAACCACTCCATATGCGAGATATTACCCGCCATTAGGCACTCGTCCACGCTCAAAGAGATGCTACTCAATATCGATAAAGTATAGCGATTTAATATAACGAAATTTAGATATCATCAGTGCGGTACGAGGTGGTGACGAGACATGTATTATTTTCTAGCATTCTAAAAAGTTATGTTCCTTTCTAAATAAAGTTCAAGCTTTACAGTAGGTATAATATATTATTTGGAAATCCGACGTTTCGAGTTCTATGCACGTAGTCACAGGTAGACTCCCGCGGACTATTGCAAAGTGTTCGAAACGACGATGGAGTTTTCAAAAATGTATAATACTTAAATATACGCTATTAATCTGATTAAAATGTTTCATGTAAAATGTGCAAATACCGCAAAAAAATAATGATCAGGTTATGCGGCTTTACTTTAATTTATAGATACGATATTTTTTGTTATTATTATTAGTTTTTAAAAAGATCTTTTGTTAAAAATTATAAGCAATATTCATATAAATAATATATTTGTTAGCATTAGCAACAAAATATATGCATAAATCGATATAAATGTATGTGTAATTACACATATACAATTAATCAACTTAAATGAACTATAAAATAAACTAGTTTTTACACAATCCGACATTCGTATGTACAATATATAACATATTTTGATATGTTTTTAATTCTAATAGTGTCAATAACAACTAACTAGTTCAATAACAAATGAATATAATTTCCTAGCAAAATCTTATACAAAATTAATGTTATATCATTTTATTATTGCTTCTTAAATTTAAGAAAATTGTAAACAAGAAAACTGATAAACTAAAAGCGCCATTGACGCCAAGATCACAAATTCACATTCTTATACACTTTAATTAAAAAAAAAATGTATATGAATTAGATTTTTATAGAGTATCATGTTTTTAATTTGGGGAAAATATTTATGCCTAGCGACCCGCTCGCGGCTTCGACCGTTTCAACTACATAATTATTAATTTACTAATCTGAATTACTTTCGTTTTCTATTTTAAAATGATATCTATACCTATATTGAAATGTAAAGTTTTAGCCAATTCAATAAAAAAATTATAATAATTTTGTAGAACAGCATTCTTTAAAATGGTACAATAACTTTTTGATTTATATATCGATTGAAGTGAAACAAACATTAAATGTTAATGAAAGCTTATCAAACCAAACTATAATACAATAGCGAAAACTGCAATTAAATCGGTTTAGCTGTTTCTGAGTTTAGCGTGAACAATCGCACAGACAAATACCACTAACAATATTTTTTTCTTATTTATTTTCTATGTGTAGACGATTCGTTACAATTTCATTAAAAATTATTCAGAATATGTGTATCTATAGATTAGATTAATTCTTATATGACGTGTTTCTGATTACAGTGATTTTTACAATTTAACTATGTTTTGCGTGTAAATTAAGTAGAAACTTAAGGTCATGTTGTGTCGTTTTACTGTAAACGCGACGGTTGTGGGTTTGTTTGGAGAAATTAATGATTACGATTCTGCTCCGCTAAAAAGACAGACAGCGACGTTGAGTTTTGTCTCACAACACGAAATGTCTCGAAAATTCAGCTGTACGTAGGAAACGTAGTGTGTTAATACTAAGTCCCTTCTGCCTAACCCGCCGAATGCGGGATACAACGAAAATTTTAAAAAAGAAAACAATAAAAGAAAGTTATATATAACGTTTAGTAATCATACACACTTTTCAATGTTTTATCGTCGCATCTCAGCCACATCACTAGTTGCGATTATGAAACGTCATTCGCAAAGCTTTTGCTTTCCTCGATTCGCCGTGTGCCTATTCAAGTCCTTTGGCTCACTGACATCACTTTTACTGCTGTCTAACAACTGGTTTCTGATCTTGTTCATCGTTCAATCATGTGCGTTATGTAAGGCATTATATTATCTATTGAAATCTTGTAATATCATACTTACTTTATAGAAAGTTACACTCAGAAATGGTTACTAGCGATTAATCAACGTTAAAATTTAACGAATAAGTGAAATAAAATTTAATAAATAATACTTATGAGGCTTTCATAATTAAAGAAAACACCAGCTATTAATATTAAACATGTATAGTTTATAGTTTATCTTGAATACTATCAAAAAAAATAAAATAATCCGGCATAATAATTTGAAATATTTCCTTTTTAAGATACGAAATGATATTAAAAAAATACAATTATCTAGCCCCGTCTATAATCATTAAAGGTATAGATAATTACAAATACTTATTTGATTTTCTTTTACGTAATAATGTATTATGTACTATTGAGTTTCAAAAAAATATACATCTATTGTACTGTTTTTCTGTTGGCTGTTTAAAAAAAAACAAAATTCTTATTTATTTTTGCCTTGTGCGGCCTCAAGGCAAAAACAACAGTGGAACGGTCTAATTGTAAAGCGATGGTTATGGGTTCGTTCCAGACTCGAGACATTGAATAACTGCTTTACCAAGACACTGTGGCGCTGATTTACGTCACTTTGGAATATATATATATATATATATATATATATATATATATATATATATATATATATATATATATATATATATATATATATATATCTCCTTTATCTCTTGAGCTATATGTTCACAATGAATATAGGTGCACGTACACTTTCATTCAGTCATTCGTTATGTTTCCTGACAATTCACACAAAATTGAATGCCGGCAGAGTATATTAAAACTTTCCAGTTTTATTGATGATGGGGGAAGCGAAGGAAGTGTTGTAATCAATCATAGTAACGAGTTCGATTATCATTTACTGCCGACAGCTTATTACATTCTTTATTATATTGAGAATAAATTTTCTTAAAACTTAAACTTATTATTTTTTAATACTCGCTTTCTTTCTTTTATTATGCATGTTTTTATGTGTTTTTGGACTTGTTTTTTTTTGACAGCGATCGCCTCCTTTTGTTTAAATCTACCTAAAATATTTACATAATAAGTACAACTCATTATAACTCAGATTGAAATTCGAACCTGTAACAACAAACAATCTTTGGATTAATAATAGGACAGTCGTGGCGCAGGGACACATGTAATGCCTCTAGAATTTGGCAGAAAGTTGGGAACGGAGTGTCTTAACACTAGATTCTCTCTGCCTACCCTGCTGTGTGCTGGATACCGCGTGAAGCTGAAAAAAAAATTGTTGCAATCTAATTGTTGTTGTACTTGAATATTTTCACCACGTTAGCGGAAATTTATATTAATAAATTTATCTTCTAATTAGGTACAAGTAATGTGATAAATAATGGACATTGCCCTTTGATAACATTTTTTTATTACGCCCTATTATTATCATTTTGCTTTTTTGATCAGTATTTTAATTACGACAAGGGCATTAAAATTGCACTAGGTTTCCTCTGTTGCAGGGAAAAAAATCGTGAAGCGATAAAAAAGATGAAGTCTTATACAAAATGGCCGGCCTATTTTTTTTCTATCCCACGCACAGCAGGTTAGGCAGAAGCAGAGGGAACCTAGTGTTAAAGCACTCCGTTCGCCACTTTCCGCTGATTTTTTTAAGGCATTGCGTATTGAGTGGTGGAACTCAACGCCGGGCTTTTGCTTTGGTGCCAGAGCGAAGAGATGAAAAATATATAATAATTAATTTTCTCTAGTAAGGATCAAACCTACAATCATCGTGTTACAATTACACCCTTGTGTCCCTGTGCCACAACGGCCTTGTGGCAATTGGGAAAGTAAGTTATAGGTATATAATGAACCAAACGACAAACTTTGCATTATAATGTTCCATAAATGTATGTAATCTCTGGTAAATCTCATTACAGACGTTTACGTGAAAACGGTGAATATTGCGGAAACGGAGGCCCGTTACAGAGTAACGGTTCGGAAACTTATTATGTAGAGCTTAAAACGGTATTAGAACATTTGAGAATGTTACCCCTGAAACAATTGATTGTAATAGTTGTTTTTTTTCTCAGCGCAGTCTATACGGCATTTCTAATTTAGACTTTTTTAGAATTGCGTGGCTTATATAAACTAATGCGTTGTTTGGTTTCGATTCCTTTATGTAGAATTTCCCTTAAAATTATATTCTGACATATAAATATAAATAGATTATCATCGTCCTTGTCTTAGACAAAGCGCAGTGTTGAATTCTGCTACTTAACAGGCAATGTCTGGAAAATTGGGCAGAAAGTAGGAAATGGAGTGTCTTAACATAATGCTTACTCTTGCTGTATACTATCTGACCATAACCAAATTTTAATTAGTTATAAAATGTAATAAGACCGTCTGTTGAAAATTGCCATACAATTGGTAGGGGCCTATTTATTCAAGAATAGATAGAGTGTAGGCGTAATGATATACAACGTTGGTGATCAATTGCGAAATTACATATGTAGTTTGTTTTTCTACTTTAGGATTCCGTACAAAAAAAGGTAACACGGGTTACCCTATAGCTAAGACTCCGCTGTAAGTCCGTCCGTTTGTCTGCCCGATACCAGGCTGTGTATATCTCATGAATCGTTATAGTGAGGCAGTTGAAATTATCGCAAATGATGTATTTATGCTGCTGCTATAACAATATATATATAAAAAAAACCTAATAAAATAAATATTTAAGATGACTCCTATACAGCAAACTTATTTTTTTTGTAGTATTTATAGATAATTGCCCGCCGAGCCCGATTCGTACTTGGCCGGTTTTTTACTTTCGTGCTTCTCACGACCAACCGTTTGATTCAAACGAAGAGTCTGGATCGTACTGAGTAAGCTAAGAGAACATACATTTTTTTTTATTTTTTGGTCGATTTTATAGCCATTAACTTTAAATTTACAAAAGTGGATTTTTTCCATAACATATCTACATATGTATTCTAGCTAAACAATCCATTTCCAAGTAAACATTGGAAGTAGAAGCAACTAAGATCAGTAACGATTTAAGAAAAGTCAAATTAAATACAAATAATATACATCTATATAACTATAATCTATACATAATAAGGTAGGACAAATATCGTATCGTTCTCAATTGGTCGAAATCTTTTTTTTTTTTAATTTGACCATGCCTGAATCGATTTAGATAGTTCTTTTTTTCTTTAAAAGGGTATACTTACAGGCGGTTCCATGGGATCCTGGAGAAATACAGGGAACTTTTTAAATTTCATAGGCACATTTAAAAGGATTTGGGTATTTTTATAATGACACAATTCGACAACGTCGAACTGATGATGAAGACCATAGATGACCTACGTTGTAATATCTACTTTTACAGTACTTTTACAAGGAAAAAAATGTTAAACTGGCGAACCATGGTTTTCATTTCGTCAGAAATGAGATACTTCAATCGTTGCATTTCTTTTCAACCAACTTCATAAAAGAGGATGTTGTCATATTCAACCGACATCAAAAAAGGGAGAGGTTCTTAATTCGCCCAAATCAATATGCCAAAATAATACCTAATTAAAATTGAAGTTTTACATAGGACAATCACTACCTACTCGTTTGAGAAGCATCCTTTTAGGGTCTACCCATCACATAAAATCGTAAAAAAAAAGTAAAAAATGAATTTACTTAACGTAAAGTACTTTGATTTTGTTAAACAAAATTAATAAAAGAAAGATTTTATAAGTTTGAAGTCGGTGCCAAGTAAAACAAACAGGCTTTAGTAATTTGATATTTTAGTAGAGTTGTTGTAGCATTATATTTCAGATAGTTTCATGTACGTAACCTAAAATAACACTATTTATATTATAAGCTCCAATAATAATAGACGAGGGAAATTTACACGTGTAAATTGTATAAATAGCAGAGGCCGTTATACCGGCTGCGTGTATGCCATTGGGGGGAATGAATTATTTTCCTTTTCTTGTTCTGGCAACAAGACAAACCGCAGCGTTGAGTTCCGCTCCAATGCGCAATGTCTCGAAAGTTGGGGAACCGTGTGTTTTAGGTTATTTCTGTGTGTGTGTGTGTGCTATGTTTTTTAGTTTTATAGTCATTTTAGATATTCATCATCTCATTTTGAAAAAAACCCCTAGTTACCAGCTTTTTTGTATACCAACTTTTACGATAGTATTTTTAATTTTAATGAGCATAGTAGATAGTGTAAGGTGAAATAGGACATGAAAATATATTGTTTGTAGTAAATTCACTATATACAAAATTAAATATTTGACAAGACTATAAAAACTTTCCTAGACAATACAGAAGTTAGCTATTGAGACATACTGTTCCCCACTTTTAGCCCAACGTTGCGCTTTGTCTTGTTATCACAGCAAAAAAAAAAAATCTAATTTGTCATTGCCGAATGCATATCGAATCCATAACCGTCGTATTTACGCGAAAGCTGTGCTGCTGCGCCACTACGATCTCACTATAAAACAAAGTCTAAAATATTAAGGTAGACAGAGAAAACCTGGGAATCAGATGCTAAGACACTCTCCGTTGCTTTCCGCCCAATTCTGGAGGCAATGCGTCGTGCTTTGTCACCGCTTTCGCGTTACCAGAGCAAAGAAATGAAAATATTAAAAAAAACAAATTCCCCCGAGGAGTAATCGAATACATAACCGTCGCGTTGATAGTTGCACCCTTGTACTTGTAATAAGTACAAGGGTGCAACGACGACCTATAAAACAATGTTATAATAAATAATTATACAAAATAAAAAAAATAACTAGACGTTTTGCAAATAATATAAAAAATACGGTAAGTATTTAAAAATGAAGACTCACTGTTTTTAAACGCAAGAAAAAATTGGAGATAAAATAATGTGTTTATGCTAAAGTAGGATCGGTGTCAATGTGCTGAGTCATTATGTAGACTGTAGAGGATCTAATTAATATTTTTTTGTGCATTGTGATGTGTACATAACAATTGTTAAACGCTGGTTGTGGATTTAAATCTTGTTTGAGAGAATATTTAATTTTTTAATTACTGTTGTTTTATGATAGAGAAAGTTAGCGTTATATTTGATTCCTACTCGAGGTTTGATTATGTTCATTTGCCTTTTATTTGCGATAGACAAATCGCGGCGTTGAGGTTCACCACCTAATACGCAACCTTTCAACTAGGTTCTCTCTATCTATCCTGCCATGCTGGAAAAGGCTTAATTTTGCTCTGAAAGTGAGCTAAGTGATGTAAATATTTTATTTCTAAGTAAAAAAATAGGTAAAATATTTAGTATTAATAATACAATTTCACACTATCCCGCACTCAGCAAGGTAGACAGAGGGAACCTATAGAGGCCAGTCGTGGCGCAGAGGCACAAAGTGTGACTGTATAATCGACTGGTTGTGGGTTCGATCCCCACTCGAGAAAATGTAATATTTATTTACATTTATATTTTCATTACTTCGCTCTGGTGTTTAGGCAAAGCGTGGCGTTGAGTCCCGCCACTCAAAACGCAATGCCTCCAGGACTCGGCAGAAAGTGGGGAACGGCAACACATCTCTTCCCCGTAAGCTTTGGTTAGAAGAGAGAATATGTTGTCTGAAAAGGGACTCTGTACATCAATATATAAATAAATACACACTAATTTGTAAAAAAATCTATATGCATAGATTGCAACAAAATTATGTACATAGATTCTTAAAATAAAACATTTTTATAAGAAGAAAAACCAATAAATAAATAAATAAATAAATAAAACAGGAAATATAATAAAAACATATTTATAGCGTTAAATAATAATCTAAAAATAATTTTAAAAAACCTTATTTAGTTTCTTATATGTGTATGCATTTGCTTTAATAAAACTAATTTATATAGAGAATATTCAAAATCGTGTAATTTATGGATTTGTGTAATGTGTATTTTCCAGGTTGCGAAACATAACGCCGTCCTTTTTGTGATCAAAACGGCTAAAATATTAAATACGGCTGTCGTTGCGCAGCGCCACAGTGCCTGACTATCTACGCGACGGTTGTGGGTTTCGATTCACACTTGGAGGAATGAAATACTTTCAATTCCTTCCTCTAGTAACAAGACAAAACTCGGCGTTGATTTTTTATAGCAAATCCCAATACAGCGTAAAGCTATAAAAACAATAATCAAATAGAAATATTACAATACTACAACACGATCAGTAACTCGTGGCCGCTCTGAAGTTAGCTCTATACAGCTACACAGATTGCATCTTAGGATTTTAATTAATTTTGAATATTTTCTTCCCGAGTGACCAATGTGCATAAGTTCAGAAAACCTAACTCCAGGACCGCCACGACTCGTTGATCGTACTATTTGAACTCATAGCCACCGCGTACAGTCAGGCGTGTCGCAACTTTACTACGACGGCTTGTATAATATGTAGAGCAAGATATAACGCATAATATATACATATATTCAAATAATATCATAGCTTCATTAAACGCAAACGCAAAAACAGTAAATCAAAGTATACAATAACTCAGTGTTCGCACGAATAATATACAACGGGTATATAATAATATAATTATTTACAATTTTGACCCTTATTAATATTTAACACAACTATTAAAATTGCTTAAATCATTTAAGATAGAGTTAGCAAAGTCATATCGCGTTGGATTCGGAAACGTCAGTACAATTCTGCCCGTCGGTGAGGACGTACGTCTCTGTTCCTAACAATTACGATTCAAAATCGATTTAGATAAAAGATTATCGTGTTTTGTGATAGTGGTGTGATAACTGTGATTGTTACACGATTTCTGGTGAGTGTCACTATCATTATTTGTAGTCACTATCACGACTCTATCTCGCGGCAGAAGGCCGTTCTATTGAATACAGCGAAGCTACAGCTCTTTGTCTGATAATTCGATTAGTGTTGTATTGTTATTATAAAAGTTGTTATAATTATTCGTTTTGTTTTATATATTTTATGTTTAGTTTTCTTATATTTGATAAAAAAAAAAAAAATTTTTTCTCATACTTTTATTTATTTTTAGAATTTTTTTATGTTGATTTCTTTTATGGTGAAATATTTAAAATTATATATTTTTTATTTTTTTTAATCATTTTTCTACACTTTTAAATACACAAAACTAAACATGTTTATATTTTTATTTTTATATATTTAAAAGTTTTGAAAAAATATATTTTTAAAAATATTTTTATTATTAATAAATGTATTAGTATGATTCATGCCTCAGATATATTTGCGGAAACCATAAAAACAGTACAGTGATCGGGCGAAATATTTTTATTACCCTTTTTATTACAAAAAATAACGAACAAAATTATATTTCATATATTCTTTAAATCGATGAAATAAATACTTGAATTCGCAAACGAGCTAATTCTATTATGTGTGAACTTTACAGGAGATACTCAAGACGTTATATTTTGAAGACTATTTATTAACAATTTTTTTATGACAGTCATTGATACAGTTAAAATTTAACAACATACTATCTAAGAACGTAATATATTTTTTTTATCAATGTATAAAACTTTTCCGTTACTAAGTGAAGAAAGCTTAAATTTAACATTTATGTTTGGGAGAAGTCTAAAGTCCTAAAAAGAGGATTTCTCGATATTGCTTACGGTTAAACGAGATTTCCTATTTTACGTCTTAACAAATTTTGCGGCAACGACATTTACCTACTTTATAAAAAAAACAGCCTCACGCCGTATCTCGCACACAGCAGAATAGGCAAAGGGAACTTAGTTAAAACATACCGTTTCCCACTTTCCGCCGAACTCTGGAGGCTTGCGTGTTGAGTGGCGGAACTCAACGCTTTGCCTTGACACGAGAGCGGAGAAATGAAAATATAAACATAAATAATTATTTCACTTCCTCGAGTAGGGATCGAACCCACAACCAATCGCGTTTACAGTCACACTTTGTGCCTATAGTAGTACTTTACATTTTCTTTTAATTTCGCATAATTCTTAATGATGTTATTGCTTATATTATCAACAATGTTTCAATATCGTGATGACTAGTGGATGATTGTGATAACCTTTTAAGATTATTATTTTTTTTAAATTATTAATATGTACCAAGTCTTTAAATTTAATATCGTATATTTTATTATTTACCCGTACGTTGGGTTCAAATATCTAATGATTTTTTGAAATCTTTGAAATTTACGTTAATTAAATATAAAAATAGAATTTAGTAGTAGTATAATAACTTATTAAATTAAATAAAAAAAATTTCGTTCTAATTACTTTGATAAAAAAAGGAACTTTACTTTTATGTTTTTTCCACATAGCACTATAGGCAAGCAGCGGAACTTAATTCCGTGCTTCGTCTACAAAAGCGGGGAAATGAATGTAAATCAATATGAAATATAATAGTTCCTCTAAGTTGGAATCGAACCTATAGTCCGACACTGCACTACGACTGCTTCATTTATTTTGATTATATTGTCTAAACTATGTACCTACACATTTCTAGAATTCGTTATAGACATTAGCTATACAGATAAAATGATACTTCTACATATAGGTATTTCTAAGAGCTGTTCAGTTTTACAAGTTAAAAAAAAACTTATTTTTAAAATAATCTATTTATATTCACGAACACGAACGAATGGTTCGAATCAAGGTTGTTAATTAATAATAAATATTTTGCGATTTTTCCTTTTTCTTTTCTGTACGATATTTTTTATTTTTTTATTTTGTGCGCTTAATTTTTGTAAGAAAAATGTTATATTTTATTAAAAACTTAAACTGTATAAAGCTCTTACGAATAAAATAAATTTATACACGTATAAGTAATAAGGTTAATATTGTAAAATAAAGAACGTTATGGAGCTTCGTAGCCGTAACAAAAAAAACGATTTATAACCAAAACATAACTTAGTTATGGGAGGAATACTATTTCAGTATTTTTTCTGAGGCCAGTCGTGGCGCAGCGGTTTCGATCCTCACTCGAGGAGATGAAATATTTACTTAAATTTATATTTGCATTTCTTCGCTCTGGTGTCGAGGCAAAGCGTGGCGTTGAGTTCTGCCACTCAACACGCAATGCCTCCAGAATTCGGCAGAACTTTACTTAATTTTTACTATTTCACTATTCTTCCCATAAATGCATCCGTGTCCAGATCAGAAACGTTACACCCGTTACGTTCCTGTGCCAAATCGTAATCGTAATGTATTTTTTGTTTGCTATATATTAATGAATGCTCTATTAACTTTTTTGTGCTGTTCTCTCAGTTTTGTCTCTCTTTGTCATCTCTTGTTGGTGTTTTTGTAATTCCTTGATGTTTTTAAATCTGACGTGTAACGTGTTTTTTGAGGGCTAAGCCTGTCGTGGGTTGCTGACAATTGTTCATCTTCGCCTTCTTTACTTAATAATATATCATACAGACGAAATATAGATATATTTCAAAGCTTCCATGTGGGGTCCCCACCCCTAATATGTTCTATATATTATAACCATTATCATGTTCAGAATGACATATTATATTTTTGGCATACAAAATAGGTTATAACATTTAAAAACTGGTTTTTCAAATGTTTTTAAAACAATAAATTCATATTATGCATAATGCAAACAGTCTGTATGCATTATGCATAATATGTAGTGTATAACCTAAAAAGATTTTACAAGTTTACATTTTATACTGTAAACAAGCATTTATATTTCAATTTACTAATAAATTGTAAAACTAAATACGGCGTTAAGCTCCGTTACTTGCTATATGCGGAATAAAGCGTAAGGCAGAAAATGAATTTAATGATACGTGACGATAGTGTTGGGTTCAAACCACACTCGAGGAATTCTTTATTTTATAATTACTTCTTAGTTTATTTACTCAGATCGTCATGTTGGGTTCTCCCACTTAGCGTACAACGTAAATATAAACAGACAATGTAAATAATTAGATTTATTATTATAAGAAATATTTTTTTTTGTTTTCAAATCCAATCTTATATAATAGTAATTAAAACGTCTATATTGAGATTTATTAATTGAATATAATGTTTTATAGAATACAATTATTGATTATATAGATAAATTTATTCATATTGACTAATCTCGTTTATTTATAACCACTGCACCATTATGGTTTAAAACGCTGAATTATTTAAATGTTAATTAAATTAGCACAACTAGTGCTTATAAAACATATTTTTTTATCAGCAAAAAAATGATCGATAATCGCCGATCCGAAACGAATTTAAATAAAAATGTATATTAAATAAATAATATCGTAATAGCATTGTAATTAGTTTTCATTCACATTATAATATTATTGAAGCCATCGTGGTGCAGTGGCATTGCGTCGGAATGTAAAGGCGACGTTTGTGGGTTCTTAACATTAGTCACCCACTGTTTACTCTTTTAAATGTGGGATACATCGTGAAGCCTGTAAGTATTATGTACTGGCGGAACTCAACGCCGCGCTCGCGACATCTGCCATTTCTCAAATGGGAGTGAAACACACGGCACAGGGGTACACGTTTATAGAGTTATTCAAGAATTCAATACTTCTTCTTAAAACAAATACTATACATTTGTTAAATGTATATATTTACCGTGGCATAGAAAATGATGAAGTAGGTAAAGACTTTCTAAGTTAGCGAGATACAGTGAAAGTTGATTATGGCCGATTTGGGCGGACACGCCAACTAATATTATTATACTAGTTTAGACCTACGATACCACTTATACCGGAGCCTTTCTAAATTTAGCCTGTCAATCATTATTATTATGAGGCCTGAGAAGGAACTTCTAGAAGTTCAGAGGGGGAACGACTAGTTTACCGTATGTACTGAGTCACGATGGCTTATAAAATAAAAATAAAAATAAGCTCCCGAGTTCGTCTCCATTTGAAATAGGAAAATAATAGATCAATCATACACGTAATATCATGTATTATCCTTATTATAAGGGAAATTTCAAATAAACAACAATATTTGTTTTACCGGGGTGACGCTTTGGTTTTCACATAACTACTAAATAGCAATCACCTTCACGTTGTATCCCGCACAAAACAAGTTAGGCAGAGGGAACCTAGTGTTAAGACACTCAGTACCAACTATATATAGGTACTTACATAATTATATATACCTACATAATTTATACTATATATTTCACATGGAACTTCGAGAAATCCCATCTTAGTGCTCCCTTACACCCTTAACTTATCTACAAAGTTATGGTAACTCACATGCAAAGTTTTGAATAATTTGTCAGTACGATGTCTATTAATAGCTCAGCAACGGATATATATATATATATATATATATATATATATATATATATATATATATATATATCCGTTGCTGAGCACATATATATAGATCATTACTTATGCGTGATAATCAACCAGCAAACAGAAGCTTTCACATTTTTAGTACTGATAAGCACGCAGCGGGACCTCGTCAGACTGTAGACTCAATCGTCGTGAGTTCGATTCTCGATCGTAGTAACAAGTTATTTCCCGAACGTAGTAACATAAAGCGCGAGGTTGAGTTATTCCACATAATAACACACACAACATACAATAACTCGAATTTGGAAGAATTGCAGAGATTGAAGTATCTTAACAAATGTGTCTTAGGTTCTCTTTGCCTTCCCTTCTGTTCTATAATAATTGGTAGAGACTATTTTCATTATAGCCATATGACAGGAAGTTTATGAGTGCCAAAAAGACAAGCACGAGTCTAACTCGCGCATGTACACTGGTACAGTCGTGTGCATAATATTCAGTATGCAGAGTTCGGTGTCAGTTTGTTTCATATACTATAGTTTAAATATTCATAATGTTAGAGAAAGTGAAGCCGGTTATTTTATGTTTACGTTGTTTAAAGAATTTGATCTACATATTTGGATTGACAAAGGATTATTTTTACTTTTACTTAAAAAACAGCAAGAATTTTTCTTTTCATATTATTAGATTACGAATTTATAAGAAATGTTTTTAATAGAAACTAATAATAATAGTTATTACTTTAATTATGTACTTACTTTCTTTTACCACTAAGCTAGCCTGGCTGCTGACCTGGCTGGATGCTAAATGAGTTGTTAATTACTCGAGCGTTGTCGACACCTATTGCATTCTGAAGATTAAATGCTAAATGGAAAAATAAGTATTAAGTCGTACAGTGAAAAAAAAAAAATATTACTCGATACAATAATTACATAGCACAAAACAATTACATAGTGAGTAAATAAGGAAAAGAGTTTCATAAAATAAAGATTTAATAAATAAAAAAAAAATAGTTTTAGTTTTCATCTTCATATACTTCGTGCGTAGATATAGTGCGTATGTGTAATCAAATATGATACTTAACAATATTTAATTTACTTATTTAGAAAACGTATAAATATTTGAGCGTAGCGGGACTCGAACCTGCGCTTCCTGGAAACCGGCAAGGAGAAGTGTGAAATGTTTCTAATATTTAATTTATTTAATGATATTATTCGTGTATTAAAAACAAATCTGGACCTATCGCCTAAGATATCAGGTGTAATGACAATGTACTCATATGAGAAAAAGTGACAAAGGAAGAGATGTGTGAAGTGGGAAATACATTTTATATTATTTCCGTGATCCTTACATATTTTTCATTAAAATGAATGAAAAAGAAAATATATAACCGTACTCAAATAGTATGTCCACATAACGTTTTTTTTTATACTTACTTTTATAAATACTCGTTAATTTTCTTATATTATGCTAAAAACGGACATGCCCGTATGATGATGATGGACGAGGCGAAGCAGGTGCAGATGCAGGAACCCCCCCCCCCCCACTATAAAGCGTAAAGCTAAACAAAATAAAATGAGCGGGGAAATATTAAATTTATATACAATTTAAAGTTTATTATGTTAAGTGAAATCTTCACGTTAGGGCCTTAGATAACCGACCGGTCCGGAATATTGTGACATATCGTGTCACCGTTGCTAACGCTTCTTATGAAAATAATTTTAAACATATATACATATAGGGTCAACACTTATAAAATGTGATATTCGTTTTTTCCTATTTAAAAATCCAGAGAATTTAAAATTATTATTATAGACGAATTAAAAGTGGTTCAAAGTTTCCATTTTTCGTATGACTAAAGTATTCCGAGCTTTTGAGTGCCGCCGTGTGTTATCTAACAGAGTGGGTAAATGAAAATTATTTCCCCGGGTGGAAATCGATCCCGTTGCGCTACGATAGCATCTTCATCAAAATATGAGCTTTCTTTTTCGAATACTTCCCAAATATATTTATCTTATACGAGTACGAGACGACAACCCTAATTTGATGTCGAGCTGTGTTGTGCTGCAACTCATAATATACATAATATATAACCTTAAAAATATGGAAATACTAAAATATATATACATCTGTATATGTGTGCTATATATTTTTTAGGGTTGCCAGAAAAAACCTAATGTTACTCCTTTCCAATTAAGACACTTCCGTTCACCACTTTTCACTGAATTCTGGAGGCATTGCGTGTTAATTTCAGCACTCAACGCCTCAGTGGTGGAACTCAAGGCTGCGATATTTATATACAAACAAAATATTAAACATGTAATCTTATTTAAAAAAAGCAACTTCACACTTTTTCTAATGTAGCAATGGGTAGGCATAGGGAATGTACCGGACGGGCGGATCTCGAACGAACGAGCCACTGACGCCCTGTACACTATAGGTTCCGGATAGTGGGAACACGGAGATCGCCGAATGAAACAAGATGCTATTTCTATATAACGGTCGGTGACTGACGGCTTCTTCTAATATGTCTTCCTATTATTCTATTTGTCTTCCTATATTTCTTCTATTTTTCTTCTTATTTTTCTTCCTATTCTTCATCCTATTCACTATGCTGTAACTGGTTGTCCGACACAACGACTGCGCGTCTTTCCTACCTTACGTACCGCGGAGCTATACCGTAAAGAGAGCCGCAAGCCACCGAGCCGTTTTATCTTTATTTAAGCTAATATTTTCACTATCACTATTACATGTTTTTGCTTATATTATAATAACTATCTATCGGACGATTTTACAATTTATATATATTAAAAGAACACAAAAATATCTATATTATTAAATATAAATTAATATACTATTTAATTATTTACTATTAGAAATTTACGAAAGATACTGTAACTATGACGAAATTCACACAAGTTCTTATGATAAAAAATCTCTTAATAATTATTTACGAACATTTAGCACTTATACATCTGTTATTTTTCTATATAAACCTATAATTAACAATAATTAATAATAGCTTTTACGATACGAAAGTAATTATTATCTTAACATACAATTATCTCGATAAACTATATTAAACTATATAATTACGATACAAATTCGAGAATCTCTATATAAATCTAAAATACTACATATTCATAATTCTATTTCTGTTATTAATTAAACATATTACTAATTTAAATAATATCAAATAATACTTTTAAACTATTATAATGGTGTGACGTCACGAGTCACGATACGCAACTAAGAACTTGCAACGACATGTCGAGTCAAGTCCGCGAACGCGCGAATATCGCGACGTCGCGAACATTTCTCCCGCCGTGCAGTATCAGGTTTCGACGTGATACTGCATCTTCTCCGCGGTGAGCGACGACGTCTTCTTACTTGGCAAGCGGAACGAGTTTTTTGGTTGGCCTTAGTGCGTACTTCAACTATTCGCACTTGTCCATCTGCACCTGGATACACTGTTTCTATGTGTCCTCTTGGCCACGTATTTCGAGGTAGTTGTGAGTCAGCTATGAGTACCGGATCGCCTACTTGATAAATAGGGCCCCGATCATGAGGCTCCCGCCGGTACTGGAGTTCTTTAACGGTAAAGGTATGTTTTTCACTACTATTATTTGAAACGACCGGTTTTTCGATAGGCCAGGTACTTGGATTTTCTTTCAAGATGGCAGGCCCGTGATACCATTTATGACCAGCTTTTATTTCTGGATCAGTGTCTGGCCGACGCGGGTTAGCTTCCTTTGCCAAAGCTTCATCTATGAGAGGCACAGTTGATCCGTCATCTAATAGGACGTATGCTGAGGTTTCTCCCGCCGGTGCAAGAACACGATCTGGTATAATTTTAAGGTAAGCATGCGCCTTTGATGGTATCCACGCGTTGGCCACGGTTTCTTTTTGAATTTCTGATTTCTCTTTTTTCTCGTAGTGTAATAATCGATGATGAGTAGCGGTGCATCCCTTAATGCTGCATTTCTGTGGTCTACACGAATGTCCTAATTGTCTGGACCGAAGGCATCTGAAGCAAAGTCGGTGTTCTTTGGCGAGTTCCCATCTTTTATCTGAATTGGCATCTAGAAATTTCTTGCAGCTAATACTGTGATGGCCTTCTTGGTTACAAATTTTGCACGTAATTTTAACTATTCCATGAAATCTATTAGGATATGACGATGATGGAGGTAACATGGTAGCTATAGGTACCTCTGTCTTTTTACATAACGAAGTAGGAGCGGATTCCGCTTTTTCGCATCTTTTCCTCAAATTTTCTATTTCCTTTTTAAGCTCCTCTATTTCCTTTGTTGGATCTATCTGTATTGCTTGTTTATTTTCGGAGTCGGTGACGATATTTGGATATTGAGACATTGTACAGCATAAAGGCACGGGATATGATTGCCTCGGAACGTCGGCACGTGGTGTTGGTACGACTTGTGCACTATTCTCAATCCAGGAGCTAACTATATTATCTTCCTCTGATTCTGAACTATCTGATTCTGCGTTTTCCAGAGCTATCTGTGCGAGTTCAAGCTTGATGCGAAGTATTTCCTCACGAGCATTTCTTGCTTTACGTCTGGATTTTGAAGTTTTCTTCGAATTAGAACACTTCGAAGTTAACCCTATTTGTGCGCCCTCAAGTTGTTCCTCCTTGTTAATTGAAGTACTTCTTGACTTTTCCTCTTCGTCGCCTGGTACTATTAAATTCTTTACTATAACGGATTCCTCTTGAGTAACCGTAGGCGGATGTGTCACCTCTGTGTGACTAGACGAAGGGTTACTCCTAGCTTCATATCTCCATCCTTCAGACTGACCTCTTGATCGTGTGATGGGCATCTTAGCAACGACTGAGGATAGTTGGTAATGAACGAATACTGATCGGTGACACACGAAGGCGAACGAAGACTGACGATATCTGACGAAGATTCACGAAGACGGATGATATCCCATGAAGATTAACGACGACGGATGATATACCACGAAGATTCACGAAGACGAATGATATCGCACCAAGATTCACGAAGACTGATGATATCGGACGAAGATTCACGAAGACGGATGATATCTCTCGAAGATTAACGACGACTGACGATATCTGACTATGATTCACGAAGACGGATGATATCGGACTATAATTCACGAAGACGGATGATATCGGACTATAATTCACGAAGACGGATGATATCGGACTATAATTCACGAAGACGGATGATATCACACGAAGATTCACGAAGACTGGCTCTATTCGACTATGATTCACGAAGACGGATGATATCACACGAAGATTCACGAAGACTGGCTCTATTCGACTATGATTCACGAAGACGGATGATATCTCACGAAGATTCACGAAGACGGATGATAACGCACGAAGATTTACGAAGACGGATGATATCTCACGAAGATTCACGAAGACGGATGATATCCCACAAAGATTCACGAAAACGGATGATATCGGACTATGATTCACGAAGGCAGATGTCCGATGATGATGCAAGAAGACTGACGATGATGCACGAAGACTGACGATATCTCACTATGGTTCACGAAGACGAATGATATCGCACGAAGATTCACGAAGACGGATGATATCCCACGAAGATTCACGAAGACGGATGATATCTGACTATGATTCGCGAAGACGGATGATATCGCACGAAGACTGGCGTTATCGGACTATAATTCACCAATGCGGATGTCCGATGATGATGCACGAACACTGACGATATCTCACTATGGTTCACGAAGACGGATGATAACGCACGAAGATTCACGAAGACGGATGATATCACACGAAGATGCACGAAGACTGACGATATCTGACTATGATTCACGAAGACGGATGATATCGCACGAAGATTCTCGAAGACTGGCGTTATCGAACTATGATTCACGAAGGGGGATGTCCGATGATGATGCATGAACACTGACGATGTCGGACGATGATGCACGAAGATTGACGATATCTGACGAAGACGGATGATATCGCACGAAGATTCACGAAGACGGATGATAACGCACGAAGACGGATGATATCGGACTATGATTCACGAAGACGGATGATATCTCACGAAGATTCACGAAGACTGATGATATCTGACTATGATTCACGATGACGGATGATATCGCACGAAGATTAACGACGACTGACGATATCTGACTATGATTAACGAAGACGGATGATATCGCACGAAGATTCACGAAGACGGGCGTTATTGGACTATAATTCACCAATGCGAACGATGACACCCAAAGGCGGATGTCGGACGATGATGCACGAAGACTGACGATATCTCACTATAGTTCACGAAGACGGACGATAACGCACGAAGATTCACGAAGACTGATGATATCTGACTATGATTCACGATGACGGATGATATCGCACGAAGATTCACGAAGACGGATGATAACGCACGAAGATTCACGAAGACTGACGACATCTGACTATGATTCACGAAGACGGATGATAACGCACGAGGATTCACGAAGACGGATGATATCGCACGAAGATTCACGCAGACGGATGATATCCCACAAAGATTCACGATGACGGATGATATCCCACGAAGATTCACGATGACGGATGATAACGCACGAAGATTCACGAAGACTGACGATATCTGACTATGATTCACGAAGACTGACGATATCTGACTATGATTCACGAAGACGGATGATATCGCACGAAGATTCACGAAGACTGTCTCTATTGTACTATGATTCGATACGAAGGCGCACGATGACACTCGACGGCGGATGTCGGACGGTGACGGACGAAGACGGATGATGATGACGATGATGCACGACGAAGAAGGCAAGGGCGACCGTGTCTGCGAGCGCGGCGGAAAACGTGACGTCAGCGCAGTTGCGAGCGCGACTGTCAACACGGGTGCGAACGCGGCGGAAACGTGACGTCAGCGCGGTTGCGAGCGCGACTGTCAACACGGGTGCGAACGCGGCGGAAACGTGACGTCAGCGTAGTTGCGAGCGCGACTGTCAACACGGGTGCGAACGCGGCGGCGCGTGCGGCTGCGATCGCGGCGGAAGTCGAGACGTCAGCGCATTTGCGAGCGCGACAGTCAACGCGGACGCGAGCGCGGCGGAGAGCGTGCAGCGATGATCTTCAGCGATGTGGCGATGACTTCCCCAGATCCGGCTCGAAGGACCAGCGCGTTGTACCGGACGGGCGGATCTCGAACGAACGAGCCACTGACGCCCTGTACACTATAGGTTCCGGATAGTGGGAACACGGAGATCGCCGAATGAAACAAGATGCTATTTCTATATAACGGTCGGTGACTGACGGCTTCTTCTAATATGTCTTCCTATTATTCTATTTGTCTTCCTATATTTCTTCTATTTTTCTTCTTATTTTTCTTCCTATTCTTCATCCTATTCACTATGCTGTAACTGGTTGTCCGACACAACGACTGCGCGTCTTTCCTACCTTACGTACCGCGGAGCTATACCGTAAAGAGAGCCGCAAGCCACCGAGCCGTTTTATCTTTATTTAAGCTAATATTTTCACTATCACTATTACATGTTTTTGCTTATATTATAATAACTATCTATCGGACGATTTTACAATTTATATATATTAAAAGAACACAAAAATATCTATATTATTAAATATAAATTAATATACTATTTAATTATTTACTATTAGAAATTTACGAAAGATACTGTAACTATGACGAAATTCACACAAGTTCTTATGATAAAAAATCTCTTAATAATTATTTACGAACATTTAGCACTTATACATCTGTTATTTTTCTATATAAACCTATAATTAACAATAATTAATAATAGCTTTTACGATACGAAAGTAATTATTATCTTAACATACAATTATCTCGATAAACTATATTAAACTATATAATTACGATACAAATTCGAGAATCTCTATATAAATCTAAAATACTACATATTCATAATTCTATTTCTGTTATTAATTAAACATATTACTAATTTAAATAATATCAAATAATACTTTTAAACTATTATAATGGTGTGACGTCACGAGTCACGATACGCAACTAAGAACTTGCAACGACATGTCGAGTCAAGTCCGCGAACGCGCGAATATCGCGACGTCGCGAACAGGGAACATAGTGTTAGACTCCTTCACTTTATTTTATATATTAATGATAGGTAAAATGACAACGTTGCCTTAGCGACAAGACAAAGCAATTTATTCTTAAATACATTGGTCATGAAAATCTGGATTTATTTTCGCTTCATGTTGTAAACCACGTATAGCACGGTAGGCAGAGTGTCATACACTCCATTTTTCACTTTACGCCATTATTCGAGAGTCCTCACATTGTCATTAGTAGATATGTACAAATTGTGAATTTTATAATTATGTACAATATTATAAGTTTTTAGATTACCGTTGTCTCAGGTTTATTGCACGGTCGACAGAGGCGAACCAGTGTTAAGACACTCCGCTCCTCAATTTCGGTCCATTTTGGAGGACTTGCGTTTTGAGTGTCAGCAACTCGGAACATTGCTTGTAGGTTCTTTAATCACATTTATAATTTTGATATTCTTACGATGTTCAGTACAAAGACCTTCTGATACCATGTATGTATGTATGTATGTACGACGTATGTATCATTTTATTATAACTCGACACCGGTGCTATCACAGCTGTCAAGGTCTGATATTTCATTCAAAACATTTTATTTTTTCTGTCAATGTCATGTTGGATACTAGTTTGTTACATAAAAATGGTATGTTAAGGTAATTTTTATTCATCCAGAATTTGTAAGGTCAATATAATGCAATGGCCTTTGTAAATCTCTTGGAAAGTGGGGAACGGATTATGTATTAAGGTCATTTCGTGATTGAATATTAAGATTATCACAGCAGTAAAAAGTAATTATAAATTTTTTTTGGACAATCTTACATCGCTATCTTAAACAAAGTTAAAACGTACAATTGAGGTACCTTCTTGCTTAGCGTCTGACTGTAAACGCAACGGTTGGGGCGATTTCCATTGTGGGAATTAATTGTTTTCATTACGTCATGATTTAAGATAACGCGCGGCGTTAAGTTCCGTCACTCAACACACAGTGTATCAAAAATAATTGCGGTACGTATGGAACGAAGTGTCCTAACACTATGTATAATCCTCTGCCTTCCTTTTTTTGCTATGTGGTATAGGTAAACATATATGTATATAAATTTATGCTTAGACACGTATTCGTAAGATCATTACACAAATTGATGTTCTCTATTGTTGATGTTAAACTTACGACCTCCGGCTTAATAACTTGAGAGAGCAATAAGGAAAAAAAAAATAAAAGACCTAGCGGAAAATTTCTCTTTTTTATGACAAGGATACGAATTTTGTTTTTGTTTACAATAAAAAGAATGATTACTATTCGATAATAACCAATAACTTTAACGTTTCGAATGTCACGTCAAAAGCTGTATTTTAAACGGCAGCTCACGAGTAAGTAACATGCAAAGTGAAAGGCAAAAAATATACAATAATTGACATAAATACCGTCCAATAAATGTTCGTAATGCATTTTTCACTTGCGTCGCGGTACAAAAAGTTTCTCGAACCTACTTAGTACACCCACTTTTTGTGCTCGGCCACTGTGGAAACACGGTTACTGGTTTTTTATGATGTATCTATCTACTACTGTTTTAAAGAAGTATAACTATAGATTGATGTACATTGGTTAGGATGTTAGAAGAGTTCTTAAGGCAGTTGTTACAAGTTCAATTATCAATATTAGCGCGTAGAATTTTTTAATCTGTAAGTATACAGGGTGGAAGTGTCGGCACCACATTAAATGAAACCACAGTTTTAACTACTCTATAAAAGCCTAATATAATTCAGAAAAAAATAAATTCCCAAAAATGAAAAAGTTTTTTTTTCAAACAAAATAAATAATAAAATTGTAATTTGAAAACAAAACGCCATTTGTAAGGACGACGCACGCACACATAAACCTATCAAAGGAACACCGCCGCACACGCCTGATTTCGAAATCAAGTCGTATGTATTGGCGATAAAGTTCAAAGTTGTTTAACTTTTAGTAGTATTTTTGTAGTAGTAAGTGTTTATGTTATTGGGATCTATACGTAATCGCGTCACACGAAATACAGGTATGGATAAAAATCGTGAAATGAAAAAAAAATCCTACGTCCAAACTGTTGAGGCATCTTGATTAATTTCTTTAGGTATAGGTTTGAAATATTTTACCCTATATGCTGTTTCCGTAAATGGAGCGCTGCCTCTTCCACCCTGTATATATGTATGTATATTGAATCGTAAAGCAAACTCTTTGTTTGTTTGTTTGTTTGTTTGTGGTCTTGGCATAATATTAAACCTATATATAAAATTTAACGGTCAAACCGTTACATTTACCATACCTTAACAATTCTGTCAATAAATAGTAATAGGTACGTTGTTAAAGTAAATAAAATATCATAATTATAATAAACAAACGGAGAGCTGTGAACCTGACGCGACGTTTATAGTTAGATGTTTCGTTTATTTTTGAATCCAGAATTGATTATTTACATATATTTACATTTCGCTTCAGTAATCAGTCAGTAGTCATAGAGAACGGAGCGTCAAGCGCTACGGTAATTGATTATTAGTTTATAATATTATAAATAAACTAGTGGGCGCGCGCAGCTTCGCCCGCTTATTTGCACTCTTAGGGGTGAATTCAAAAAAACCAATTTAAAAAAACCATGAAATATATTTAAGAGTCTGAATTTCAAATTTTATAAAAATCGATGCCGATTTAAAAAAAATCCATTTAATATTTCATCCCTTTAGGGTTAACATTTTTCAAAATCCCTTCTTAGTGGATGTCCAGATTACGAAAATAAACATCTGTCCAAATTTCACGTTTCTACCATCAGCGGTCACGGCTGTGCGTGCGTCTTACCTCGGTCAGTCAGTCAGTCAGGTACATGTCCTTTTATATATATAGATAAAATAGATAAATAAATAATTAACTGATTATGATGATTTATTTATAATTTTATAATGAGGCCGCCGTGGTCCAGGTGAACTAGCGTGCGACTTTAAACCTTATTTCCATTTTTACACACCGTGAAACTAAAAAATACATATATAGGTATAATAAAATATGAAAAATAATATTTGCATCACATTTAATTGTTCATTTTACTTTAAATGTGTAAGTGGTAATTATAAGGATTGTAAAGACACCAGCTATAATAATAGGGGGATAAGTGAACGTTATAAACAATATAAACATATAATATAAACAATTCATATTACTACACGTATGGTGATTATTGTCATTTGTCAATATGACAGTACACGGAAACGTATGACGTATATCTTTGGATTATTGCTTAAGATGACTGCGAGTTCGATTTCCGTTTATCGCAAAACATGTCTCAAATATATACCTATATATAAAAATATTTTCAGTTGTTGATAGTATTAGTAAGAAAATATAAGCCTAAATGATCAAAAAAAGGAAAAATAGAATAATAAGTAGACATAATAAGTAAGGGAAATAACATTTTTAATATACTTGGTTAATTAAAATTATCAAACAAAAAACGTAAAAGGAAAAAAAATAAGAAACCCAGTGTTACGACACTCCGTTTCCCACTTTACGCCAAAATCTTGGAGGCATTGCGTGTTGAGTGGTGGAAGTCAACGCCGCTCTTTGCCTCGACATCAGAGCGAAGATATGGAAATATTAATTTAAATAAATATTTAATTTCTTCGACAGGGAATCGAACCCACAACCAGTCGCGTTTACAGTCACACTTTGTAAACACACGTCTGGTCTAAAAGTAAGTAAATTCTTAATATTGAAAATAATAAAGCCCCATGTTCGTCCTAAACCCTAAAATATCTCTATATAAAATTTTCTCACATTTTCTCTCAAACTCATGCCTTGAGTTCATTTTAATGACTGATTTTGATGAAAAAAGCTGTAAATGTATTAAGTTAAAGCAAACCAAATGGTGAAAGTTTTAAATAAATCGGTTCAGTACTTTCGGAGATAAGCGTGATCATACATACAGTCAGACAGACAAGACATTAAAAAAAAATCCTATTATTCTCTTTAAGTATCCCTATATCCATTTCAGTCAAAAATACTAAATGTACAGACAAAATATTTTTACTGTCTTATTATATGTATATAGTTTCGTAATTATCATGTATAATTAAATTGATAATAACACAGTCTTTCAATTTATTAAAATTAGGCGCGGCGCTGAGTTTCACCATTCAACATGCAATCTCGAGTCAATTTTCAGTCTCAAAAACGAGAATTCGGGAAACGGAGGTAGGTTCCCTCAGTCAGGGTAGACCCTGCTATGCGAGAAATAGCATAAAACTACTTCTCTTTTATTATTTTTATTTTTTGCTCGCTTTATACTATTCTTAATTTTTTGTGTGCATTATTGTTCCAAAAAACCTATAATTGTTTACGTTTTGTTGTTGGGGCAACCTTAAAACGCGTCACCGTACTTTAACGCCTTGAACTGTACCACAAGGTTACTAAAATATTATCTTTTGATGCCGTAACTACTATTTTATAAATATTTTTTGTTTCGTATATGGTTTCATTGTATTGTCATTTTGTCAATATTTTTATTATATTTTTTTATATACGTCTGCGCTTTTTTCTAAAAACAGAGGTAAATACGTATGTATACCTACATGTAACTATGTAATTTTTAAATAATTTCTAAGTCTAGATATATACATCCTCGTCTCTCTTAAACTTCGTAGTTCAATTACGTTTTGAAGTCTGGTAACAAGATCAAAGAGCGGCGTTGAGTTATGCCAAGTATAATTTTTCTTGTAACTAGAGATAGGAAATGAAAATATTAAATATTTGAGTGAGAATAAACCCACAATCATCGCGTTTACAGTCGCATGCTTGTGCCCCTGCGCTAAGACGGCCTCAATTTTTTTAATACATATCTAATTCACAGAACTTGAGGCCAGTCGTGGCTCAGTGACAATAGCTGATTGTGGATTCGATCATTACTCGAGAAAATTAAATATTTATTTAAATTTATATTTATTTCTTTGTTCTGGTGTGGAGGCAAAGTGCGGCGTTGAATTACGCCACTCTACATCAGTGCCACCAGAATTCGGGGGAACGTGGGATACGATGTTTCATTTATTTGTTTTACGTCATATAATAAAAAAATCACTATTGCTTACTATTGCTGTAGTTACTGCAGTTAAATAATACTGCATTATAGCATAATACCGCGGCTTAAGACAGATTTATACAGTTAGTTGCGCAAGAAGTTTGCGTGAAGATAATTGAAGTAGATGCTTGTGTTATAATCTCAAGGCTTTTGGGTAACAATTTATATTTCTTTATTTCAGTTTCACGCATTTTCATATAACAGGGTAGACAGAGAGAACCCAGTGTTAAGACACTTCGTTCCCTACTTTCCGCTGAATTTTCTAAGCATTACGTGTTGAATGGCGGATCTCAAAAATTAAAATATTACTTAATAATAATCCATTCCAGAGAGGAAATGGAACCCACAACCGTCTCGTTAGAGTTACACGCTTCTACACGGTCTCAATGTTACGTTATTGAAATAAAAGAAGCAATATTGACTGAATAACAGAAAATATCTAAAATTAAACAGCTGTAATCATATCTCGTATATTTTTTGTTTTACAATTTATCCTCCAACGAAGCAAGAATTATCAAAATCGTAGTACGAATCACTCCTACTTTGGTTTTTATGCAAGTTAAAATATGAAGCATTTCATTTTTGTTGTCTTTGTAAAAACTGCAAGCGGAATAAAAAAACATTGAAATATAACGTTCATGTTTTTGATTTTGATATATTTTTTGTAATTTTAGTGTTAGTAGTAAACATATATTTTAACGTATTTTAAACTGTCGTGGCGCAGAGGCTCAGTCTCTTACTGTAAACACGACGATTGTGGGTTCGATTTCCACTCGGAGGAATGTGTTATTGTTGTTTCTTCGTTCTGGTAAGATAACACAGCGCGGCGTAGAGCTCTGCCACTTTACACATATTGTCTCGAAAATTTGGACGGAAATTAAGCAACAGAGTATCTTAGCACTGGGTTCCCACTGCTCACCATGCTAATGCAGGAAATCGAATGAATCTGTAAAAAATGTAGTTTATACTAAAAATCGAACGTAACACCTGCAACTTGGTTGTAAACAATTGTGATCAAACTTTAATGGAAATAAATACCTTGAGTGTGTCAAGGCGTTTATAGCATTTTTTTTTTCATTTAATATTTTGACATCGCCCACAACTTTGTTAACGTGGACTCTAAGACGTAAAATGGATAATCTAGTTCCAGTAGGCATTTCGAAAAATCCTTTCTTAACGGAAGTGTCTTAATGGGAACAAGTGTCTTAATGGGAACAAGTGTCTTAACACTGGGTTCCCACATTTCCTCTACCGACTCTTCTATGTGAGGGATACAGCGTGAGTTCTCTTAGTGCTACCTCTCCACACCCTGAACCTAAACTACATGCCAAATTTCAACTTTGTAACTCCAGTAGTTTCTCTGAACGTTATCTGTCAATCATTCAGACAGAAGAGTTTTTTTATATGTGCAGGTACCTAGATTGACTATAGAGACTTCTTTATTTTTATTTTATATTATAAGCTTAGAAGAGGCACCTTAAAACTACACTTGAGTCGCATGTCCCAAGTACTGCTTTGAGCTATGCAATATTATCATTATGACATTAGCTTTGTACAGATATGTTCGTGTAAATGTTGTTTTTTTAATTTTTTGTGGGATTTTTTTTGTTAGTAAAATTTCTGAAGTGGGAACAGACTATCCGATCTTCTCTTCTTCCCCATATTCCTACGCCCATGCGAGTACCTTCTATCCAGATGATGTTCCTGTAAAAGCCAATAGGGCCACCTATTACAGAATTAAACTCGTGTTCGAAAAAAAAAACTAAATGATCGATAGTTAGATGTTATTTTCCACTCATTTAAAGCGATAAGTTTCAACTACATCAGTCTAGTATATAATTAAGTGAAGACTAATAGATGTTGGATCAGTAGATCATTAATTTTATAAAGATCTAGACTATATATGGGTACAGTAATGGTTTGTTAGACTTACGTACGTACGTCGTCATTGTTAAAACCTTTTTAAATGATAAATAAACATTGAGCCATATTGAATAATTGATAGCTTATTACTGTATCATTGTGACTCTTTTGAGTATATGGCACAAGAAACTATGGTTGTGGGTCCGATTCCGATTTTGGATAATTATATAAAATTTTGGATAATATATTTAGACGTAATCTTTCGTAAATAAACTGTAAAATTATTCATCACTAGGTTGTAATGCTTGAAAATAAAAAATAAACTTACATTTTAATGAAATCTTAACAATGTTATAAATATAATAATTATGTGAAAAGTCACACTTCATGCTAATTAGTTCTTTGAAATAGCAATATACAATATGTTTAGCGTAATTGTGACTTTTATAAATATTACGTGATATCTACCGCTAGTTTTACACTAAGCAATTATATATATATATATATATATATATATATATATATATATATATATATATATATATATATATATATATATATATATATATATATATATATATATATATATATTTTAAATATATATATACATATTACTTACAAATATACATATTATATACATATTCTACGAACTTGTCGTCGCCGACTTCTTTATTTGCGTGGACTTTAAGACGTTAAGTAGATATTTCAACTGTTTTCGTAGGAATTTCGATAAAATTTGTCTCAATGCTCCCCAACACACTCTAACATATCTCGAACTCATAACCGTCGCGTTTAGAGTCGGACGTTGTGCCCCTGCGCCTCGCCGGCCTCAATTATTATTAAACTTTTAGTAATATATTTACCTTTCAGTCTAAAGAGATTAATAATTGCATTCCTTTGCAAAGCAATAAGCTAATTCAAAAAGATAATTACCCTTATAAGATTATAGTACAACGTGAAGCTATAATATAATTTATCGTTTGCTTGTAACCTCATAGACCTCTGCTTACATATAATGTAGGCCAAATATGATAATATTATGCATTGAATATTGCGCGCGATTAGAGCGCCATTAGTGTAATCTATATCTATACGTAGTATAATAAAGCGGTCGAAATATTTTGTTTGTTTGTTTGCTTAACCGCTAAGATCTCTGGATCTACTGGTCCGATTAACTTTTTTTTTTGTTTTGTTGAAAGCTGCATTCTTCAGGAGTGCTTTAAGCTATATAACATTACGGTGTATATTTTATTTAGCCTTAAATGACGAAATAACAACAATAATAAATGCCCTCGAATTGCTTTAAGCCCATGCGCATGTTGTACATTGTATAGCAGAAATATTCTATTTTGTTAGTTTGAAAAAAAAAGTCTGCGACGCCGTGTAGCTTATGTCTTATAAATAAGGCATTTTCTGAGAAAAAATAATAAAAAATTGTACGGTGATATTTCAATATTCTTTTCTGTCAAAAATATAGAAATTTACGAACAGAATTTATATCATCATCAAAGAAATATTATGAATATAAACTTTAAGCTTTTATAGCATGTAATTTTAATCTTAAATTTGGAGAAAATGTAAAACTGAAATAATTCAACGCACTGTTTACGGCTGTAAGCATAGGCTCGAGTCCCGCGGGGGGCGCCCTTGTCGCCGATGTCGTCTTCGCAAGCAACTACGTAGTGCGTGCACTTTCTCAGAATCATGAAAAAATATTGAATGTATAAATTATATAATCAAGCTTATGGCAAATGCAGCATAATAAATTAATTATTATTAGGTGGTATGCGGGCGAAGCAGCGAGTGGGCCGCTAGTATAATAAACAAAGGGAACCTAGTGTTAAAATACTTCGTTTTCCACGCCCCGCCCAATTTTGGAAGCACTGCGTTGATAGGCTGAAAGAATAAATGTTAAATTTTTCTGCTCTTCGTTTTAGCTTTATTAACAGAATAATTAATCAGTTTATGTTAATATTAAAAAAAGGAAATTGTAAGTATATAAAATAAAATAAAATTGAGAGAGATTAAATTGATTACATTGATTTAGTATGATTCGTTATGTACGCAGGTTTATAGGAAGTTTTTATATTACCTACCATATTGCGTTCTTATTATTGACACAGTCCTCAGAAATCCAAATCTTTCTTGAAAAATTGTATATTTACTGTTGTAATAATAATATTACATTGTTTATAATAAACATTGATGTATCACTAACCTTACTTTAGCTTTTCCCCGCATGTCGCACCTAGCAGGGAAGGCAGAGTAAACCTAGGAACCTAGTGTTAAGACACTCCTTTTTCTGTACCGATTAAGATACTTTCGTTCCCCACTATACCGAATTCTGGATGTATTGCATGTTGAGTGCCGGAACTTAAGGCTGTGCTTTGCCTCGTTCCATCGAACCCACAACCTGTCGCGCTTACAGTCGTTCGCTAGTGCCCCTGCGCCTCGACTTGCCATGAGTATTTACTATGTCTCTGAGATGGAGGATAGAGTGAGATGTCACTAACTTATTAACAATTTATTAACTACCACATAATATATGAAAGAGTAAAGATATAAAATGTTGTTTTATACTTAGTTTATCAAAATTGGTAGACATAACACCTGTCAAAAAGTGCAAAGGTCTTCTAGAGCAATTAGTGAACGAGTCTACAAGTACATTCTTATATTATTATATGTAATAAATGTTCCTGTTTAAGAACTAATAAATTTGCCCTAGCCAAGTTCGAGAGTATATATACAATAATTACATTTCGTTTACTACCATTACCGTTACTGTTACAGTTTACCTCATCACCTATCTATCCATTGCATCCAAAATTAAGAGATATTTCGATTTTTTTTGGAAAAAATCAGATTGTGACAAAAAAATATTGGAAAATACATCCTAAATATTGAGTCTACGCTTGTAATTTTTTTCTTCGATATAATTTAATAGTAGGCTTTCTTATCCAGCAAATGATTAAAACGATATTTCTATAAACCTCTGAAATAATATCGAAACGACCTAATTACTCATGAATCACCCTTGATCCGTCAATCGAGTTTTACCCGTGGCTGTATGTATATACAATACAAACTGTATAAAAATAAAACAACTCTTTCAGAAAGAAAATTGTATTGATTTGATAAGAAGCCCATTGAAAATTGGTTTGTTTTTATGAATTATATCTTTGTAACAGACTTTAATTTTACTTATATGTCTATTTAAATTAGTTTCGTTATATAATGTAATAATTAAAGCTATTAACATTCATATCGTACTAACAAGCTGAATTATATTTCGCTAGCGTAACAGTAATAAGATGCGAAGTTGACGTTGACGTCAATCAGAAGTATCACTGCCGTCATACTGCCGTGTTGAGAATAAAAACCTTGGTGGTACAACATTTGACACTTTGATCCTTTGAGTTTTTTTTATATGCACACGATTTTTTTTATATACATTCTAGTAATACACTCAGGGACATATTTAGAGGAACACAAAAAATAGGTAGTTTAAAATAAAATAATTTATTATTTCGTACTGGCCACCTATACTAGTTAGACTGAGATCCCAGGGTCGTAAATTAAAAGTAAATTTTGAGGATTAATAGTCTAATATGTAGACTGTATGCATACTTACTAACTTAAAATTGTGGACCTTTCAGAGTCAGAGAGTAAGTGAGCGTATACCTTTAGCACCAACTAAAGCTACATGCTCACCTACGTTAAAGTAGAAACGCTTGTATTTAAATATGTTTTGAAAAATAATGTAAAAAATGTATATTTATTATTACCAGACCCTTTACGTGGTCCTTTACTCCTACCAGACGTCCTAAAGGTTGTTTAACTAAGTTATGCTTTAATTTAACATATAATATTTACGGACTATTTCAAGACCCCTTATAAGCACCCAGACTAATCTGATGGCTCAATCTATCTCCCAGACAGAGAAGTACTTTTATTTGGCGCTAACTCTGAAAGAGCCTCACTTTCGAGTTAGTAAGTACGCATACTGTCTTAACTAGATATTAGAGTCAAAATAAAATCCTCAAAATTTCAGCTTTGCTAAAATTACGTAGGTGAAGAAGAAGAATTTGAATAGAATTTTACTTACAACTTTCATTTGCTTTTTTTGGCTATCTGTAAATTTCTCGTGGGTGTGTGGGTTTCATTGTTTACAAGTTTAACATTAAATAATAATTTATATTTTTGTTTATTTGTCATTAATATAAAAATTTGTTTATTTGTCATAATTACATAATGTCGTGGCGCAGAGGCACAAAGTGTGACTGTAAAACCGACTGGTTGTGGGTTCGATCCCCACTCGAAGAGATGATATATTTACTTAAATTTATACTTCCATTTCTTCGCTCTGGTGTCGGGGCAAAGCGCGACGTTGAGTTCTGCCACTCAACACGCAATGCCTCCAGAATTCAGCAGAAAGTGGGGAACGGAGTATCTTAACACTAGGTTCCCTCTGACTACCCAGCTGTGTGCGGGATACAACGTGAAGCTGTCATAATTATAAAATTGTCATTATTGAGTGAAGACAGCTTAATTTTAAAAGTTTGGCCTAATGATGCCACATCTCAACGTTGCTCAGGTGTCTAAAGCTGTAACTTTATTTGAAAATGGTCTCACTTTCAATGAAGTGGCGAAAACATTACGAGTTTCCAAGTTTGTGATTTTTTTGGCATTGTTGAACTGTATCGGCAGACTGGCGAGTATACCAGACATAAAGGACGAGGTCGCAAAAGTGTTACTACAGAGAGGGATGACAGAGTTACTGTCAGCGGTGTACTCAGAAACCGCACTTGCATTTCTTCCGAGGTACGATGCAAGCTGCAGGAAGTTCGAAGAGTGACTATTAGTAGCAAAATGATTTAAAGAAGGCTTGAGGAAGCTGGTAAAGGCAAATTTTAAAATGGTTCTATTGTGCAAATATATGTGTTTATGAGGGAGGGTTTGGATATAAGGATTTATCCCCTTTTTTATACGTTCCTCTAATTATGTCACTGAGTGAAGTTATTTTTGGATACAGATACATTAAATAAAATTGAAAATGGCAAAGATGTTTTTAAGAATTTGTGGTGAAATCAGCTACATAAATACTATTTAATTAAATCGAAGAAAAATCTATATTATATTTTTTTCAGCTTCACAATGTATTCACGTAAGACATTGCATTACCACGTCCATATATGGGGCATTGCGTGTTAATTGGCGGAACAAGTGTCTAACTGCGGCAGGCGTTGCAAGAAGTTTCGCCACTTTACACGCAATTTTTTGAAAACTGTGCGGAACGTGGGGAACGTAATGTCTAAATTAGGTTCCTCTGCCTGCTCTACTATTCGGGAAGGCATTGAGCCAGCTTTATTTTTTTATTTCTTTGTATATTTAAAACTCTTAATGTGCCTACAACACTTAAAAAATACAGTAAAATAATCACGATTTGCCGAAATGACAGGACATTGACGCCGATAAAATTTACAACACTATAGTATAATATATGCCCAACGTCTTTAAATGTTTTAGTTATGGATGTCACGTCGTCGTGCATCTATAATTCAATGGATGCTCTCCGCTGTGTCACATTAGGCTACTGTGCTATCATATTGTTTCTTTCCTTCCATTCATGTACTTACGTATAGTTTTGTTTAGTTTCACGCTCAATCCCGTATATAACAGGATAGGCAGAGGGAATTCTCCACGAATCGGTCCATTTCCCAAATATTGTGTGTTGAGTGTCGGAACTCAACGCCGCGCTTTGTCTGGTTACCGGAGCGAGGAAATAAATAATGTATGAATTACAAGTAGACGCTGTCCCCATAAATTTGTATAGAATATAAAATTACTTGTGTTTATGTCTCTTTATCTGTGCGTATGGTTTCTAATAATAGTTTACTTGGTTTATAATTTACATTCTGTTATGTAAATTGATATTTATTTTAGAAATAAATCAAATAAATAATATATTATAAATATATTTTTTATTTATCATCCTTCGTTTTGATGCATATATGTAGTTTTCCACGTTCAAATCGGTTTTCGAGACTTTGCATGTTGAGGGGTGGAACTTTTTGCTTTATTACCAAATATTATATATGTAATTCATTATCCTGCGTGAGAATCGAATCTATAATCGATCCTACAACGATTGCAGTCAGACGCTGGGCCTCTGAGCCGCGACGGTCTCGAATATTGTAATATATTGAATGAATATTGTAAAGACGTAATAGGCTAAATAGCTTGAATTTAATTAGTATTGAAGCTTTCTTCATAAATATCTATTAATTCTAAATGTCTAGAATAATCTCAAACGATTTGTCTTACGGTCAAGGAGATACGTGGCGTGCTACACGTGAGCACGCTAGGTAACGTTAACCAACAAGACCTGTGATATCATGGAGGGCAATTACTCACGCTTGAAACCTTTTTAAACTTACTTATTTAGAAAACGTATAAAAATTTGAACGTAGCGGGACTCGAACCCGCGCCTCCTGAAAACCGACTAGGCGCTTTGACCACTAAGCCATACGTACTTTTTACTTACTTACTTATAGTTCAGAAGAAGTAATAAATATGGAACAAATATATTTATATATTTTTACGCGACTGCGCGACTCATTTGTTTGGTTCTACTTGTTTCACATACTCGATTGTTTCACTTAAAATCACTTAACGCCTACACTGTGCTGTTTCGGTAACTTATATACCTATATGATATAGCAACTTGGATTTTTAAAATATTTTCTATAAGATTGTATTTTAACTTAAATGAGAATCAAACTCTGCAATTCCGTCTTAGGTAGGTTATGCTTTTTCTGCTATCAGTCCAGTATTGCGATGCGGATGTGATGTTTTATAAAAATTTATTTTATTAGATAAAGTTAATTATTTTATATTTAAATAAGTATAAAATGAGTTATTAAAATATTCGCTTTGATAAACGTGATATATACGTTGTTGAGAAGTCTAAAAACTTCAAAATTATATTATACTTATAGCTTGATAACAGATCATATGCAAAAAAATGAACACTTATGTTTTTATGACGCACATCTTCTGATTACTCAGTCTTCCTTGAGGCCCTGGTTGGCCAACGGTTGTTATGAGTTCGATTCCCACTCGACGGACAGAATTTAATATTTTCATTTCCTCATCCTGGCATTGGCGCCGGTCGTGGCGCAGCGGCACGAGGTGTCACTGCAAAACTGAGTGGTTGTGGGTTCGATCCCCACTCGAGGAGATGAAATATTTACTTAAATTTATATTTCCATTCTTCGCTCTGGTGTCGAGGTTAAGCGCGGCGTTGATCCAGAATTCGGCAGAAAGTGGGGAACGGAGTGTCTTAAAACTAGGTTCCCTCTACCTACCCTGCTGTGTGCGGGATACAGCGTGGAGCTAATTTATTTTATTTTACTCATCCTGGTAAGCTCTGGTCTTAAGTTATCAAATCAAAATCTTGTACAATATGAAAATATTATCAATAATTAGATTTAAATACGCTTTATTTGATCAACACAAGACCACGATTTGTATGAAAATCTTTATAACATATATATTTTTTGCTATAGTAGGTACTTATATGCATATATTGTGATACATTTTATATAGATAATTGGCCCATTGTATTCTGATGCAGGATTTCTTCTAGGATGTTAAGTAATACTTGTTTTATAAGATAATCATCTAAACGTATATAATTATGTATCGATGGTTATAATTTCTGCTTAAAGACAACACTTATTAAGCAGTCACGTAAAATATATTTTTCTGTGGTCGGAGCAGTTAAAAGTTTGTGATAAGTAAAAATATTTCCAAATGAATTATAATGGTCGGCCATCGTGGCGCAACTGCACAGCGTCTTACTGTTATCACGACCGTTGTAGGTTCGATCCTGTATTTTCATTTCCTCGGTTTGGTAACATGACAAAGATTAGCGTTGAGTTCCTGCGCTGAAAACACATAGTCTCGAAAATTGGGCGGAAAGTGAGTCACTAGGTTCCCTCTGACACCCTGCTAAATATGCAAATTATGTTCATTTGCTGTAACAATTTTCGCTATGATTCAGTTTTTAA
Source organism: Heliconius himera (assembly GCA_021202915.1). Lineage (NCBI taxonomy): Eukaryota > Metazoa > Arthropoda > Insecta > Lepidoptera > Nymphalidae > Heliconius > Heliconius himera. Next base: position 274,388 of record JAJHJA010000214.1, read on the forward strand.
TATCTATCTATATAAAAACAGGTCGTAACAACGCGACGTAACCACTCAAGTACTCGAGGAGTTAGTTTTTCCGCTTTTAGCCTTAAGTTGATGTGGAGTTCAAAAAGGTTAAAGTGATTCATAAGAAATGATATTGCAATTATTTTAATTTATTCTTTATAACAATTATTATTACGTTCATATATATGGCTTATTTGAGAATTTAAATAAATTGTGTAAAGATAAGTATTTAAATTATGATAATTATATGTTTAAGTATCAGAGTATAATTTTTTTAGTCTTCTTTTTTATACTGATGAATTTGTGTGATTCAACGCGCTAATCTCAAGAATAACTGGTGAAAAATAAGTGTAAAACATCGGTTTGTGTTGTCTACCCTATTTATCGAAGAAGGCATATATCCTGCAACTGTTTCTTGGTTATTTCCATTTGATTACGAAGCCAACGCCGCTGATAAAAATAAGGAGGAATTATCATACAATATATCAACGTACGCGCCAGCGTGTCCAGCCAAGTCAAAAAGTTGGAAACGCGCTATGTGGATTTTAAATGAACCATTTCAAGCTATTTCGCAGCATTTGTTAAAACCCCTAAGCTTGTAACATGAGAAAAAAATTGAAAGCTGACCATTATTACTACTATCTAGAATGTAAAAATAACTATGAAAGTAAGTTCAAATTACCAAACGTTCACCAAACCAAATACCAACGTAATAGTCCAATACAAGCTAATAGTAATGACAAGAAAGTACACTAACTTGTAAACGTAATAAAGCCTGTATTTAAAAAGTTATCGAGCGTATGAAGACCTTTTATGGCGGAGATTTATCATTAAATGTGATGCCATGTGATGATGATCAATCCTTGATTGCTTTAAAATCTTTCTGTCTACGTCGTCATGTAAAGTTAAATAAAGTAATAAATAAAATATCGTTATATGATAAAAAATAATAGTTATCTATTCATGTACTTATTTCATATTTAAATTTAATTATACAGTCTACGTTTCAATGAGTTATATCTGAATATTGATAAGTTGTTAATCCACTGTAAATTAGATAATGATTCCGTTAAAATTGACATGCAAGACTGGCGTATTGCGATCGATCGACCATCACCAATGTCTTCTAAAGGTGACCTTTGTCCGACTGTGTGTGGTATTAAGAATATTTTTACTAAAGAAACTCGTAAAATACTAAACAGATACAATCTGTATCCAAAGCTTAAGATATTTTTTTGCGTAAATACATAACGTATTCATATCTCATAAACATCTAGTGGGGATTGAAGAAATATTTAAGCGGATAGTCCATGCACTGACGAAGGCTATATATATTATTATTATTATTACCTTCACGTTGTATCCCGCACACAGCAGGGTAGGCAGAGGGAACCTAGTGTTAAGACACTCCGTTCCCCACTTTCCGCCAAGTTCTGGAGGTATTGCGTATTGAGTGGCAGAACTCAACGCGCGCTTTGCCTCCACACCAGAGCGAAGAAATGAATATATAAATGTAAATAAATATTTCATCTCTTCGAGTGGGGATCGAACAATCAGTCGATTTTGTATTCACACTTTGTGCCCCTGCGCCACGACTGGCCACGATGGATATAGATTATAATTATAGCTATCATCACTTAGTTCGTCTGTTAAAGTTACTTCGAGCACTAATCAATAAACACTTAATTATTTCCTTTTGACCACGGGAGTGAAGGGTTAAAGCTAGTTCTAGTTCAATATAACGTCACCGGAGTCGACTCGGATGATTCAGGGAATTCGCATTTAAAACGTGCCACTTTAAACGCGACAGTTGAGGGTTTGATTCCCATTTGGCGCATAAATATTTAATACTTTCACTTCATCGCTCTGGTGACCAGACAAAACGCGGCGTTGAGTCTCACAACAATTCTTCGTGATCTCAGCCGGAAATTGAGAACGAACGTGTCTTAACGGGGAACGGAATACCTTAACACTAGTTTTTCAGGTTCCCTCTATAGATAGAGGGAACCTGAAAAACTAGTGGTAGGGTAGAACCCTACTACGGTTAAGACGGAAGAACGTACTAAGTGACTCTCTTTTTCATTTTAGCAGCGGAACTGGACACAGTTTTACTACTATACGAGCATATAGCTTTATAATATCAGTTTAAATGTTATTATTATACACATATTTATTTGTCAATCTTCATTATCTATACAATGAGATAAAATTGACGACAGTTAATCATTCTGACCATAAAGTGACTCATAAAGTAAACTGCTGTTCATGGATGATTCATGTAAAAAAAAGTAATGTAAAAAATTATTACCATTACCTTTGGGACACCTTACCAAGTCGTAACTGATTTCGTATACGTAATATATTTTAGCTGAGGGTTCCTAGTGATAAGTTAGTCCGTCCCACAGCTTCCCCCCTTATTTTCGAGATATTGTGTGTAGCACAGCGAGGAAAATGAACCGTCAACCTCTACGCATACAGTGTCACCCTTGTGCCACTGCGCCATGACGGCCTCAATGTATTAGATAAATAAATCATGTAATATAATCACTAATAATTTAATTTTTGATGTTAACCAGTTTGAAATCATTATTATTAATATGTGAAGCAAAAACTTTGGACCTCTTTTTACAAAAATTGCACTTCTTTTTATAAAACCTCTTTTTACAAAAAATGCACTGCCTCTTTTTACAAAAATAGGAGAAGTGCAGAACCGTAATAGTTTTTATTTTATTTCTTATAAAGTACAGTAAATCAATAAATAAAACATTACACACACTACTATTTATTTGACAACATACACTGTAATAATAATATACACTGTATAATATACACTGTATTTGTGAAGTGACATACACGTTGCCATGGCAACGCGTATTATTTACGCGTCAAGGTGTCCTCTAGTATTTTATATTTATTTGAAGTATGTAGTATAAATATAGAAACATTTTTCTTCCCTTTTTCATAAATGACTTTATTTTGGAAAACCAGATATGATTAATGTTTATATTTTCAAGGATCAAATTTTGTTAATGTGCAAAAATGTCAACAAGAAATTCTTAACGTATTATAATAAAATCAATAAAAAGTTAATTACCCGACTGTAAGGGATGGGTTTTGTTTATCGCGCGTATCTTGTATGTATGTATGTATGAAATATTATTTATTACCTCATATCTTCAGAACCGAACCGAACTAAGGACATTTTTTTTCGTACACAACATGAGTATCAAATTAAAGGGCTCAATACAAGGCTTTGGAAAAGGTATAGGTACCTATCATGAATAATTACCGTACTTCAAATAAAAAAGTAATTATTAAAGACATAAAACTCGAAAGCATAAAACTAAAAAGAAAAAAAAAACAAGCGCAATAGTTCATTAGAATTAATAGTTGGGACCCATAATTCACAACACGGAGCCCCGTAAAATTTAAACTCCTAGTCTCGACTCGCGATACTGTCGCGACTCGAGACTAGGAGTTAGGGACTAGGAGTTAAGCAGGTTGTAACGACAGGTTGTGGGTTTGATTGCCATTTGAAGAAATAAAATATTTAATATTTTCACGTCCTCGCTCCGGTAACTAGGCAGAGCGCGGCGTTGAGGTCCTCCACTCAACACGCAATGCCTAAATTTTGCGAAAAGTGGGGAACGAAAGTGTCTTAATGGGAACGGACCAACTTAACACTAGTTTCCCAACGACCCTCTACCTACATATATACATGTCTGCTATGTGCGGAATGCAGCGTGAAGCTGATTTTATTAGTAATAACAATGTAAAGTTAAATTCAAAAAGGCGTAAATATGACTCATAAATTTAATGAATAAGCTGTTTTTAAGCACCTTGCCCCGTGCTATTGTTGTTAGGGTTCCATACCTTTTAAGTAAAAAAAGAAACCCTTCTAAGATCACTTCGTTGACTGTCTGTCAAGGCCTTTATCTCAGGAACGCTTGGACATATCGAGTTGAAATTCGAACCATATACTCATATCTACGGTCCCATGATTTCCTGAAAAAAATCTACATTTACTTAAAAAAAAGATATGGCCGTTTATATAGCAAAAAACGCGTATTTCGACAAAGGAAATTAAAATTCATAGGGTACTTTCGTTAGACCTAGAATTATGAAATATGGCACCACTCAGCATCAACTGATCTGTGGTTATGATGGTGATCTGATTTGTGGTTAAATCCTAAAAAAAATGACCTTAAAGGGAGGGCAAAATTTGGTATTAAAGCGGCTAGTTCAATTGGGGTATCAGATGAAAGGGCTCTGGCTACGCTAAACTTGATTCTCAGTAAAAGCTCGAGACCTCCATTTTCTGTACGGAACTCTCGGTGGGCGAACCTGAATCGCGCATGTCTGGTTTTTTTTGTTTATTTTTAAATCTTGTTTATTTTGTTTCTAATTAACAATCATTAAACAAAAGCTTGTAACCTGTAACTTACGTAATTAGCCTATTGTTTGTTTTTTATCCATTCTGTGGAATATTTAATAAAAAATATATAAATCATCTTCACGCTGTATCCCGTACACAGCAGGTATAGGGCAACTAGTGTTAAGACACTCCATTCCCCACTTTCTGTCGAAATCTGGAGGCCTTGCATGTTGAATGACGGAACTCAACGATGCGCTTTGCCTCATTACCAGCGTGAGGAAATATCAAATATTTCATTCACCCTAGTGGGAATCGAATACACAACCGTCGCGTGGAAATACTTATATTGTCAAGAATACTGGACATTTTTACGTCGAATGTCATGGCATTGTAGTTAATGGATTTGTCTACTCTACGTCTAGTCTACCATAAACATCAATCACATTCATATTTGGTTTGGTTCTTCGATTATGGCGTTCCGACACATTCATATTTAGCTTTAGATTTGTCTGACATATTTTTTGTAACACTCAAAGTTTTTTTTTTAAATATTTTTATGCAAGTTTTATAATTTTAGCGCATTTTCAAGGATTTACTCATATATAAATTTTGACATAATTGTTAAAGGTTAGGTAAGTTTAAAATATGTTTATTCAGTGTCAATTTTTTTCTTTATATTTTTTTTGCAAGTTTTATAATTTTAGCGTTTTTTTAAGGAATTTATATAAATTTAGAAGTTATTGTCTAAGGTTAGGTAGGTTTAAGTTATGTTATTTTTTACTTATGCGCAATTAAATATTCGCAAAAAAACGCATGGTGAATAAATATGACTGTTCATATTTTAAGCATTAATCTGTCGTGACGCAGCGGCAGTGTCTAAAACGCGACGGGTTCGATTCCCACTCACAGGAGTGATTCCTTTTTTCTTCAGTTCCATCACTCGACATGAGCTGTCTCGAATTACAGGGGTAGTAAGTAGGAAACGGTGTGTTTTAAGACTAGATTTCCTTTGCATAACCCTTCTATATATATATATACTTATATAGTTCTGTGAAGCTCTTCGTATTGCTTCACAAAACTCCAAAAGTAAATTGAAACTACTAAACAATTTTTGAATTTTTTTAATCTTGTTTATATCCTTATATAAAAACACTATAAAATATTTTATTTTCATTATATTATGTAGTATTTATTTGTTTCATACTTAATGTATTTTTTTTATTACATTATGATAGTTGTTGACGACATTCGTAATTAACTATTGTTTTATCTGTATGAATATTATTTTGACATCACGACACGGTCGTATCTATTTAATATTTCTTTATATTTGATTACTTTTATTTAATAATTATTTATTATGTTTTTATTGGATAAGTAATATGTGTTAGGCAAATTAATAATAATATTTTTCTTGTTTTAATGTACTTTTTTCTTTTTTACAGAAAAATGGAGGACATAAAACACACTCAGCCAACTACAACTTAAAAATAAAAAAATCGAATGTCAGTGCCCCCCAGTTTTGATTTTATAATCGAAAAAGTCAGTGAACTACGATCTCTTAAAAGATAAAATATACATAAGTGATAAAAAGTGATTAATATTACCTGAATTTTGGATAATTTTAAGAAAATTGTAAACAAAAATAAGTGTCAAAATGCCTGCGATATTGACGAAGATAAGGGAACAAGCGTTCAAAGTACAACCGACGATAGCTGTTGGGGTTGGTGTGGGTGTCGCGTTGGCTGCCTGCGCCGTGTATGGCACCAGAGAGAAGAAACAGAGCCCGCCTTGTCATAATAATAATAATAATTATAAGGTAAGCTTTTTTTTGCTAATTAATGAAATCGTTTTTTACTTTAACTGTAAACGCGATGGTTGTGGTTTCGATAAATACTCGGAAAAAATAATTATTTTGGCCAGTCAATGGGAATCCGGAGTGTCTTAAGGCTAGGTTCCCTTTTTCTCTAGGTTGCTATATGCGAGATGCAGCGTAATTATAAATTTTTAGAGGGATTTGTGTCCATCCGCTTTCACACTAAAAGAAACTTTGGTAATGCAAAGCTTATATCTCCTAACGTTATTTATCCCTCCTAGTCCGTAGACTCACGGCCAGGGTGGCCTCTTTTCTCTCCGCCCGGTGCCGCTGCAAAAGCCTGTAGTGCTAGGCTAGTATTATTTTCTAACAAAAGGCTTACTTTTAGCATTAACCTTCTTTTAGAAAAAAATAAAGCTCTTTAAATTATAAATTTAAGAGTAATACTTTAAAACACCATTCCAAAATATAACTGTTATACATATAATCGTATACATGCATTACTGATGTGACGGAGCGTTGTTTGATTGACTGGCTTGATTCTACTAGCCTTGATAATTTACCAAGGCTACTTGGTAATTTATTTTATTTTAAATATTTTTTTTAACCCGCCGCTTCATTCTTTCACTGCTAATGTAAAAAATCTCGAACTGATGACACAGTATAAATAATTACATATGTAGGTACGTATGCACATAGATACATAAGCTGGCGAAGTTAAAAAAGCTTAGCTTAGATTATTCATTTTTATAAAATTTGAGCTCAAAGATAGCTAATGTTAAAGTACTCCGTTCTATTGTATTTGATGAAACAGTCCATGTTTAAAAGCCAAAGTAAAAAAAAGTAAAAGAAATTACGTGCTTAATTTTTGGAACATCAAATATGTTAGCACCAATAGTTACCACCAGTTCACTCTGTACCTGTACATGCCTCAGACATTAGAAGAATTTTCAATGTATTAATTAAAGTGATATTTTTTTTTCCTTTTTTTGAGTATATTTACAATCAGTCGTGTGACTATGAGCGAATTTGTTCTGTGATGCTGGAGTGGCATCCCATCGGATGCATCAACTCATATGCTGCCCAGAGCTAATGGCGGGCTTCTAGCTCTAGGATATGGTGTCGTTTTAATCGTTTCACATAACCATAATTTTATTAGAACATAACATTAGTTAAGATTAATAAATGTTTTCGCTAGCTTATCATATTTATAACTAAATCATTATATCATTGTAACTAAAATAAGAAGGCTAATAATACCTAAAGTAATACAGATAAAAAATAATATATTAAACAACATTCATTTAAGACCACTAATAAAACTAGAATAAAAAACTATACTTCTTGATTGTGTTGATTAGATTTTCCTTGTTATTTAAATTTAAAAAGAGCTTTTATTCAGCGGTCAGACAAAAGATCAAGCCGAGTATTTGCATTTTAACAAAGTGCTAATAACTTTATTATAGCGCTTTATTTATATTTCTAGCAATTATTCACGTGTCGTAAAATCTGTAGATGTCTATTATTTATACTAATATTATAAATTTGAAAGAGAGTTATATATACAAAGTGTTTTTGTCAGTACCACATTAAATGAAATCACAGTTTTAACTACTCTATAAAAGCCTAATACATTTTTTTTTTCAAAAATGAAAAAAGATTTTTTCAAACAAAATAATTAATAAAATTATCTTAAAATCTATCGTAAAATAAAACGCCATTTGTCAAGAACGACGTACATAGACATAAATCTATCAAAGGGAAACCGCCGCATACGCCTCATTCCGAAATCGAGTTGTAGCTATTGGCGGCAAAGTTCAAAGTTGTTTTACCTTTAATAGTATTTTTGTAGTAGTATGTGTTTACGTTATTAGTATCTATGCGTAACTGCCTCATACGAAATATTGATATGGATAAACATCGTGAAATGAAAATGAAAAAAAATCCTACGTCTAAACTGTTGAGGTATCTTGATAAATTTCTTTAGATGTGGGCTTAAAATATTTTACACTATAAGCTGTTCTCGTAAAAGGAGCGCTGACGCCTCCACCTGTATTTATAGAATATTAATTATATTATAGGAATAAATAATTCGAGTCTCAGGAAATGAATGGACTATTTTTGTGTAACATAGTATATTTATTGAGGTATCACATCAATTTATTCGATTTTTCCCACTGTACCGGTGCTGTTAGAATTACCTCCCGCACTTAGAATGAGTGTCATAAGTTGTAAGAGTTGTAACATATAACATAGCACAAATCTCAGGCCTTTATTTATAAACTACTCCCAACCCTGAGATCGATCTCGAGTGCGATCTGGAAATGCCGTTTTCATTCATAGATTGTAATTTACGATCGATCTTATAGTTGAGAACGATTTATAAATACAGACTTAGTAGTTATTTTGATTACATTTGACCACGTAAATAACGCCGCAGGTTAAAATTTAATTTGCAGTTCTTTTTGTTACTGATAACTAGATATAAGATAGTGATAATAATGTAACAAATTTTTATTACTTTCTGTCTTAAAAAGGTGATGTGTACCATTGCGTGGACAATAAAACATAAAATCCTGTTTTTTATTTTTGAAAAATTTATAGAAAAATCGGTAAAATTACTATAGTTAATTTATATGCAATAGTTTTAATTAAATTTAATGTTTCTTTCTTTCCTTTATTCACCTGTACATAATATAAATAAATAATACATAATGTTATTGAATATAATTTTGAAAATTCATTATGCCATACTTATATTATTTAATACATTAGGCAATTCACTTGTCTCAAAAGTCGGTCAAATATGACTTGTGTATTACTAGCAAAGGTTACGTGCCGTTATGAAATATCGCAAATTATATCACAATGTTAACGATGGCGCCTCTCTGTATTTTGTAATGTATGTTGACATTCATGGGACATACATTTTATATGTAATCTATATATAAAAGGACATGTACTGACTGACTGAGGTAAGACGCACGCACAGCCGTAACCGCTGTGCGTAGAAACGTGAAATTTGGACAGATGTTTATTTTCATAATCTGGACATCCACTAAGAAGGGATTTTGATAAATTTTAACCCTAAAGGGATGAAATTGGGGTTGAAAGTTTGTATGGAAAAAAAATTAAATCGGCATCGATTTTTATAAAATTTGAAATTCAGGCTCTTAAAAACATTTCATTGAGCACGTGTTTCATGGTTTTTTAGAATTCACCCCCTAAGGGTTCAAATAAGGGGTTGAAAGTTTATACGGAAAAATCTTTAAATCGCCACCGATTTTTATAAAAATTTAGATTCATACTGTTAAAAATATTTTATTGAACACGTCTTTCGTGGTTTTTTAGAAGTCACCCCTAAGGGTGCAAATACGCGGGCGAAGCTGCGCGTGCCCACTAGTCTTATATAAGATCTAACTTTTTTTTATAATAAAGCTATATGTTTAAGCCTTAATTTTACCAGTTATACAAATTGTACAGTCGTGGCGCAGCGGCACTAAGTTTGACTGCAAAACCGACTGGTTGTGGGATCGATCCCCACTCGAGGAGATGAAATATTTATTTAAATTTATGTTTTCATTTCTTCGCTCTGGTGTCGAGGCTAAGCGCGGCGTTGAGTTCAGCCACTCAATACGCAATGCCTCCAGAATTCGGCAGAAAGTGGGGAACTTAGTGTCTTAACACTAGGTTTCCTCTGCCTACCCTGCTGTGTGCGGAATACAGCATGAAGCTGATTTATTGATTTATTTATTATACAAATATTTAAGTAAAGTTTGGTAAAATTTTCGTATGTTTATGCGATTATTTAAAAACCAACGATTCGAATCCTGAATGATTAATTTTTTATGCAAAATTTTTACCTCTTCACATGTCAACGCACATGTCAGTGAACTTAGCAGGTAGTTGTTCAACAGATGAAAAAAACATGATAAAGAAGTCATTTCGCACTTTTTATTTGCTTTTAAAATTAACTGCTACGACAAGTTAGCAGATATTTTTTTAAATGTTTTTATTTGCAAAAAAGCCAGGATTATCTTTAAAAAAATATCAGAAACATAGATGCATGCGAAACGAACTTCTGTTAAGAAGGAATAGAAACGAAATCTATTTAGTAAAACATATAGATGTCGGCCTTCTGTTTTGTAGAACACTAGAAGCTCTCCGAAGGTCATCATAGCTTTAATTAGAATTAAAAATATGCAGTTTTTTACATTAAAAATATATGCGCCAAAATACTGATAACGCAAAAAGTGCAAGTTATAATTTGTTTTTTTTATTCCTAACCGGTCAATGATATTCTACAAACTTGTCATTTGTGGCTGTCACGAGACCTATTTTTTTTATAATTTTTGCTATCTGCGCTGTATACCTTGTGGGGTAGATAGGGGGAACGTGGGAACATAGTGTTAAGATACCCAAATTAAGATGGTGGGACTCAACGCCGCGCTTTGCCTCGTTTCCAGAGCGAGGAAATGAAAGTATTAAATATTTCATTCCCCCGAGTGTAAATAGAATATACCACGTCCTTGTAAATATATGGTTATATATGGGAACGGAGTGCCTTAGTAGATACTATAGTAAGTATACAAATACAATTAATAGTAGAATACTATATAGTTCATTATCAACTTATAACAAATACGGACAGCGCATCAGGGCATACATGTACTTAATAAATAACTTAGACACTAAGATACGAAGTAAAATTACTGAGGGGAGTTTAAATCAACTATTACACAAATATTATTTAAATCTATAATTTAGACGAATTACGGTACTAGAGACAAACCTTTGTGGTTTTTTGTAGTGCTTTATCATTGTAAAAAAATAAATTACTAAATAGTAGAATACTAGGTATCCTCTGTCTACCCTGCTAGGATATACGCGATACAGCGTGAAACTAAAAAAATGTATTCATTTTTATACGATGTTTAATAACTAAAGTACGAGTGTGGTACAAGGCCATCTTATGAGTTTTTAGGGTAATTCATTCTACTGAGTTGAAATCGAACCCACAACTAGCACGTTTACAGTCCGCCACGTCGGCCTCAATGCCTATATGTACCTACGTATATATATTTTTATTTAGCTCAGTAGGTAAGCCCTATAATTTACTTAATATTATTTATAATTCTGTCAACTAAATTATTATTCATTTAATAATATTTATGTAACATTCACAAAAAGAAGCACGACAGGCAACTGGTTTCGCATTGCGCAACCATAATTGTGCACGAGATTAACCTCGTTGCGGATCGTTTGTAGGTATATTTACAGTAAAGACAGCTTTGACTAAAGATAGCCAAAAGTAAGTTTTTTTACGTTTAGGCTCTATCCCGTAGATGGACCAATTTCCAAGATCCAATTTTCGAGACCTTACGCTTTGAGTAGAGGAACTCACGCTCTTTCTAATGGAAGCGAAAACAACAATACTTAATTTCTCCTAATGAGGATTAAACCCACGACTGTCGCGCTTATAGTAAGATGCTGTCTCATTCCTCCACGATGGCCACAGATGGTTAAGAATAATTAGTCTCAAAAAAAATTTAAACATTTTTTTATAAATACAATAGGATATTTTGTTGTAGGTTTACTTAATTTGAGCCCTTCTGCTTCTCACTTTAACTACAGAATTACTAGTGTTATAATCATTTTAATAATTTATTTAACTTGCAACTTTATTTTTTGTTGTATTAAAAATCTTGTTTAATGCTTGAATAAATGTGTTATGCGGTTTCCGCAAAATATCTGTCCGGAAATTAAAGCAGGGACTTTCGCATAATATGTTGACGCGAATTAATGGGTTAGTGTAATGCCCAATAATGATATTTTTTTTTAAGTTACTGTTCGTGTTAAATTTATATATTCGAGGTTCGATTCTCATTTAGAAAAATGTTCATATTTAAAGATCTAAAATAATTCACCCTACACAAGCGTAGACACTTGTTGTATGCCTAAGAATGTACGACTCATTTTTGAGTCGTACATTCTTTAATATTGTACATTAAATATTTAAACTATAGATTTTTTTATTAATTTTATATGATTTGATATTTTTTTTGTAGCTTCATTCTGTATTCCTCATTAAGTAGGCTAGGCAGAGGGAATCTAATGTTAAGGTAAATTTTTGAAACATTGCGTGTTAACACGTTGAGTTCTATCACTTAAATGGAATCGACCACATGACCATTACACTCAGAGGTTATGCCGCTGCGCCACGACGGCCTTAATCATTTGTTTCATACTTACGTTTATAATTAAGGTTATATTACGGAGGTCTCGGTAAAAATGTCAGAAGGTTAGCGTTCAACCTTGAGAAGGGCTTATTACATATTTCTGTATGCACACATATGTGCATATGTAAGCAATGTCCTAATTTACTGAATAAACGAGCCTCAAATCGAATTTTTTGTTTGTCTGTTTGTTTTTACACGTTTCCTGTATATTTTTTGTGTATATAGAAAAGAGGGACAATGTTGTAAAAGACTTCTTTGACCTCTACATTTTTTATATTAATCCTAGTTCTAGTTTGGTCGCATCAAGCCCCATACAGTTTTCGTTGTGAAGTGTGTTCCAAAATGACGTCTTTATATTTGAGAGATAAGATCCGGCGCTAAAAATAGCCTTGAAGCCGTCTTGGCACTGTAGAATATCACGAGAACACCTGGCTGTTTGTGTAATGATTGTAGGTTCGATCCACGCTCAGTTCTCCCTCTTATATTCTAATTTAAAAATTAAAAATGTTCCTGCTCCGGTAAACAGAGCGTAGCATTAAGTTCATCCATTTAACATACATTTTTTTCAAACTTGAGCGAAATGTGGAGAAAGACGGAGTGCTCTAAAACTACGTTACTTGCTATGCTATGATTTTATGAAATGAAAACCAAAGTATTTATAAAATACAGGTGTTTTTATCTTCACCGCTTTAAATGAAAGCACAGTTTTAATTACTCGTATAATTAAAATAAAAGAGATTTGGCCAAAAATGAAAATGAATAATAAAATTATTGTTGTAAAATAAAATGCCGAAATCGAGTCCTGGGCGACTGTAAACACCACAGATTGTGGGTTCGATTTCCGAGACTTGAGCAAATGAAATATTTAATATTCTGACAGAAACGGACGGAGTGTCTAAATGGTCCTAGGATCCCTCTGCGTTTTCTGCTACTTGCGGGACGTCAGTGTCAGGATTGTAAGTGGGGAACGGAGTGTCTTGAGCGTAACTCTAGGCAGTGGGATCCTAGAGCTCTTTGTCTTTTTATCGAAAAGTGTGGGGAGCTGTTTTTTATTAATTCTTATGTTTTCTTTGCTACTAAAACAAGTAAAATAGAAAAAATGTTCTCTAAATTACAAACTATTATCGTAAACTGCCTAAACAAAAAAAAAACATAATACATACAAAATTATAACGTATATACATAATTTTACTGTAAAAAAAATATTAAAATGACTCAATGTCTCATTACCGGTAACGCAGTGCGAATAAAAAAATGATGTAACATATATTTATTTATAATTAACTATACTTTATGATACTGCGGCTTCGATAGCTAAAAATTGTGTATAATAAATACATGACTCATCCTAAGGGTTGTATTTATTAATTGCTCTCAACTCTGAGAGCGATCTTGAGATGCAGTTTTCATTCGTACACTATACATAAAATTTATGAATGAAAACGTAATGTCAAGATCGATCATAGGGTTGAGAGCGGTTGAGATTGTAATTTTAGTGCGTGCATTAGTTCCTTGATAAATGGACATCCACCAACATATTTTTTATTTCAATTCGCCGGTAGTTTCTGAGCCTAGCGTGATCAACCAAAAAAACTTTTCAGCTTTATAATATTAGTTAGAGATTAGACTACTTATATTATGTTTTATAGATATGCTAGGAAATAGCGCAATTACAAGTTTTACGCCCCATATAAAGAATATGATTTATGTTTAATGACTTGTACGTTTCTCGAAGGTGTCTGTCCGTTTTATATCAAAAATATAAATTTTATAGTACTTTGAAATGTAATAGTAAGAAATATAATGTGCTTTCGCTCTCATCTCTTATAGCCCGAGACACTGTGTTGAGAAGCGGGATTCAACGCCACTTTTTACGAGAACGAGACTTTACACTTAGTACGAGAACATCAAACCCACAACCATCATTGAGTTATATCGAGATGCAACAATGGCTTGTATTCTATTTATAATTTATTAAGCAATTAACGTATTACTTCTAGTAATTCCTTTTTTTAAATATTTATATTTGGATAATCGTAATGCATAAATTGCATAGTTAAAAGGCTGAAATAGAATGTTTCAAGTTCTTAATTATTAAATATAATATAATAATTTAAATTTATGTTTATTCGATGGAATATATTGAATGGAATCGACAACGTTACAGGGTGTTGTTTTGTAAAATAAAAAGAAACTACAAGATGGCCATCTTGTAATTTATTTTATCAATAAAACAGCGTTTGGTTCTTATGGCTAATAATTCACGATGATCATTCAAAGGAATTAAAGTCAAACGAAGCTAATGACTTAGAGCATCGGTTCCCAACCAGTGGCCCGTGGACCAGTAGTGGTCCGTAGCAGCTAAAATATAATCCGCGAATGATTTAAAATTTTGGTGTTTGAGCAGTCTGCCTACAGTTAAGTTGTTTCCTCAGTAAAACATAACATATTTTGACATTTAAATTTATTATACTTTGAAATTCCTTGATTTTTAATATTAACTTAAAAATTCATACACTCCATCATACAAAATGTCAGATCTTTTTAAACTTTTGACTTTGAAATTAAAATGTTTGTTTAATTATTAATTTATTTTTATTACACCTACAAAATGGTCCCTGCTAACAAGAATTCTATAAAAGTGGTCCCTGATCAAGAAAATATTTAGAACCCCTGATTTAGAGAGATAATTGAAAGTTTTTTTTCGTGTCACGCGGTGTCCTGCACATAAAGTAGGCATAGGGAACCTAGCGTTAAAACACTTCCGTTCCCCGGTTTCATAATATGTATAATTAAATTATAGAATTATAATTAACTTATTGAATATGCAGGTCAAGGTCAGTATTGCAATTCTCACGAGACGTTCCCTCAATATTTTTATATACCATAATATCAATAACTTAACAGGCTATATTTGTGTTAGATCTCCTGGAGACTAAGGGGTGCGCGCGCAACGGAATATGTTAATAAAAAAATTGAGTTCATATAGAATATATATTATATTTTTCGCATAATTTAGCATGAAAGATACAAAAAAAACAGTTGTTTCTCTTCCCTACGGTCATGTGGCCCATACCTATAGCAGGATAGGCAGAGGATAGGTATTAAGATATTCTTGACGTTCCGCTTGATTGTCGAAACATTGTATATTAAGTGGCGAAACTTAACGCCGCGTTTTGTCTTCTTACCAGAGTGACTATATGAAATGCTCAAAGTATTTGTATATGAACGCGATCGTTGTGAGTTCGATTCCCTTTAAAGGGAATGCATTATTTTTATATCATCGTTTTGGTAAGGAGACTTACATATATACTTACCTGGAAGTAGAATTTGTATCTGCTACTAGTGTTAACATATCCGATATATAATTTTTATTATATTTATGATATAATAACTTATTTATTTTATAACTGGAATGTTCTTTACATTTGCGACGTCGACCCTCAATTAGCCAAGGACTTCCTCAGTATTTTAGTTGTTTTCCTTTTTATTATTTTTTTAAGACAATTACTTATTTGTTTATGTATTTCCCGTTGTTCTGGGATTTTTAAACGTTTATTGTTTGTTTTTGTTTATTTTTTGCTACAAATAATATTTTTTATATTATTTATCTACACATTAATACGTGAATCAAAAACTTTGTATGTATCTACATACGTCTACGTTAAAACTGAACGCCCCTCCACTGTTCTTACAGATACATACAGCTTATCATTTTCCCCTCAGAATAAAAATATAACAAATAATAAATAAATAATATTTTTATTATTATTGGTTGCTTTGGAAGTTATTAGGTAAATAAGATGCAAAAAATAGTACAGTTAAGTAAACACTGAAGTAACACGTGTTATATTTTATATCTATATCTAGAAACTTTGGCTTTCCTTAACATTTTGATTATATTTTTGTCTTCTCTGTACATACATTACGGGTTACGCAAGTGAACTTTAATCCTTTGTCTCGTGCGTATGTCTCATATAAGTTTTACAATTCACCTCCCTCACCTGTATTCATGTCCTACGTACCTTTAATTTTTCCAGTTTACTGGATATGTTTAATTTTTTTCTTAGAGTATTTTATTAGTGTTTTATGTTATATTTTTAAACTCATTTCAGATAGCAAAAAATGGTCAGCTCCAGCCAGTGGACAATGGTCAAGCGCAAACCTGCGGGGGGCGGTGCGGGGCGGAGCAGTGCGCACTCTGCAGGGGCGATGCGGATACAGATAATAAACAGAATATTGTAAGTTATATCATTGATTTTTTTTTAAATTTTAAGTAGGAATTTATACTTTATTTGCCTGTTATACATTAGGACGTTTTAATTTTTAAAACTTAAAAGGATGTCCGGCGTAGAATTTTTTTATAAGTTGATGTTTAAAAATAGTGTTTTTTTTAAATTGTTTATCTGGCTTTACTTTTATGATACACTTAAATGCAAAGCACAGTTTCCGCCTCAAACTGGATGTTTATGGAGAGACAAGCTGAGAAGGCAACAAATAACCATCTCGTTCAGCCAGAACAGTTTTAGAATAATCCCAGCTTTCAACTGCGTTGCGATAATACTATATATGTATATATATGCATTACAGGAAGATGCAGACGAAACACAATCAATAGAGGAACATGTGCCGGGCCTAAACCTGGAGTTCCTGCGTCAACTGATCAGCCTTGCCAAGATCATGGTGCCAGGATTCAGGAGTCACGAAGTGGCGTTGCTAGCTGCCCACACCTTGTGCCTCTTCTCTAGGACCTTCCTGTCTATATATGTTGCTTCATTGGAAGGATCTATAGGTAATAAACCTTAATTAATCGTACTTATTTAGAAAACATATCACTTAATATTATTTTTATAATCTACGTATTAGATATAACTAACGCCGTTGTGATGCAGCTTCAGTCAGTTTAGTCGGACTGTAAGTGTGATGGTTGTGGGTTCAATTCCCACGTGAAAGAATCAATTATTCTTATATCTTCGCTCTGGTAAACAAGACAAAGTGAAGTATTGAGCTCCGACACTCAACACACAATATCTCAAAAATTGGATTCAAAATGATGATTAGTGTCGTAATACTAAGTATACATATATGTATATGCAAAACACAGCGTGAAGCTTAAAAAAATATATGTATCTTTAACGAGCCAGTCGTGGCGCAGAGGCACAAGTATGTGACTGTAAACGCGACAGATTGTGGGTTCGATTCTCATCATTTAATATCATTTAATGTTTTAATTTTTTTAAATATTTGTGTCGACGCATCGCGTTGTGTCCTCATTCACCACACAATGCCTCCAGAATTCGGCAGAAAACGGGGAAGGGAGTGTCTAAATACTAGATTCCCTCTGGTGTGTTTGGTATATAGCGAGAAGCTAGTATCTTTAAACTAAGACAATAAATACATTATACATATTATATAAATATTTAAATAATTATATTATTTCTTTCAGTAAAACACATAGTCCAAAAGGATCTCCGAGCGTTCGCAGCGCTTCTAATGCAGTGGTTCGGTATCGCCATACCAGCGACCTTCATTAACTCAATGATACGATATCTAGAGAGCAAACTAGCCTTGGCGTTCAGAACAAGGCTAGTTAACCATGCCTACAATTTGTATTTCAAGAATCAAACCTACTACCGTGTGGCCAATCTTGATGCGAGGATTGAAAATGCAGATCATAGGTGAGTTACTCAGAATATTATTATGTATATACTAACTAAACTTAAATATGCTTTGAATTTTTGAATAAGACATGGAAAATATTTAAAAAAATTGTGGCAGTGTGAATATTATTACTGATAAACACATAATTATACCGTATATAAAAAAAAATAAAAAAAATAATTAATTTCATTTCTTTGCTCTGGTAATGAGGCAAAGCACGGCGTTCAGCTCTGCTACTCAACACGCAATGTCTCCAGAATTCGGCGAACATGGGAAACGGAAGTGTCTTAATAGGAACACAGTGTCCTAACACAAGATTCTCACGTTCCCACTGCCTACTGGATTTACGATAAAAAATAATGAAATCTCATACCTGAAAATATTTTTAATTTCGAATCAGTTAGCTTCTATAACTAAAAATGTTTTGGGCTTGCCATCTATCTTTGTGATACAGATGTTTATACTCGTACAATATTCCGTAAAAACATCTGTATCAAAAAGGCGGAAAGTAGTGACCAGAGTAAGTGTAATAATTTCTCCCTTATCATTCGAATACAAGAAAGAATTTGGATATATATCTCCACTTTTTTATTTTGATAATTCATTTGATCATTTTAAATTAAATTAGTAGTAGATAATATGGAAGCCGGAGTAACAAAGTCACAAAGTTTCCTCCTTTAATGAAAGCCAACAAATTATTGGACATAATATTATTATATTCGAATTTTGATACGAGTTTTGATAGACTCTTATAAAGCTGATAAGTAACTTAGTTTATCTTCAACTAATAATCCATCAACAGATTAACAGAAGACGTATCAACATTCACCCAGTCGGTGGCGCATCTATACAGTTCGCTAACGAAGCCCTGCTTCGACCTGCTCCTCATTGTCCTGACGCTGGCCAGCTATTCCAGTAAGATGAAAGGAAATATATTCCTTGGTAAGGAAATGAAAATTAGACACTAATAACAGTTATGATTTCTTGGCTTCTTTATGTACAAGAAATTTATAAAAAATGTTCTACAACTTCTTGTTAATATATTTTGCGTTAGCCTAATTGAACGCGATAACTGTGGTTTGAATTCCACTTGGGTACAAATAGAATTATATTCATATAAATATTTTTGTTAAGCAAGTGTAGGTTAAATTACACGGAGTTTTTAAATAAAATAATCGAATTGGAAACCGGGCTTAGCATGTGATACAAAATACATAATTGTAAAAAGTAAGATTGGGGACGCATTTAAAACTTATATATCCTAAAACTTAAATATCGGTACTTAATATACGCTCTTAAAATGATATTTTCATAAAATTTTCAGGTCCAGGCATGGCCACTGTAGTTATATGCTTAACCGGACAATTATTAAGACTACTTAGTCCAAGGTTCGGTGCTTTAGCAGGAGAAGAGGCTAAAATGAAGGCGAATCTAAGACACGTGCATTCTAGACTTATTGCCCATGCGGAGGAAGTAGCCTTCTATGGTGGACATAATGTGAGTATTATTTGGAGCTTTTTTGTGTCTATAGCATCACGCTGTATGCCGCACGTAGCATGGTAGGCAGACGGAATCTTGGAATCTAATGTTAAAACGATTTTTTTTTCTTCTAAGGTGGAGCTAGGCCAACTCCAGTCCGCCTACAAACAGCTAGTAACACAAATGACGTCAGTGTTCAACAAGAAACTCTGGTACGTGATGCTGGAGCAGTTCTGCATGAAGTACGTGTGGTCCGGGACGGGCATGGTGATGCTGGCGTTACCCATACTCACCGCGAGCAGGGTTGATGGTGAGTGGCATTCAGAGATGTGGATTAATTGGGATTGCGTTTTTTTATTTGTTTTATTTCTTTTATTAGCTTCACGCTGTATCCCGCATGTAGCAAGGCAAACAGAGGGAGCCTAGCGTTAAGACACTTCGCTCCCCACTTTCCACCGAATTCTGAAGGCATTGCATGTTGACAAAACAGAAAATATTTAAATATATTATGCCCCTGAGTATCAATCGATCACAATACACAAACGTCGCGTTTACAGTCATACGCTTGTGCACCTGCGTTACGACGGTAAATGTTAATGATCATTATGAAGTGGGCCTAAAGCCTAAATTAATAATTTATAACGCTATAACGTTGAGGAACCCAAGTAGATTCAGTGAAACCCGAAAAAATTAAATCTTTTAGACTGATTGTAATTTGATATGTGTTTTTGTTAAATTTGTATTCTAGTTATATTTAGTAACTTAGTTACATTTTTTCATATTTTGTTGTTGTTCATATATATTTATATAAAATATAATTGTATAATTGTATTGTCGTGGCGCAGGAGCACAAATTGTCACTGTAAACGCGACTGGTTGTGGGTTCGATCCCCACTCGAGGAAATTAAATATTTAATTCAATTTATGTCGTCAGCATTTATTTAAATATATGGTATCGAGGCAAAGCGCGGCGTAGAGTTCCGCCACTCAACACGCAACGCCTCCAAAATTCGGCGGTAAGTGGGAAACGGAATGTCTTAACACCCCCTCTGCCTACCCTGTTATATGCAGAATAAGAATAAAATGTGTAGCTGATTTAATTTATAATTTTAATCTAAATGTATTTTTACAGGTTCTATAGGACAGGGTATAAGTGAGAGAACAGAGTACATGACGACTTCGAGAAACTTACTCAACTCCGCCGCAGATGCAATAGAGAGGCTCATGTCAAGTTATAAGGTAAAGAAAATTGAAAATTGAAAATGTTAAATGCTACACTGTTACCAGTGTAGCCAGAGAGAGCCTAGTGTTGAGATACAATTGCTTGCGTATATTTTAGTATACGATATAGATTGTACAACTTTTACAAATGTAACAATAATGTAATATAGACTTTGACGTAGAAACCATTTAAATAAATACCTTTTATATTTAAAAAAAAGTGTTTGTCAACGCGCCACGACTGCGTGTCTTTTCAACTTTCATTATTGAATTTGAACCCCCTATCCGCAGGAAGTGGTAACCCTAGCCGGTTACGCCACCCGCGTGTCAGACATGTTGGTGGTGTTCGGAGAGGTGGCGCGCGGCCGCTGCGTGCGCGCCGTGCACGCCGCCCCCCTGTCCACCGGGTTCCAAGTCACGTTTAGAGATCGACAGCCCGTGCCTCAGGGTGAGTGGCTCCTAATCCTATTTTTTGTAATTCGTTTTATCCTGTATTTGTGTGTTTATTTACGATCCCATATGTGAATGTGTGATCAATACGTGTGGATCTGTGGTTTAATATGTGGGCGTGTAATATTATGTAATGCTGTGTGATATCATTTGTGGATGTGTGAAAATATGATCACATGTGTGGGTATGTGATCTCATGTGTCGATATATATCATTTGTGGATTTGTAATCATATTGTAGTAGTGTGATTACTTGTGTGGATCTGTGATCATGTGCATAATGTAAAAAATATGGAAAAAAGATCTACTCATTTAATAAATTAATATTATATATTGTATTCCAGGTAAAATCTCATACACAACGGATCTATCAATAAGTCTCCGCAACGTTCCGATAGTGACGCCGGCGTGTGACGTGGTCGCCAGCGGCGTGAGCCTGGACCTCAAACCTGGGACTCATTTGTTGATTGTGGGGCCTAATGGCTGTGGGAAGAGCAGGTTAGTCGGTCGTTTATATTTTAGCATTATAAAGCTGAAGTGTGAATATTTTTAAATAAGTAAATCTCTTAAGAAATATAATGTTAATTTATATTCTTTTTATTTTATTCGACCTGTACTCTTAGAATGTGTTTTTATGGAGCATTTTGTTCTTGTTTTAATATATTTTCTTTATAAAGAATATAGAGTAGTAAGTACTGTTAGGGAATATCAAATGTATTATAAATTGTAATGAATGTATGGTCGTCGTTGTTTCCAGCCTGTTCCGCATAATATCGGGGCTGTGGCCGGTGTTCGGCGGCGAGCTGTGCATCCCCAAGCCGTGCGAGTGCGCGCACTGCGCGGGCGAGGCGGGCGCGCCGCCGCACTGCGTCGCGCGCCCCGTCATGTTCTACATCCCGCAGAGGTCAGTAATGCCAGCCATGTTGGGAACACAGTTCAACACAACTCTGTTTACGTTAAGATACTTTTGTTTCGTATATGAATAAATTATCATCGTTGATGATTTCTCGAGAAGTTAATGATTGCTGTTTTTGTAAATTATATTTTCAAAAAGCAATTGTTAAGATTATTGTTGAGAGCTGGCTTTGTTTCGTTGGATTAGCTTTTTGTAAGTTAACACTATTACTTGATATATAACTTGTGGACAATATTTTTTAATTTTTTTTAATTTATTGTTTATTGTTTTGTTTTTGTAACGTTATACATGAAGGAGTTTTAGTGTTATCAGAAAGAGAAATCACGTGACGTGGATATACGATCGAGGTAATCGCAATTGTAGAATTAATAGATCACTATACTGTACTAAAACTATCATAATATTTTATGAACAGCTCACTAACCACTGAATTATTATAAATTTTTAAAACTATACTTCTGGCGCCAATGGATATCATAAAGCGACCTATTTATGAACAGTTCACAAATCCCTGAATTATGGCAAGTAAAAAGCCACCCACATATGAATAATGAAAGTATTACTACTGTGGGCAGGCCGTACATGTCGGAGGGCTCGCTGCTGGACCAGGTGACGTACCCGGCGCGCGCGGAGGGCGCGGGGGCGGCGGAGGCGCGCGCGGCGCACGCGCTGCGCGTGGTGCGGCTGGACGCGTGCGCGGCGCGCCACGGCGGCCTGCGCGCCGTGCGCGACTGGCGCGCCACGCTGTCGGGCGGCGAGAAGCAGCGCCTCGCCTGCGCACGCATGTTCTACCACAGGTGACGAGATTTGATATCATTGTATGTTATAAATAAAAACAATCATCTCTAGATGAATTTGGACTATTTTCGTTTAAACGGAAACAATGAAGTACGTGAATATCAAAACTATTATCTTTTTAAAAACATCAACGAAAATTCATAATTTATTAATATTTTCTAATATTGTTCCATCGTAAATGGCGTATAATAAGTTTTTTTTATTTAGTTATCCCACTCTAACTAATAAATAATTATATAACATAATTATGTAAAAGTTTCAACGTAGCCATATTTGAACCAGCGCCTCTCGAAAATCATCCAAGTTCTCTAACCTATGGCTTAGTAGCCATACATACTTCCACTCTGACAACACAAATTCATATAGTTATTTATTTAAATTTAACAAAAATAACTACTTATTATATATTTAACTTTTTTTGTTAATCTTTATTTCTTTCTATTTCACTTAATCATCAAAATATATTATTTTCAGACCAGTATACGCCCTCCTCGATGAATGCACGAGCGCAGTATCCATGGAAACTGAAGTAGTTATGTACGAAGAGGCTATAAAAGAGGGAATCACTCTACTCTCCATCACGCATCGACCGAGTGTTTGGTAAGTTTATTACAATTATCATTATCATATATGCTTTTATTCAACATACTGATACAATTGTAGCGCAGTGACACATTGTAAACTCGACGCTTGTGGATTCGATGTCCACTCAAGGCAATGAAATATTTAATATTTTAATTTCTTCGCTCTGGTGACAAGGCAAAACGCGACGATGAGTTCTGCCACGCTACACACAATACGTCCAAAATTTGGCGGAAAGTGGAAACGTAGTGTCGTAATGATAGATATCCCTCTTGCTACCCTGCTATATGCAGGATACAACGTATATTGTCAAACAAATAATATATTAAATGAATTCCCTCGAGTAGGTATCGAAACCACAATTATCGCGTTAACAACAGAAGTGTGCCGCGACTGCACCACAACGACCTCAAAAAACAAATTTAATTTATTAATTTTTCTTATCAAATTTCAGGAAATACCACACTCATGTATTAGAATTCGATGGCGCGGGAGGTTGGTCGTTTAGAACCTTAGAGAAGGACGCTCCAGCCATCACACCTACTGTACCACGTATAACAGACACTAACACGCCAAGCCATGATAGTGACAAAGAACCGACCATCGAGTGATCATAACGTCACACCATGATACTGATAAAGCACCAACCATGGATGCGGTAGCATAATTAGTATGTGTTGGTAATTTTTGTAATGATAAAGAGTAGGAGGACATTAAAATATGATGATGTGATGGATTTTGTGATGATTAAGCGACATTCGTGATATTGACTTTTATTTAATTGTACATGCGCATATTACATTAAATGGCGGTATACATAAATCATTAGTAATATCATTAAAATAATATGAAACTGATGATGGTGATGAAATTAAATGTTTTATGAAAACTTTGACCACAACAAATAGGCACTTAATCATAAAAGTTTTACTTAGTTAGGTTCTCGTCAACTATTTTTCTAAAAAATATTGTAATGATTGGGACCATCATTAAAGTAATTTCGTTTAAAGCACACATTTTAAATAATTCATATTTTAAGTAATAATAAAAATATTTTATTTTTCAATACAATGTAATTTATGCAAAAAGAAAAGCAGTTTTTTTGTAAAGTTGGGTAACGGACAATAATATTACGTGATAACGTAATAAGTTGTTCGTGATGTTCGTTTTTGATTTATAAAATTTTAATAATCAATTATTAAATAATAATAAATATTACTATTTTTATTTTCTTCGCTCTGGTAACAAGGTAAAACGTGGCATTGACTTCCGCCGGAAGTGGGGAATCTGTTATATGCGACACATCGTGCAGCTATAAAAATTTTGCTTACATTCATGTGAGACTGGCGCTTGTACTAAGCCAGGTTCTTAATCTTGGTGGGGATCGGAAATACAGGTATGCTCCTATTATTAACAATTTTTATAAATTTTCTATTATTTTTCTAATTTCTTAACTTTGAAATAAATAAGCAGATGTAAACAAATATATATATATGATAAAATTTAATTATCTACTATTTATTACAAGCTGCTTATTATATTAGCTTATGATAAAAAAGGAACGAAAAATAAACTTATTCTACTTACTATTATGGACTTGGAACCAGTCAATGTTGGTTTTTTTTTATTCAAACAAATAACAATATATAAAACCATTTGGAAATGTTATATATATATTTGGGTTAATTGATATATAGCTGTATATATTATTTGATGATTATAGTTCACATTTTATTGTTTATTAAGAAATTAAAAATATATATTAAAATATTTTAATATTTTTAATACTGGATTTTAGACTAATCTGTTTTATATTAAGATCACAAAGTTTAATTAAAATGATCCGATCCAAAAGTAATTATAAGCTTTCAATCATTAAAATGATATAGAAATTATGATAGTGATGATTATAGCAATAATGATAATTGTAGCGATAATGATAACTCGAAGTTAGGGTATTTTCAAAGTATTTTATTATATTTTGGTATCCACATATTAAGGATGATAAGGATAATGAAATCGTGGCATAGTAGAGCCGCGAAGGTTGTGGGTTCGGTCCCCACTCGGGGGAATGAATTGTTTTCATGTCTCGCTTTGGTACATAAAATGCGGCGTTGTCTTCCGCCACTCAACTTGCAATGTTTTAAAAATTAAGCAGAAAATTAAAAAACACTGTGCTCCCTTTGCCCAAACTGCTGTGCAGGCATCGAAAAAAAACTAAAAATAAATGAACCCAGCTAAGTTTTTCATTGATTTCCTGATTACATTATGTATTGAATTATAAGTTGTTATAGCTACTCGATATAGTAAAATATATTCAAATTTTACTCCTCGTTCCTCTTATGTATTTTTAGTTTCAATTATTGCATAATTTTTTTTTCGATTACTTAGAATTTATGTTCATTAAAATGAATTTTAAACTCATTGGAAGCTTTGCTTGAATTAATTAACTTTTGTTTAGTTCTTCAGTAATGAATTATGATTACAATGATGATGATTATCATTATAATGATTTTTGTAGCATATACAAATCATTATTTATATGTGAATAAACTGTATTTTATATTAAAATAAAACTAGTTCAATAAACGCTCTATGTATGAATCAGTTTTACTTGTAATTATAAAAAATGTGATTTGACGTTTACGTCTTAAAAATATTAATGGGCTTTTTTTTAAATATGTCTGTGTAAAATTAGAATTTGCATAGCTCTTTAGTTTACTTTAAACAAAATAATAAAATCGAGATAGATATTCATTTTTGTTAATTATGATTTTATTAAGAATATTCTTATATATTTTTTTCTTAATAACTAAGAAAATTTAGATGTAATTGTTAGTTTTTTTTTGGTGTAAAAGAAACAAAGTGTCTTGTATTATGTGAGATTATCAAAGATGGCTGTTGATTTTATTTTATTATTTTTTTATTATTATATTTATTTGTGTGAATATGTGTATAGTGTATATACTTATAGTGTATCGAAAATGATGCTAGAATAAACGGGGTTTTTATAACTTATTTTTGTTTTATTTTACATTATTATTGATTGAGACGTGTTATAGTTTAAAAAAACACGTTGTGTCCGATGGATGAAAGTAAAAAAAGTATTATTTTTTTTAAAAGTATTTACTTCAAGTTTTTAAAGTAAAAAATATTTTATTTAAAAAAGTTGCACAATTAATTTAATTATGAAAATATGAACAAAATATTTTTTTATATTTCCTTAGAATTATTCTAACAGGTACTCAGAAAATATTAGAAAAATTAATCGTTGAGTCTAAACGAATAGAACGGATGGATGAAATAATAAATGAATAGCTTATGTAAATAAAAAAACTTACATGATTTACACAAATATTTTTATTGAAATTTTATTTAACATCAAATTATAAATATATAATACTCAGGCACTGAAGTGCGAGTGGAATCATTGCATTAAGTACAGATAATCATTATTCACGCATACAGTTACCTTACAGTACCTTAGTCAAAGGATTTTTTTAAAAAAATGCTCTGTATGTGAAATTAAGAAAAAAACCACAAAAGTTATTTAAATTAATTAATATTAAATACATAGCTAAAATGTTGATAATTGTCAGAATGTTATTATTCTGTTAAATTTAATAAAAATTACAAGTATGGCTTAAGTTACAAAAATCATCTTTACTACATTAAACACAGCTTTCATAGTAAGAAAAAAATACATTAACTACATAATTAAAACATTAATCGTAAAACTTTACTTACAGCTTACAGAGAATGTCACTAGTTGCCAGAAAAAATGGATTTTTTTTATTAAAATATATTATTATATTTCCAAAATTTTTTAGTTACCAAAAAAAAATCAATTTCCATCTCACATATAGCATAGCATTAAACAAATAAGCCATAAAAAACATACATTTGATATAAATAATTTAGTAACATAAATATTCTGGAACGTTTAATTTTTTTAGAGCATCACAATGGTTTAAATAATACAAATTAATATTATTCTAATAACAAATACTAAGTTAACTAAAGTAACACTCGACTGTTCTAACATCTTCGCAATATTAACTGGGATTACTAAAGACAAAATTTAAGATTAAATGACGATTTGAGATTATATACAAGCGAGGTATTTTGGGTTACCTTATCTAACGTCACTTATAAATAATAGTAAATTTCATAATAGTACGTACAAGTATTTGATAATTTATCATACATAAATTTTCAGTATCATTTTAAAGAAGAACGCCAAGAAAATATTTTTTATTTAAATAAAAAAAAAAAAAAATTTAATATCAATAAATATTATTTTAAAACACAATGTTTAATATGGATAACAACTTTTGTTAGTTTTTATTTATTTTCAAGTATTAGTTAAATTAGAAGGTTAATTTAGGGTTAGCAAGGATACGTAACTCTTAATTAACCCAAATCTATTTAATAATTATCTGTTTTGTCTATACAGATAATTATTAAAATGTTTTCTAAAATGCTTACCAATTATATTATTTAATTGAGCGGCTCGTGTTTTGTTGTCCATTATAGATTTGATTATACATACTCGTATAATTATGACATGATAAATTAACTTGGACCAAAGTCCTCTCGTATTCATTGACTGGGAAACTTACTTATCAATATAAAGTTCGTTTATTTTACGTATGATTTATAGCACAGATATGCGTATCTTTTGTACATAAGTTTTAAATAAGACGCATGTCTTATTTAAATATATCTAAGTCGTCAAATACAAATATGTATTTGAATAAAAAAAACATTGTTTGTGGTGGA
Source organism: Heliconius himera (assembly GCA_021202915.1). Lineage (NCBI taxonomy): Eukaryota > Metazoa > Arthropoda > Insecta > Lepidoptera > Nymphalidae > Heliconius > Heliconius himera. The sequence goes on from JAJHJA010000214.1 coordinate 302,706, forward strand.
GAAAGTGCAAATCACGTAAAAAAATACATTTCGCAATGACAGGTCAGTTTTTATATCAATCAACAAGACGTTCTTCTTTGTGAATGTTTACCAAAACTAATTATATTATCCAATATAATAATATTGAACTAGCGTATTTCTTTTTTTTTTAACAAAATCTACGCGAATTCTATTAATATTGAGGTATTTTACATCTATTTTATTCATATTTTTTTATTAAGTAAAAAATAAATAATATTAAAAACTAACTTAATAAATGATTGTTTACCTACAATTTTAATAAAGATCTATAGGATACACATAGTGGGGACCGGAGTGTCTTAACACTAGGTTCTTCTGCCTACCCTGCCGTGTGCGGGATATAGCATGAAGCTGATTTACACAATTAGATAAACAATTTATAGTAATTTAATTTAATTTAATGATCACTTAAAATAAAATTTCAATATATGCATTGTTTGAAATATCATCATTTTTTTCGAATGGACTTTATTGCTGTTTACCTGGACTAGTCTTGGCAGCGTCATCGGGCGGGGAGGGACGAGGATGTACGCTCGTGAAGTGTTGGCGATCGCGGGGGAATGCCCTACATACGCTAATCAGGGGGTATTTCGACCGTTTGGCCCCGTCGCGCCGAGGTGCGGACGTGCCGTGAGATAGGACTGGCCTCGCCGACTCTTACGGCGGCGGAAAGTGACTAAGGAATAAATCCTGACTTAGCGTTTGCGACTCTAATTGGGTCCTCGGGATCAAGAAGGACGCTGCGAGGGCTCGACGACCCAATTGCAATCGCAAACGCCTAGCACATAGGAGGTTTGAAATAACTTATAAATAGATCACAACAAGCTTAAATCACAAATTAATTTAGAGTTAATAATATGTTATATCACATAGTTTTAATTTTTTAAGTAGAATTATATCACCCAGAAATCAGGACATCATATATTATATACAAAGACATTTATTATCTGTATGTATAAGAAGCTGTCAATAAAGTGGAATGTGAAGATTTTGAAGTTCATAAATATTTAAAAAAGGAAATAGAGTCATAAGTCATTGAGGGCACAAAGGTGTGACTGTAACGCGACGGTTGTGGGTTCGGTCCCACTCGAAGGAATTAATTATTATTTATTAATATTTTCTTCGCTCTGGCACCAAGACAAAAGGTCGGCGTTAAGTGTGCCACTCAGCACGCAATGCTTCGAAAAATTCGGCAAGAAATATTAGCACTAGGTTCCTTCTGCCCTTCTCATCCATGCGCGGGATACAGCGAGGAGCTGTTTTGATTTTATTCTATTTTTCCATATTCTAACATTAGTTTCGTTCAGTATTCTGTCACGTGCACATTAAAAAAAATGTAAAATGATATATATAATGCACTTCTAAGTTTTAAAATAATATTGTACCACTTTAAAATTAAAATTTTATAAACAAAATATTTTTATCTACAATAAGATTTTAGCATTATCTACCTATGTAGTATACATACGCATAAACTTACTTCAAAGCAAATAAACTATAACACAATTATATTAGGCGATTGATAGACGTTCAAATAATATTTAGATTTTTTAAATTGCTTGCAGTGTTAAAAAATGATTCTCATTTCATATTTTTTTTATTAATCTCACGAGTAGTGAAAAATTTATAACTAAATAATGAATCAGTGCTTTCAACTTTTCGGCAAAAATAAAAATATCACCTATTTACCAAAAAACTTTCTTTGAACGGAGATTGAACCAGTATCAATTCTAATACATTCTTGAAATAATTATATTGTATTTGTCTTATCCAAACATTATTTAACACCACCACCACCATATTTTAAAAGACATTTAAATTATAAAACTAAGAGGCTATACTACATACATCCACATGATTCCACTACCATATTAGGTAAGGTCTTCTGCGTGACGCTGTTGTTAGAGTCCATATACAAGAGTTGTAAAGAGCTGAACGTGGTCGGCGCGCAGCATGGCTTGAACTCAGCCTTCATTTCATTTGAAACCGAGTAGAAGTATTTCTGTGGGCAATTTAGAATATAAGTTAGTATATTAATATATATATAAGTAAAAAGTATTTACATAAATTTATTTTAACTTCATGTATTTCGCCGGTATTTTGTAGTAAGTATTAATTAAGACACTCTACTTCTGTTTTATTTCATTACAAGTATTTTGGGATACTACATGTATTTTTGACAGTTAATTAATTCACTTTTCCATTATTAATAAAAAGTACGATACGATGAGTACGAACGAAAAGGCGAGCAAGAACAAAATTTACAAAATTTAGATAGATACTCTTAAAAATAGTGAAAACTCACCTTTATAATATTAAAATAGTGACTATCAGCCTGCGTAACAGCAGAGATGGGGGCACAGGTGCCTTTACAGAAGTACGCATGATAACCAGCAGGTCGTATAATCCAATCGTCCCAGCCAAGTTCCTTGAAGCTCACATAAAGGGGTTCCCTACAGCATTCACTGGTAGTAGCTCCACACTCCAGGGTCCTACCGCGACGCCTTTTACCAGCATATTTGGTATAAACAACTAGGAACGGTCGATGTTTCTCGTGGAATGACAGAGGTGATCGGCGCAGCTGTTGATATAAAAAAACAGTGTTAATTTTGCAAATATTTAAAAAATATGCGTACATCGCCATACATTATTTAAAATAACTTGTAGTTTAAGTACATAGTTGGATCTAAGGTCAATGCTGAGCTCCGCCAAGTAATGTCTCGAAATAGACGAAAAAGGGGAAGGTTATATATTTGTTATTCTTTTTATATTATCTTGTTATATTCTTTTTGACAATAACAGTAGTGCGCGAGTTGTGTACTTTAATATTATTTATATTCTTCTCATATCTTACAAGGAAATAAAAATTATGTCACTTTGAAGATAATTCATAAAAGTAAAACATCTTTATCTGCTAAAATTGAGTAAATTGTTTGTTTTATTAATTGATTCATAAAATATCTAAATATTTATTAAAAAAATGTTTTTTTTATTAATGTAGCGCAAAAATATTATTATATTCTAATCATATAATAATAAGGGTCTGATGAAGCACGAATTCGAGACATCACTTGTTCACAGTGGCGGTAGTCAATACCGCGCTGTATCTTGTCAGAATCGGGATATGAAAAAAATTTACTCCAAGTGGGAATAAAACCCACAATCATCTATTCCATTGCGCTATGGTGTCAATCTTAAAATTTAGAATATTTACGTCTGCTTACGTTTAGAATGTTAATGCAGAATTCAACGCCACGTTACCACAGCGAGCAAATTAAAAAAAAATTAAATCAACTTCATGTTGTATCCCGCACACAGTAGGGTAGGCAGAGGGAACTTAATGTTAAGACACTCTGTTCCCCACTTTCCGCCGAATTCTGCAGGCATTGCGTGTTGAGTGGCGGAACTCAACGCCACACTTTGCGCGAGAAAAACCCCGAACGCGAGGAAATGAAAATATAAAATATTTCATTTCCTTGAGTGGGAATCGAACCAAATATTAAATATTACATAACTATAATATATATATGTCAATTTCAATGTTTTTTGCTGTACCTGGCAAGTCCTACAAGCAACGTGTAAAGTATGCAGCCTCTCCCTCCCTTCCAACCATACGCGGACAGCCCAGGCGAGCTCGACCCGGACCCAGCCCTCACCCACATCAGTCTCCTTTATTGCTATAGGCTTGGTCTTCTTGAACTGTTGCTGGCTGTCCCAGTGTGCTGCTTCAGAGATTACGAAAGTTTGATTGTATTCGTCGAGAGGGTCGCTTTCCTGTGGAAGACGAAGTAAATTGTTAGAAATTGGTATTGGTAATGGAATTGTACACGAAAGATGTAATTTAAGTAACTACTACATCTTTACGCAAATGCTGCTATTGATTAGTTATTAGTTATAAAACTGACTGTCGAGCCTGATTCAGCTTGGGCGTTTACATTATAACATCACATTTTTTGTTTAGAATCTTTCTCTGAATATATTTTTGCCTTTATAAGAAACTTAAAGAACTATTCCGAAATTCTTTTATATTACATTGGATAACCTGAAGTTGCTTAGTTCGCTGTAGTAACATAGCAAAACGAGGCGTTGAGTTCCATCACTCAATACGCAATTCCCAGCGAGTTTGGCCAAAAGGAGGTAACGGTGTGTCTTAATGTTTTAACGGAGGGAACGGGGTTCCCTCTGCCTCTGCTAAAGAAATAAACACACCTTATAAAACCACAGCTCCACCACCGTGACCTCTTCAGGCTGTACATCAGGGGGCAACTCAAACTGTAGACACGTGAAAGGATATCGTCCGGACGTCAGACATTCACCTGCAACAAACAAAATACATTATTTTATTTATTTATACGAACCTCCCTCCCTCCCTCTAACCTACCATACATATTATAAAATTCAACTTTCTGATGATGCCAAAATCAAATAAAAGAAAAGGAATGGTTGATTGCAGCGTTAAATTCCGCCATTTTCCACCTGTTTACAACGATTTCAGCGCAATGCCCTTTTTCTTTGCCAACGCAATATAAATTTTTATAACAATATAAAAGACAATCTTTATAAATTTTATGATACAATAGCCCCGAGGCTCGTATTAATTAACTATTTCACTAATTTGACCTCTTGACAACTGGAACAAGGAATGACCTCTCACTACAAGATAAATAAATACTCATATTCTACAGATGTAAATAAAGTTTATCTTCACGAGAGCTGTTTTCGAATACGTATAGGTATAAAGTATATTAACTAAATTAGTATTCGAGCTTGTCTTGGCGCAGGGGCACAAGCGTGCGACTGTAAACGTTACAGGTTGCGGGTTCGATTCCCACTTGAGGAAATTTAATATTTTCATTTTCTTGGTACGGTAACGAGGCAAAGCGCTGCGTAGAGTTCCACCACTCAACACGCAATGCCTTCAGAATTCGGCGGAAAGTGAAACAAAACGTACAAACATTTAAATATAGCGGGGCTCGAATCCGATAAAGGGAAGTCTACTTTATACTTAGAGAATTTTATCGAAGCCTCGTTCTCTATATTGCGTTTATTTAAAATTTAATATTTACTCCTTATTTCATTACTAAAATGAACTTAAAGAACAGAAATAGATTTATTTAATCCTTTAAATATAATTTTAAGTTATTTAAAGTAAAAATATTAAAAATATCACATATCTTCTGTATTATGGGGAGCTAACTCCGCAAAAACTCTACCAGAATTGAAATTTAAAAATATATTTTGGAATCCAACGCCGCTGAAAGCCTAGGCAAATGAAAGAAAACCTTCTCCGCGTTTAATTTCAACTCAGAACCATCGTGCCAGATGTTAAATAAATATTTTCATTATTTATTTATAAACATAGCTTCCTTATTTACATATTTAGAGCGTTAAAAAATACATAATATGTAGTGTTTATATGTACTTTGCGTATCAGCGAGCACGCGGCCACCGCGTGATAACGGCAGGTTAAATTAAATCTCCGTTCAGTCAAACGAACTAAGATACTTGTGATAAGAGTGCGCTTACACACAATACATTGATTGTTCTTTAGTCCTTTTAAAAGAGGTATATTAATGTAATTATATGCTGTTTTTATCAGCTTCACTGTATCCCGCATACAGCCGGGTAGGCAAAGGGAACCTAGTGTTTTAAGACACTCGGTTACCCACTTTCAGCTGAATTTTTCGAGGTATTGCGTATTGAGTGGCGGAAATCAACGCTGGGCTTTTGCCGTGCTGAGAGGTGCTGCTTTTTTAAAATGTGTAAAAATATATATGTAAAAAATATAATACTTATATATATCATTAAAAATCAGGATCTCCCCTTGAAAATGTAAAAATCAAAAGCAATTAAAAAAGGGCAAATGAACAGGATACGATACGACTGCAATAGGGAATTCCTAAACAATATTTTTTAAAAACACACAACTGGGGTAAACGAACGAACGAACGAGAGAAAAAAATAACATTCAATAGCATAAAGTATAAACAACTTGAAATAATGATAACCCAGGGGAGTCACGTGGTGGACGACGTTTGAATTAAATTTTAGTTTTACCGTGTTTCAATATTAAAGTTCACAAAATAATATTATTTTGTGAACCTTAATATAATGACTATATTGCATAGATTATAATCTAAAACTACCACCACTAAATTGTTATCGAAACTATTTAACCGTATTAGTCGTGTATATTTAGTATTATACATTTTTGGAAACCCGACGTTTCGAATACTCTATTGTAGTCCGTGGTCACGGGTAGAGTTTACCCTCGGATTACATTTTTTTTTAATACTAAATATACGCTATTAATCCGGTTAAATAGTTTATATATAAAAAAATACATACAAATTATATTTTACATTGCAAGATTTGACAAGATTGACTGGCAGGCAAAAATGAAATTATTCTAATAGTGCTGATTTTTTTGAAATGACTATTGTTATATATATAAATATTTTTAATGGAAAAGACAAGGCAAACGAGCGTTCGGAGAGAGGAGGTACAGGTGCGTTGCCGGCCTTAGAAATAGTATAACATATTTCTATAAGAATATATGCATTATACTGCAGGACAACGTTAGGGAAAATTACCTATACTAAACGATGACCTTGACACTTTGAAACTGTTATTTTTAATCGACTTCTTTTGTCTAAGTAAATAGATAAATGTCAAACATATTATTATTCGTAACATACGATTTCTTTGATTCAATTTTGTTCGTAAAACACTGTCATGTTCAAGTTACAGGTACCCGATTTCATCCCAAGTTACCCTAAGCTTTATAAATAAATAAAATATAACTTATCACTAACACTTTCTACTTGAACTTTGTACTGCGACACACAAACGAAGCTAAACAATTATTATAATATACTAGCTGGGCCCGCGATTTCTTTTGCTTGATATAACTTTTTTATTTATGAACCGTTTGAAATAAAATAAACACTATAGGTTAAGGAAAACTTATCAAAACACGATACTAAAAACTGAGGGAGTGAAATCGGTTAAGCCCTTTCTGAGATTACCGTGCATAAACGTTCAGTTTTGGATTCTATTACATTGATAAATACTTAATAATAGATTTTCTCATACATCTTCCATGTACAGACAGAGATCAGACCTATTATATGTACAGATCTGTCTATCTTTCCGTTGGGCAACATTTTAACAGTAATTAACACTGTGAACCGGGACTTGAAGCGGTTATTTTGGGAACGGCTCCATGGTTATCAATATGGGGCACGTCGCAGTCGTAATTAAAAAAATACACTGCCCTATTGAACCTGAATAGTATTTTAAATATCTTATCGGACGGTTTAGTGTTGTGATTTGTTTGTTACGAATATCCGTTTTATAAGGAAAGGAAAGGACTTAAGACCTCTGTCTTCAGCCCTTTCCTTTCCTTGTCCTCTTCTTTCTTGCTACAAAGAAGAGGAAAGACAAAATAGTGACGTTTCTCTTCGTTCTTCATTTCCGTTTATTTTAGATACATTGTTTTTTAAATAGCGTGAATAAACCAAGCAATTTCATAAAACAGACTGAAAAAGTTAATTTGTTTTAAATATAAATACTTTAATATTTTAATATATAACAATTTTTTTGTTGCAAGTTAGTACTTAATAAATAATAAGCTTTTAAATATTTACTTTCGTTTTCTGTCAGAGGGAACTGAGTGTTGATAATTCGTTCCACACTTATGTAATAGTTTTCTTTGAAATTAATAACCTATTGTGTCATATAGAAAAATATTTATTTACTTTAATTATCTTAACGAACTTAAAGAATTATTGAATCTATAATTACCAAAATAAAGGTTACAGTCCCATATCTCTGAAATATTAATAATTTGACTTATCTAAGATCACGCGAGCGTATGCTGCGAGACTGTAGATAGAGATCGACCCCAACTAACTATTTATTAATGAAAGAGGTCGATGCGATACCCAAAACCATATAATCTCATATGTCCCAAAAATAACTTAAAATTACAAAAAAAAATGAATACAAAAATAATAAAAATATATCATAAAAAAATTGTAATAACTAATAGCAACGAGTCTTTTGTTTTTGTTTTCAGTTTGAAATGAAATTTGAAAATTTTATTATTTTAAACACAGAATATGAAAAGAAAAAGGTAGATAATGGAAAGGAAGAAGAAAGAACATATAAACGAAAATTGAAGGACTTAGAAAAATTAATGCCCAAAATATGTTTAGCAATAACCAGGGCGTTTTTCCTTATCTTATCTTCTCAGTAGACGTACAGCCTAATTTTCTATACGTTGTATATTGATTGGCGGAACTTATTTTACCCACAGTTTGGGAATAAAAACAATTTAGTAATTCCTAAGCACGCGCGTCAAATAAAGTCAGCTGATACAAATGACTTAAATATTGCATAAGCTGATAGGTATGCTCTATACAGTGCAGCGGCACGGTTGACGTCTCTAGTTTCTTCTATTATCACTTAAGACATTTTTTTAATTAATGATTATATTTTATCTTATATTTACTAATTGTTAATTGAATTTATTTAGTAATTTTCGTCACAAGCAAATTTGATTGCGTGGACTCTAGGACGCGATTTCACATCTTAAGTTCACGTTGGAGAAAATAATTTGTTCTTAGTGCAGGGCAGTTAACAGTTCCTAACCTTCTAAAATTAGTAGTTTTAGTCAGTTCGTTGTCTGTCAGACATTAAGTAATTTTAGAAGATTTTTATATCTTTCAAGTAATCTTACTGGATTTTCCTTCAAATACGTGTAGTATCCGAGGCAATGCAAAGTGAAAATATTCATAAATAATTAAATATAATTTAGTTTTATCAATTTTACGATGTTTGTTTGGTTCAAATACGATCTAAGATATATATTTTTTCTAAAATACTATGATTTTTTAGCTTGACGCTGTATCCCGCATGTAGCCATAACAATTACAATCATTTTAAAATTTCATTTTAATAATCTGGTTTTCATTATTTAGCGTGTGTTAAAATCAAAATCTCTAAAATCGGTTAAATGTGTAGAAATATATAGCTGATACACCTCTAGGAAGTTATACGTTTTCTCCAAAAACGGTGAACGGTAAAAAATCTTCCACTACAGATTTTGGGAATGAAATAACCTTCAATTATGTAAAAGTAATATTTACATCAGTTCCAAAGTCTAAATATACAATAAAATAGGCATAAAATTTAAAATAGCTGCGATGCGATTTTACCTAATAGACAGGTTGTCGCGTGAGTGCGAAGTTCAAAGTAAATTAGGTAAATAGGTTAGGTATTTTGCATTAATTATAGATCAAAATAATATACAATAAAATTATAAATTTATATTAAAATTTTCAATTTAACAAGGTAACAGCTTGTTTAAGGTAATCTGTTTAATCTTTACCAAAAAATAAACGGTAACAAATTATATAACGAAAGAAAATTATAAAAGAAAATAAAACATAAAGAAAGAGAAAATTTACAATAATTTATCTTCTGCTTTATGTTAATTAAATGAAAACTCCGCTTATATTCTTAGCTTAGCTTAGCTTTATATGTAATCATCGGTCAACTACAATACTATGATATTGTAAAGTTATCATAGCTAACATAGGCTGTGAATTGTCTAATGCTTGGGCGGTAGTTGATATAAAATTTTATGAAAGTGAAAAAAATCTTGTATCCTACATTATGTAGTCTACTACATTTATTCATTTCTTAATACTAGGTTAACCTAGTATTAAGAAACTCAATCACACGACCCAATTTACCAGGCATTGCATATTGAGTAGCGGAACTCAATGCCTAATATAAAAAATAACAAGAAGAATTCTATAATTTTCTTTTAAAAATGATACATTTTGTCAATATCACTATTACACTTTTATTATATGTAAATAGCCGTTACAATGATTCCAACAAGAGTTTTAGGAATTCAGTATGATTTTCTTAAAAAAATAAAAACTAACAGAAACCGATTACAATAAGTGAATAATATAACATTTATATAAGTATTCTAGTTGATATTCGTGTACTAAAAGAAAATCTTTTAAGTTAACTTTCAAGTTTATTAGGACAATGTTTGTCGCTTTTATTTAACAGATTTCGATTTCTTATCTGTTTTAAGGTTTACGTTATGTAATAAAACCTTTTTTTTTCAACATCGCACTGTATTTTGTACAGCAGGGTAGGTAAAGAAAACCTAGTGCTAAGACATCCAGCTCCTTACTTTCCACCGAATTCTGGCATGGCATTGCGTGTTGAATGATGGAACTCAACGCCGTGCTTTGCCTCGTTACCAGAGCGGAGAAATGAAAATATTAAAAATTTCATTTCCTCGAAAGGGGATCGAACCAACCACCTGTCGTGTTTACAGTCACACGTTTGTGCCCCTGCACCACGACTGTCCTCAAACATATCCTTTGAACGTGTTATATTATTATATTGAAAGATAACTTAGCTTAGTTAGCTTTTAACGATACATATTACTATAAAACTTTAAATATTTATGTATATATGTCTTGGTAACCTTATCTGTTTAATAGTACAAGCTATATAAACGATGTACAATTTATGAAACAATGACCAATTAAATTAATTAGGTATATTATATCTATCATAATTACCGTTTTAAGCAGAAAATGTAACTAAGTTCACATATCGAAATTCGTAATGAAAGTTTCAAATATTAGACCTTGTGCCCTCTTCCATTGCCCTCGTATAGTAATGAAAAATGGTACATTCTCTTTACCCAATTATGAATTTGAATTTATGGATAGACATAAATTCAGAGTCACTCATATTATAAGTGAATGTGAAAATATATGATGTTCGATGTCTGTTTCATTTTTACGCAAAAACTACTGAATGGATCTAGAATATAGATTAAATCTTAGAATAATTTATACATTGTACTTTAGAATAACACATGGGGTACAATTTATGTAAAGACTATATAATTTGGCTATCATATAAGAATACGTTTAAACGGAACAAGCCACGAGTAGTCGCTAGTAGTAAATAAAAAAACATGTATATAATATTACCTTCCACTGGAAATATAATCTTCTGTTCAGTCCTTCCGTAATAATCATCGAACTCTGGTGGTTTATCAGTGGCCTGGTCATAAGTGACTCCTTGGGCGACCGGCATCGGCAGGCTATTGACTGGCACGGCCACATCCGGTTTCTTGTTCAGCCTTAGTTTCTTCAAAATCTGTTGTTTAACAAACTCAATCCTAGCTTCAGTAAGCACGTCTACACTGAGTTCCGAATTTGCACATATAGCACAAGCCCGCTCCCCCATACTAGATATATATATAATGACTAGAACAAACACACGAACTAAAACACAATTCATCTTGCTATAGGCAAATTCCTTCGTCTTAATAAATTGAAATAGTATAAAAGATCGAGACACATGCGTATCAACGGTCGGTGTACGACTGCGCCGGCGCATCGTGCTACGCGCTATTATAAAGAGGGGTGTTCCGTACTGATAAGCTAGGGTTACTGATAGCGTGTGATAAGAGAGCTTAGTAATTGTTTTATGTTGATTTAATTAGCTTTTTTTTCTTTTAAATGTTTTGATTCGTTTTATTAATTTTTTTTGGTATGCGGTTACATGTAATATATAACTATTGGTTTATGTATATGTAAACTACAAAATAATTTAAATTGATATAACTTTTTATTTATGATTCAATTGAAATAAGATGCTAATTGCGTGTTGAGTTATGGCTCAATGCCCTGATGTACAATAACAACAACATTAAAATATTAAACCCCCGACCAATGATATCATTAACCTTCACCTCCACACCTTGAAAAAGCTTTTAAAATACTAATCTGATTTTCATAAAAGTATTTTTGCTTTCCTGAATGTAGAGTGTGTTACTCTACATTCAGGAAAGAAATTAATAATTTATAAATGTAAAAAAAAGTTTAATACGTCAAATGATAATTCTAAGTAATCTTTGCTTCCTTGTTTTGATCCTCTTTCCTTTTTTAGAGTACCGTACCCCAAAAGATAAAAGTAAATGAAAATGAAGTGTCATATATTTAAATCTACGGTCCCGTAAAGCACAGAAAAAAATCAAGCTTCTTAGTCAACGCAATCAAAAGATACGAGTATTTCTACATCGATTTTGGTACATTTTATATGAAATTATAATCAGCTTTACACTGTATCCCGCAGACAGCAGGGTAGGCAGAGGGCACCTAGTGTTAAGATACTCTGTTCTCCACTTTCCGCGGAGCTTTGGAAGTATTGCGTATTGTGTGCCGGAACTCAACGCCGCGCTTTGCCTCGACACCAGAGCGAAGAAATGAAAATATAAATTGAAATAAATGTTTCATCTCCTCGAGTGGGGATCTAACCCACAACCAGTCGGTTTTACAGCCATACTTTGTGCCCCTGCGCCACGATTGGCCTCAATGAAATTATAATAAGTGTTATCAAAACCTACGGTACTTTCTATGAACCTACATTTATGAAATCTGGCACAAAGTGAGAACTTACAATACAAATAAATAAAAAAGGTCGAAGAGTGAAAAATTATAGGTATTTCAAAATTTTCTAACAAAGTTTAAAAAATATATATTACAAACAGAAATAAATATTATTTGGAGATCATTTCACACAAAATAAATGTATATTTGTTAACCTACAAACCTGAAACTGGTACAGAAACTTTAACATATTCGCACTTAACCATTTTTTTTTTATTATTTTGTGTTATTCATCTTCTGTAAAACGAGTGTCAACAGTAAATGTAAACTGTAATATAATAGATTGATTAATAATTCAAATTTTTTCGCTAATACTTGTGATTTTTTTGCTATTTTTGGAGCTAAGAATTTATAAAAAGTATTTTCTAAAATTTTATTCGAATATAGAACTACCGTGGACGTTTACAAATACCCTCACTGAGTTCGAGCAGTCATAAAAGGACTCTACATAATAGTTTCGTTGAAAAAAGCCGTTATGACGCAATTTTAGCGTTGTCTTCTCATAATGGAGATAACCACGTGTTCTGATAACGTCCCTTCGATTGCAAGAATTATTCAAAAATAATACTCTTAATTGATTGTTATATTGAATCATTGAGGTCGACGGCATTTGTGTAACCTTTACATTTTTTACATTTTCTTTATTCGTAGTAGATATTATAGTTAAAAATAGAATTAGGTATAGTACGGTCAATAAGTCGTGCCCGTAAACTACATACCTCTACATATATTTTATGCACATATTTTAGTTTACAATGTAATAGAGCATTGTAAAGCTAAGTTTTTAGCTCTTGAACTAACCTCCATCACGCTGGAACCCGCTTGTTTTTACCTACAAAAGATACTAAAATTTATCAATCCATCTGTATGTTTTTTATGTTTGCTAATTTAAAACTTTTAGACTGGGTGAACCGATTTTGATGATTCTTTTTTTATTTGAAAGGCCATTCGTTCCCGTAGTTCGTCCCCGTAGTAGGTCCCGTAGCAGTTCCCGTAGTAGTTCCCGTATGATCCCTTTTTAATTTTGCCCATTTCTGACAATGTTATCCATGAGAAAATCATTTAAGTCTCAAATTTGCATTAAGTATGTGCACGACAAATGGACGAATAACTAAGTATATATCACGCCAACCGATATCGATAATTCTTTTTTATCCATTCAAAAGTGGTTTAATCCCTCCCTCCCCCTTTCCTAATCCTCCCATGACTGTGATTAATTCTATTCATAAATAAAAAAATCAGCTACACGCTGTATCCCGCACACAGCAAAGTAGGCAGAGGGAGGCTAGTGTTAAGACATTCCGCTGCCCACTTTCCGCCAAATTCTGGAGGCATTCCGTGTTGGGTGGATTTTCATTTCTTCGCTGTAGTTGACGAAACTTAACCCCGCGCTTAGTCTCGACACTAAAGCGAAAAAATGAATATATTAAAGATTTCATTTCGTCGAGTGGGAATGAACCTGTCGCCTTTACAGTTACACGCTTATGCCTCTGCGCCACGACTGGCCTCTCTTTCTATTCATCTTAAGAAATTAGCTGGTTCATTGAACTGATGATAACCACATATTTTTACCGATAATTATTACATAGGGATCAACATTCCGTTTATGAACTATCTACAATACCTATTCGATTGCTTTCATAATAATTTTGTATTATTCATATTGTCTATTGGCAGGGTGCGTAGTACTAGGTGACAGTATTATAAACGCTCGCAGCGCTCATGGTGGCCAAAAGTAGAAAACATGTAGGCTTTGTCACTTATTAATGTCAAAGCAATCTGTTCGACTTATCGTTTCACTAGTTATTAAAAATGAGTCACAGCAGTTGCAGTCATTCTACAATGCAACAAATACATTTACATGTAATGGATATATTTATAGCGAAGTATGGGATGCAGAAATACAAACAGAAATAGACAACTCAACTATTTATATAAAAAATTACAATAAAATGAAGAACGAAATATGTAATACCCCTAAAAAAACATACACAGATGTGGCGACTTCAACAAAAAAATATATTTTGCTGGGTTTTCATCTATCTGTAATGATGAGCAGCTTACAGATCTTGCAGGTGTAACATTCAACAATTTCCAATTATTATTGAAAACATTAGCAACCAATCACAAATACAGTATTAATAGTATTTTTTTATTTTAATCACTTTTTTTTCTTAAATCACATTTCGTTTCGTTCACGTTTTGATATTATAATAATCATTTATTTAGAAAATAAATTATTATAATAATATCAAAACTAGGTAACTATTATACTAACTACCATTAAATTTGCTTTGTTTCCTTGTTTTTCAGTACAACTAAAAAAGTAGTAAACAAATTCTGATATAACCAAAATAAAACACAATTTTGAATAGAGATTACTTACCTCTCTCAATTTGAATAACCAGAAATGATTTATTGACACTTTTTCCACCCAAATCACAGTAATTAAGTAATATAAATGAATTTGAAAGTATTTTACGAATATTTTCAAACAATCCCGCCATCATATGTCAAAGCGTCAGAGCCTACAAATTTGCGTACGCTGGGAGGCGCTGTAGTCGTGCACGGTGCCAATAGAGAATTCACTTCGGATATAACATATTATATGAAGCATGTGATACATTGATATTTTCGTAATGAAGAAATAAGTACATATGGTATGGAAGTAATCAGTTAAAAAAGACATCTGCATCTGCTTGAAAAGTAGTGTTCGGACCCTCCGTTCTCCATTTTCTGCTCAACTCTCGAGGCTTTTTTTTGTTTGTTTTAGTTCGTTTGCTTTTATGTGAAACTAAAAGCTTAATGTTTATGACTCATAATCTAACTCTTGAAGGTCTGGTGACCTGAATATATAATAATTATTTTTAAGGTTCGGTACCTCTAAGGGGTCGTTCATGTATTACGTAAGCACTATAGGGAGGTGGGAGGTCTTTGCTTACTTTTGATGACATGGGGGATGGGGGGGTCTAGATGGTGATGATATAATCGTCCAATATAGCAATGTATGTTCCGTGTTCGCAAATCACAACGGCTATATTTTGTAGACATTATGTGACTATTACTTTTATCATATCATATATTAGTTTAACAAAACCATTTCGCTGGAATAACACATTTTACAGAAATTTAATCTAAGCACAATATACTAAAACAAACATTTATTTACAATTTCTTAATTCAACATACGACACACAAGTGTGTTATAAAATAAAACATTAACAAAATATAAACATGTAACTAAATACATCTCAAATTAATATTGAATTCAAGATCAAACGAGAATTCCGTACTAGTATTATTATATTTTTTTTTGAAAAGTAGTATGTTTTCGAATATATTATTATAATTAATCTAATGTGACGAAGTTAAAGCATGATTTAAAATAAAATTCGTTATTAAAAGCAATACGTTGTTAAAAGTAAATAACCCTAACTCGTTATCAACAATTCATAAATTAAATTGTCTTCATGGGACGTCCAGAACTCGAGCGGGCTAGGTGGCATCTCCTTTAGTGTTCTGATTATATGCTTCTGTAAATTCACAGGTCTAACGCGTTAGTTTCGGCACTCTTACTCATTTGGCAGCAGATGACTCTTACTCAGTTCCAATTTTTTTTTTAAGTGTGTTATTCCACACTTAGGAAATGCAATAGCAATGTGTGTTAGAATCCTCTAATAAGTCGTTAATATACAGAAGAAACAGCCTAGGATAATGCAGCGTTAGGGAACGCCATCGTTCACGGGCATGTGTTCAGAACAAAAACTATTGACTGTGACAGTTGATACTGATTTAGAAAACGTATAAAAATTTTAACGTACCAGGACTCGAACCCGCGCCTTCTGGAAACCGACCAAGCGCTCTGACCACTAAGCCATACTGTTTAATATTAGTTTAGTTATAATAAAAAAATAATGTTTGTCATCTTTGACCCACCTTCTGTGAATAAAATTGTGCGTTAGTTAAGAGGAGAGTAAAAAAATGTCAAAAATCTGATTACGTAATACTACGGACTTGAACGGCACCTAAAGGAAAAACAGAACCTTTATAACTTTGTTATCCGTCGTAATCAAAACCCCGAGTCCATTCATTTTGTCTTGAGACAAAATGGAAAGAAAGAGAACCAAATCTCTTTAATTTTTGTTTTACTGTTTTATTTCTGCTTAAATATTGTAGCGAAGGATTTCTCTTATATGTTTCTAGTAGCTATCTGTAATCTTCTTATGTTGTCTTTTCTGAAAGTTTTACTCCATGATAAAACAATAAAAACTAAATGATAAAAAAACGACTACAAGTGGTTTATATTAAAAAAATATATTACTTGCAAATTTAAATAAACTATATTTATATATAGTTTATTTAAATTTGGCCACGTAACACGCAATGCCGCTAGAACTCGGCGGAAAGTGGGGAACGGAGTGTCTTAATACTAGGTTCCCTCTGCCTACCGTGCTCTGTGCGGGATACAGCGTGATGCTGATTTATATATGTACTTTAAATTAGATAAAAAGTTATAATTATATAAAATGTAAAATTGTACTTCTCTTCTTCTCTTCTTTTCAATATTATATTCATTAAATCATATATAGAATTAAATACATTTCATTAATTATATTTTAAATAAAAATATGTTAAGCGTCATTATTTTAACGTAAATAAATAGGTTCCGCCAAAGTTTTCTCTTTATCTCTGACTTTGGCAGTTGTATTCAAGATTTTATCAGCGAGTTATTGGTCTTTCTCTTTCTCAAGCCTGCAGGGCCCCACCACAATGTTAGTGTAGAAGTTTAGTGGTCGTCGTTTAACCTAGCTACATGGCCTGCCCAGCGCCATTTTAGCCAGGCGATTTTTTGTATTTTTCTCACATTTGTGATGCTTCTCGCCATACTTCTTTGGCAGGATTAATTTTTGTTTTTTACCATTAAAGTGAAGTAAGTAAGTGAAGGGGAGTACGTAGGAGTCCATAACCTTTTTTTCATTAAATTTATAAGCAGAAATTTTTTTAACAGTCTCTCAGATCCCAAAATTATCTTTCTACGCTTAAAATTCTTCTTTCTACGTCTAATTATTTGCCTTGCATTTGCACGAAATATGTATGCTATCCACTTATTCTAGTGGTTTTTGGTCGTCGTACAACGAGTAATCTTTACTATTGGTCATGATTTTAGCTTTGTTAGGATTTGTTTCTAAGCCCACTGCGTGATTATTGATTTCAGTGAATTTATCATTGCTTCTAGCTGTTCAGGACTTTCGGATAGAAGAATAATATCATCCACTAATCTTAGGTGAATGATGAATTCATCATCAGCGTTTATACCTTTGCGTCCCAGTTAACCTTGCTGATAATTATCTCAAATACCACTATAAAGATTTTTGGTGACGATAAAGTAAGCAAGCGAAAGTTAAAGCTATTTACAATCAAATTACCGTTTAATCTCTCTCTTTCTGCACAGGTGCTAATTATCTATGCTTCTATATGATGAAACCTTATTATAACTCCTATCACACATATTTTTGGCTATATTTAACTCACAACCAAGATAAGGCGTGACGAATATGAAACGGCTATTCAGAATTACATCAGAATAAAGAAATACAATAATACGTAAACGTACTGTATACAATTTAATATTGCAAGCTGTAAAGGTCTTAGGTATTTTTATAACTTGACCTTAGTCTTTTCGTATTTTTTTTAAATATAACTTATTTAACAAATAGTTCTTTCTTTTTTAACACGCATTGCACACGCAAAATCTAAGAAACTTAATTTTTCCACTTTTAATATTTGTATGTATCATTATGAAACTTGGTAGTAGCACGTAGCTTAGTTAACAACAAAATAACAAGATATATTTTAATGAGTCTGGTCTGGTGACCTGGTCTGATGGTCTTAACACTAGGTTCCCTCTGCTTACCCTGCTGTGTGCGGGATACCGCGTGAAATTGATTTTAACTATACCTCCTTGCGTCACCTCTTGCACTTATTGTATGAAATGTGTTGAGCTAATTCATTATGATTTTTTTTAAATTATGCCACTTTTTTATTTCATCTGCTGCTCATATCTTGGTGCTTATATTTCATCGATATAGTTTATTAAATGAAATATACAACATATTTGTATTTGTTTATATCATTTGTATTTTTTTATAGTTGTAAACGATAGAGATCTATGATGGTGGATACTGATTTTATGAAAGCAGACACGACGCCGTCGTGGCACAAGGGCTCAAACGTGCGACTGTAAATGCGACGGTTATGGGGTCGATTCCCACTCGGGGGAACGAAATATGTAATAGTTTCATTTCCTCTAACTGCAATGCCTCGAGTAATCGGAGGAAAATGGGGAACGGAGGTATCTTAATGGGAGCGGAGTGTCTTTACACTAGGTCTTCAACTATCCTTTGTCTAATATTGATTTCTTTCGGTGTTTCTATTGATGTTTCTTGCAAAAGCGGTTTTGCTTTGAAAATGTCGTATTGCTAGTATTTCTCTTACAGCCATAATCAAATAATATAAATCAAAATAATATACATGTAAAAAAATAAATCAACTTCACGCTGTATCCCGCACACAGCAGGGTAGTCAGAGGGAACCCAGTGTTAAGCCACTCCCGTTTCCCACTTTCTGCCGAATTCTGGAGGCATTGCGTGTTGAGTGGTAGAACTCAGCGTCGCGCTTTGTCTGGACACCAGAGCGAAGAAATGGAAATATAAATTTAAGTAAATATTTCATCTCCTCGAGTGGGGATCGAACCCACAACCAGTCGATTTCACAGTCACACCTCGTGCCGCTGCGCCACGACCGGCCTCATGTATTTGAGTTATAATCACATGTATTTGAGTTATAGTCTTAATACTACTGTATGTTTAATTTTTAGCTTTTTAGGGTTCAGTATAGACGGCGCTACTCTACTACTACAAGAGATACGAGCATTTATGCATCGATTTCGATTCGCCGCGCAGTCAAAATCTATACGGTACTTCCCGTGGACTTATAGTTATGAAATTATTCACGGAGCGAGAACTTATATATGAAGAAAAAATCCGAAAATTAAAAATGTACAGTTATTTTATAGGCAAAAAAATATCACCAACTTATATTTTTAGTTATCTTTCATACAAAATGAGTGAATATGCACGAAACGTAAGTCAACATTTATAAGTTGTATTTTCCGTTGAAATTGGTATGGAAGCCTCGGTGAGCGAGTCCGACTCGCACTTAACGTATAGCTAATAACATATAGGACGATAATAAAAATGAAGACAAATATTTAAACGTTGTTTCCATATTATTGTTAGGTATATTATTGTTTAAAAACAAATATGGTTTTCTGAGCATTAAAATCTTGTGTCATGTAAAAAAAAATCTTGTGTAATGTGTAATCAAGATTTGTTTTATATATTTTTTTATAAATATATACTATATAACTGTAATTATCTATTCTTATTGGCAATTCTATTTAATTTACAGCAATTAAAATACAATTTACATGATTATATAGACACCGCCTACTAGGCAGTGATAGTGGGTTCAAAAGTCGACGATGTAGTGGGGATATGATGTTCACATTGATTTTTTAGAGAATGATGTTATAAAAATATATACCTACTATATTCTTTCAGATTGTGGACTATTCACAATTTTTTTATGTTTATTATTATATATACGAGCGTTGAGTTCCGCCACTCAACACACAATGCCTCCAGAACTCGGCGGAAAGTGGGGAACGGAGTGTCTTAACACTAGGTTTCCTCTGCCTACCCTGCTGTGTGCGGGATACAGCGTCAATCAAAATTTTTGATTTATTATTATGTATAATAAAGTGGCGAAATTAAGAATTAGGTATATGAAATAATGATTATTTCATCATTTCTCCGCAAAGAGACGACGAAGTGGTGTCGTAAGAGGCGACTAAAATACGTGTGGTAGAGTCACGTCGCCAGCAATGGCAACACGCATGGGCAGACTCGACCGGATCATTACCACCTCCGGTATTTAAAACCGGCGTGAAGTAGTGGCTTTATGCCACTGCGTTTCGCATCAGGTAATGCCGAGCTCCGGCGCCCAACACATCTTACAGGCAGGCAACGCACCCGTAGCTCGTCTGGTGTTGCACGGGGCCGAGGGCGGCGGTAATCACTTACCATCTGGTGACCCGAACGCTCGTTTGCTTTGTCTGTTCCATAAACAAAAATAAAAAAAGCTCTATGTTTACACTTCTTTTCCTTTTTACCTCTCAAATATATCATGGTGGTAATCCACCATAAAGCAATAAAAGAAGAAAAAAATAGAGAAATGAATCACTATGCTATTTTCTTTCCGGCAAGCAATATGTTCGAGGGTGAGAGCAGTAGATGGAGTAATATCGCCAGTAACAAACAAGCACCTTATTTTTTATGTTTCAATATAATTTCTGAAAATAAGGATATAAAAATAATTTCCTTAAAATTGTGAACGCTAATCTAAATGCATATATACTTACGTAAATGCTAAGATGTTAAGCGCAAGGTATTTTTTATTTTTTTTTATCGTGACAGTTTCTTTGTTGATTTTATGAATTGCTAAAGATTTTAACTAAATTTTGAAGCTATTCGAAGTTACTTTGTCTTGTTAGTAGTATAGTGAGGAAATTAAATAAGATCAAATCAGCTTTACGCTGTATCTCGCTGAAAAAATGAAAATAATTAATTTTCCTGTCTACACGGTTGTGAGTTCAATTTCTACAAATTGTACTCCAATTGTATATGTATGTTGTGCCGCTGCGCTATGAAGGCCTCACTTGCCACGGCCTGTTATTTTTTTATTTAAAATATTGTACATACACCTTAGTCTATAAATCAGTGGTTCCCAATCGGTGGTCCGCGGACCACCAGTGGTCCGCAGAAGCCTAAAAGTGGTCCGCGAACAATTTTAATTTTATGACTGGGGATGGTGAGGCGAAGGTTCTGTTTAATTATCACAGTTAGTTTTTAATATACCTACATGCATAGTGGTCCCTGCTACCAAGAATAATATAAAAGTGGTCCTTGATCAAGAAAAGGTTGGGAACCCCTGCTATAAATAAATAAAATCAGTTTTACGTTGTATCTCGCATATATCAGAGTAAGCAGAGAGAACCTAGTGTTAATATACTCCGTTCCCTACTTTCCGCCGAATTTTTTGAGGCATTGCGTGTTGTGTGGCGGAACTCAACGTCGAGCTTTTGTCTTTGAGCCACAGCGACGAAAAGAATAATATTTAAGAAACAATAATTTATTCTCTTGAGTGATCGAACCCACAACCGTCGCGTACACGTACAGTCACACTCTTATGGTCCTGAGTCCCGACGGCCTCTATTAGTAGTCTATAAATGACCGCCCGGTCTACAGCCTCCTTTATCAACATTTTTTGCTGAATCACGTAATATGACGCAATGATTTCAATAATTAATTAATTTTGTTTGTGAAAAAGCAAGGAATGCAAGAGCGATGTTTTTAGAAATCACATTACAATATGGTTCGTGAGTTTTGCAATTTTATATGTCTTTTTTAACTTTTTTATTTGATTTTTTTTGTGTAAAAGTTTGTGTAATTACATTTATTTTTCAATTTTATAAAATATTGAGATGACATTTATTTGCGTAGTATAATTTATATCTATGTAAAAATCAGCTTCTGCTGTCGCTGTATCCCGCGCACAGCAGGGTAGGCAGAGACAACCTAGTGTTACGATATTCCGTTCCCCATTCTGCCGAATTCTGGAGGCATTGTGTGTTGATTGGCAGAACTCAACGCCGCGCTTTGCCTCGACACTATGTATATTACTTATTTGTAATATATATTATATAGATATAAATTATACTACAGTATTATGCAGAGTTCAACACTCGGTTTGCTTTATTTACGTGTTAGAAATCAGTAACAACAGCACAGAGAAATATAACAAACGATAAACAGATAACTGAGGCAAAGGGCGGCGTTGAGTTATGCCACAGAATGGAATGGTTTTTGTTGTTATAATTCAATTGTTTTATACAAATTTTAATTTTATTTGTTTTCGCAGCATATGAAGTATATTTTTAAATTGTAATTCGTCTAACTTAAGTTCTATCACAATCGTTCCAGCCTTATTTAAGCAGTTTAAGCAATTTAATTATAATTAAAATATACATAGATTTATGTAATGCAGTTGGGCTATTTCTAACGATACGAGGTAATTATGGGTAAGCCCATTGGGAGAAATGTTCACATCAGATTATAACCACATAAGTGTTTCCCCGGTCAGGTCGGTCAAAGATTGACATTGTACAAGGACAAGACAAGTAATTCTCTACTCAATTTATGACATGTCACTATGTTCTCATTGCCTAGCCGATTTAAAAATATATATAAATAAATATATGTTTTTTAAGCATTTTCATAGATATACTAGTGGGCACGCGCAATTTTTCCATACAAACTTTCAACCCCGATTTCATCCCTTTAAGGTTAAATTTTTTCAAAATCCCTTCTTAGTGGATGTCCAGAATATGAAAATGAACATTATCCAAATTTCACGTTTCTACCATCAGCAGTTACGGCTGTGCGTGCGTCTTACCTCAGTCAGTCAGTACATGTCCTTTTATTTTCATAGATATATGAGTATCTTCGATTTGAATGCGCTGAAACTTCATATTTCTGGGAGTGTTTCACTACACCGCTCGCCTGCTTAGGTATACTTCATACCTTGAAGCTCAAAAAATATAACATTTTAAATAAATATACAGGCGGCCTATATTTTTACTAAAAATATAGTGTACGATAGCAAATATAAATTAATTACAAAAATATTATATGTCGTTATGAGAATCCTGATTTTTTTTTTTTCACCTTCGTTGGAGCATCGAACTATTGTTGTTTTCATTTTTGCTTTGTTTTATTAATAAAACATAAAAACATTAATCTTGTTGTCGGCCTGTGACTAGATGCGGTATGTGGCCTAGGTGACCTATTCGCTATTTTTATCTGTATTAATATTTAATAATCTTGTTGTTTTTCGTACATCCACCCCTGTTGCTCGATACCCGTGTTCTTTTGACATGTAAGTATGTATCAACTATTATGATTAGTGTAAGTAGTTATTGGCTTAGTTGTAGGGATTCTTTTGAGGGAAGATGCACACTATTGTAGCAGACTCGGTTCGTTCTCGGTCCGATCTCGGTCATCTAAAAATTTTTTTACATGACTTCTCATATAAGAATATTTTCAAATGACTGAAATCGGCAATGAGAACAACGGAGAACGAACCGTGACTGGCACTATAGTCTCTACCCTATAGGCTCTACACTATATTCTCCCTAAATATGCATTAACGCCTCTACTATCCGAGCTGCTCTCTCTGTCTACCCAAATTTGAATTTATATTCAATTACAGGTCGGCCGCCACTAGGGCGGCGCAGAAGCACAAAGTGTGACTGTAAACGCGACGGTGGTGATTTTAGGTTCGATCTCCACTTGAGGAAATTAAATATTTTTTTTAAATTTCAATTTCTCTCTGGTGTCGGGGCAAAGTGCGGCGTTGAGTTTCGCTACTCAATACTCAATGCCTCCAAAACTCGGCAGAAAGTGGGGAACGGAGTGTCTTAACACTGGGTTCCCTCTGCTTACCCTGCTGTGTGCGGGATACAACATAGTTATACAGTACTCCTACAGTAATTCTTGTTATATAACAACTTTCTGAAGATTCTCAAGAAGCAAGAAATAAGGATCACAAAAAGTACAGGTTGCATCATGCCAGGAAGTTTCCGATCAACTACGAATGAAGATGTGATGATGTCTACTTGCAATCCGAGATCCTCAGGGATCTCTGCACTAGGTTTTTTATATGAGGATAAAAACTTTCTTTATTCTCGTTTGCAGACCACATTTTGAAAGATAAATTGTATGATATATGGAATGTCATCTCCATACACCTGATCCAAGCATGTAATGAGAATATTTGAAAGAATTTTCGTTGACCTCCCTTGCATTTTTTTTGTAAGGTCATTCTCATCTGCTTTGGTGTTGCCTCATACACACTGCAGGAAGCACTAGGTGGTGTGTGGTGGTGGTGGTGGTGTAGTTAAAATTCGAGCCACTTTGCCATCAATCATAGTTTAAAAAGCTTACGTTTGATTTGTGTCACCTCGCCATTTTTATTTAAAAGCGCTAGAGTTAATTATTTTATCTGATTTTCTATGTCAATAAATTTTGTCTCAGTTTTCTGAAAAAAATCTTGGGCTAATTTTATATAAATTGGTCTACAAGTCACAAGAAATGTTATCTTTCAAAATTAGACATTATTATTTTCCCATGTAAAATAACGCCTATGTTAGTTTTTTTTAAACATATAAAAAAAATATTAAATACCACTTAGATGAGATGCTATTGTATGGGAGCGTCCCATAGTGGGTCAGCGCAGGAATACAAGCGTGAGATTGTAAGCGCGGCGATTGTGGGTTCGATTTCCACAGACCCACAACCTTCCCACGAACCCACACACGAGTGGTTCAGGAAATCACAGTATTAGGATGGACGGACTATTAAAAAAAGGCTAAGAGAAGTTCGGTCACACCGTTTCCTATGCACCGCCCAATGCAAAAAGAAACTACTCATGTGAATTAACCGATGTCAACATTTTAAAATCAGCTTCACTGTTAAGACACCATTCTCTACTTTCAGACACTAAAAAAATAATTGAATACTTAAATTTGTATAAATGGAAATTGGAAAAGAGTTATCCATGCTTACTCAGCAAAATCAAGGAGAGCATAAAAACATACTTATTACAGATAACATAAAATAATATTAAAATACAATTACATACAACTAAAAATAATTAAATAGACCTTGAGCGTATCAGTGGGGAAGTAATGTAAGATTTACGACTTTTAACAGACGCGGATTTGCTGTGACTAAAAAGTTTCTGGCCAATCAAAGCGTTTGGATGTCGCGACGTCCCGAACCATCGCGGGACCGTCCTCCTTTTTTAATATAGGCAAAAAATATATTTAATTTTTTTTTACATTATATCAAAAAGCAAGGTTAGATTAGATAACCTTTTCGTACAGTGTATATTAATATTTTGTTGGAATTACATAAGCTTTATACTTGAAAAATAGATAGGTATTTATGTATGTTAAATCACTAAGGCGTATATTTAAAAGCGCTTTATGAATATATTTTATTGAGGAAATGAAAATATGAAACATTTCAAAATCAAAATTTCATAATAAAATCACAACCTACCGCGTTTCCAGTCGCCCGCTTGATCCCCTGCGCCACGACTGGCCTCGTATTACCACACCGCATTTACTTAAAGCCAGGCTTTGTATTAAAATTGTTTTATGAGTTCTACTAAAGCAGCATTTGAAACATAATCGAGCTCTTAAGACCCAGCTTCAAGCATTTTTCTACACAGCAGGTTAGATAGAGGGAAGGTACTGTCTAGACACTTTTGCCTTTTGTCTAACAGAAATCAAAATAATTTGAAAATAATCCTTAACCCGTATGTAATGATATTAAGTTAAGATGACGAAATTTCCGTTAAGTGACACAATATCAAAATGGTAGGTATTTACATATGAATATAGAGATATAAGTAATGACTCATTCACAATTTTCTCTTGATTTATCTTATATTTAGTTAATTAATTAATTATATAAAAAAATGCCTGGTAACATAACATTTTCATTCAGATAACTCAAAATTCGACCTGGATTGACCTCTGACAATTGTACCTTAGCACTGATGATTAAACAAACGTGGGAGCCAACGTGGTCCCAATACTGGCTGAAAAAAATATGAAGAGATATATCTCCTCATTAGGTAATTTAATAGGATATTATTAGGTAATATAATTTTGAATATATGGTTTGAAATCGCGTTTTATATTTTCTAGGATAATTTTTTAAATAATTAGAGTTAGTATAATAATTTTAAAATTTCATACAGGTGTTTTAAAGTTTTCTATGAAATTTTAATATGATTAAAATTCTCAGCTGGATATACCTATGTATGTATTTTTAAAAACATGGTACTCTATTTCCTTTTTTTATGAACAATACCTAAGTAGCTTTAAGAAAGTTATTTTAAAAAAATAAATAGGTGGAGGAAACTATTATTCCGCTATTCACTTCCCAGAAATTTTTTGACAAATGCATGTTAGTTAAATTACGGTACCTTACTGTACCTACATTCTATGATGAAATTTCCATCTAATCACACTAGGAAATAATAATATTTATATTATTAAAAAAAACAGTTAAACAGTTCCCACGAAATCGTCACATTATTTAATAATTTCTATTTACTCTTATCTTATCTTCTTTAAGAAAATAAGTTTCAATTCGACAATTACCATGTCAGTTGCATCATATGTTGTTTTGTTCCACCTTTTTACGTTAACTCAGAGTTAGTCAAGTCGTTTGTATTGATAGCAATAACACGTTTACCTTTATATTCTAAAAATTTATACGAAAATTAGGAAACAGTGAATTGAAGTGAGTAAATTATAAATTTTAAAAAAGCAAAACGCGCGAAGCCGAATGTACCTACCTATTTATGTATAAATCCTTTGAATTTATTTTAGGAACGATCCTTTCTTTTCTTTATATAATTTGAACGTTAAATTGTATATTTTTAATGTTATAAAAAATGATTTAAGTAATCATTTAAGGCGGTTAACTCATAAATATTACTTTTCATTCAGGTATAGGTGTACGGTGTAGCTATCATTTATGGCTAAATAGTGAAGATATTTGGTTAAAATAAATATAGTTACCTATTGTCTCTAGAAGAGTTCGTATAACAATTTCACTTGTTAGTAGTAATTAATAAAATTACATCTTTTATAATTTTTCGTGTATGCATAAGAAAAAATCTATTTTAGGTAAAAGAATGGTTTTCATTATAGATTTAATCATTCTAATCTTGTCTTGTTTTTTTTAGTTTTACATAGAATTTTCTCAAGTGTATAGTGATTAGTGCGTGAAAGTGTTAAAGGTTAGTTGGAAAAATCGTATTATTTAATGTTTAGAAAGTGAAAGTGAACTTACTAAAACTATTATATATCGAATCTATAAAACATTTCCGTTACTGACTTGACTGACAACGCATAGAAGATTTATTGGGCTTGGAAACTAAAAAAATTGGCATGCAAGTTCCTTGGGTTCTTAGTAAAAAGGAGTGCTAAGATTAAATAATAATAGTTTAAATAATAATTCTTAAAATTCCTAACAGAAAATACTATTTAAGTATTTTCTGTTCTTCTTAAATCTTTCTTCAAATCTTTCCTAAGTGTCGAATAACACTTTAAAAATTAAAATCAAAAATTTTAAAAATAGAAAATACTATTAATACTTATATTTTTATGATTTATAATTAGTCCTCAAAAACAGAGCTTCAGGCGGCCACTAGTTTTTTTTATAAATTGGCTAAGACGTACCTATTAATCAAAAACTCTAGCCAATTAGATGCATAATTAAAATAAATATCTAACAAAATATAGCGCATGACATGCAAATGGAAAATACGAATAATAGGTTGTGGGTTCGATTCCCGGTCGGGTGTATGAAATATTAAATATTTTCATTTCCTCTCTCTGGTAAAGAGGCAAAGCGCGGTGTTGCCGCCCGTAAATACGCACGTAAATATCTCAAGAATTCGGCGGAAAGTGAGGACGGAGTTTCATAATGAAAGTGGAGTGAACACTAGGTTTCCTCAGCCTACCCTGCTACCCTGCTGAGCGGCATATAGCGTGACGCGGTGTGTGACTAATTCTAAAAATATGTGTTATTGAAATATAATTTATACCTACCTAGGTATAAATAGGTAACTTGCGGCAATGGCGTATTATAACTTGTTTGTCATTAAACATTTAACTATAGACACTTACCTATTTTTTAATTGATCTTTTAGGTATGATTTTGAATTATTTTTCGGTGATACGAAAAATTTTTGAACCTTAACTAAATATATAAAATATAGGTAATAAATCCTATGAGTAGGTAATTGCCATGACGCGATTTAAATATTTTTGATGGCCAGTGTCGAAATTTGTTTAAATTGAAGTTTCATTCCTCCATTTTCGATGAATAGTGATTTGTAATTGAATGACTGGAGCGGAAATTAGAAGAAAGAATTGAAGTACTCTTGGACTCACTGTTTTTCTCCGTAAAATACAGGAGAGAAATTATAAAATCGAAATAAAATTAACGGGGGCGAACGTGGTGCAATCGGATAGCAACTGAATATAAACGAGACAATTGTGATTTTAAAATACTTTATTCCCTCAGTAGGAAATTGGGGGAGTAAAGTATTCTTATTTCCTCGCTTTGGTGTATTGGCCGCTTAACACGCAACGTCTCGAAAACTTTGCGGGGCATAGAGACCGGAGTGTCATAACACTACATTTCCTCTGCTTATTTTTTTATACTCAGAATACAGCGTGGCGATAACAAAATGAATACAATTTTATAACTACAATCTGATTATAAAAATTTGCATATTGCATAGTAAGTTTTTGCTTAGCGACCTCTGCCCCTGATAACCGCTATCTCAAGGGTTCTACATCGGTATCCTTTAATTTTTTACACGGGCTGACGCAAACATTTCGTCAATTGCTTCGAATGTATTTATTATGAAAACATTGTTATTGATATAATAATTTAAACCATTTTAACCATTTATATGTACCTACTAGGATTCACTAGTACATATAAAATACTTAATACATATACATATTTTTTATTTATTAGTGGAATATAGAAAGAAGGAGAGGCGTTTATTGAACATCTTACGTAATGTATCTATATGCTTGACAATACGGAAAATATTTTTTTTTGTTTTTAGTTATGACTTTCAAAGATCGTAGTGCAGAATAAATCATTCCACCAATGCAATGTGTGAATGAACAGACAGTAAAAGCCTAAAAGGTTGTCCATCACCCACTCCCACCTGTTATCATTAATACTTTTACAAGAGGAATCAATTTTACATTTTGAAATATAAATTGTTATAAAAAAATACATTTAAAAATATTTTAAAAAGTTAACTAGTGAAAAATCCACACTCTTCGGTAAATCTAAATATATCAACAAATTGATTTAAAGACAGCCAATTCTCTTAATGTGACTAACAATTTTTTGTTATTTCATTATTGAAGTGCATTTTTTAACTTGTTTTCATTATGATAGCCTTATGATATTTTCAGAGATTATTTTACACAAATACCAGTTGTTTTTAAAATTACTTCAACAAAAAAGTTAAAAGTATTTTTTTTTCACTACAGCCCCAGAAAGATTTTGTTGAAATTTAGTTTTTTAAAAAACGATTTTTATTTTTATGTTATTTTCAAGATGTATTAGCCGATAGTTAATTATGTGATACAAAAGGCCTATATTGGGCTATATAGCGAAAAGAATTGTGTGCCGTGTGATCCCGGCCTAGAATAGGACCATCCTGGTACTGGTGATGTCGTAAGAGGCCACTAAAGTACGTGTGGTAGAGTCTCGTCGCCAGCAGTGGCAACACGCATGAGCAGACTCGACTGGATCATTACCGGCATTTAAAACCGACGTGAAGTAGTGGCTTTATGCCACTGCGTTTCTGCGTTGCCGGCAACGCACCCGTAGCTCCTCTGGTGTTGCACGGGGTCGTGGGCGGCGGTGATCACTTACGATCAGGTGACCCGAACGCTCGTTTGCCTTGTCTTTTCCATAAAAAAAAAAGAATTCACGACCGCAGGCCCAGCAGTCGGGCTGCATTTGGCAATGTCCTTCAAGAATCTGGGTTTTCCAAAAACATCACAAATTCCCAAATATCTGCTGAACCATTGAAAATCGCTAACCATACACGGGGGTGAAACGGGTTGGTACTGAGCTCCTCTACCCATAGACCACCGTTGATCCGTCGGTAGTGTACACCTTGTGTAGACTTAAATTATTTTTTTACAGACGAGTAACAATTTTTTACAGTCACACTTTGTGCCCCTGCGCCACGACTAGCCTCGAAAGCAAATTGTACTTTTGAAATGAAAACAATTTAAATTCCCCAGATTTTTAGATGTTAACGATTGGTAATTATTGTTGTCAAACGGGACTTGTAGTTGCCATTTTCAAATTTATAATGTTAAAACATTATAAATTTGAGCTAAAAGCTAGTCTGTTATGATATTCATCTTTTTTTTTTCGATTATGAGACCTTTTGGCTTTTACAGCGACACCGGGGCGAGGGAAGAGGGTACTCTGTCCTTGAAGAAATGTAAGCGCTATGTGGCTGAATGTGAGGAGTCGACTGCTGTAAGGGCGCCCCCTGCGGGGTAAAAAATAAAAATAAAAAAAATAGATATTCATCAGATATTTCAAATATTTATATGTTTTGTTTGTCTATGGAAATATGATTTCTTTAAGTTTAGCTGGACCCCGACATTATATGTACGAGTTCTTAAAATCAATTATAGCCCAGATCCTGCCCAGGCAGCGATAGCGCAAAAAAAGTTTCCATTAATTCCAAAGACGCGCGCATACAAGCACATGGACAAACGTTTTAAATTTCATAAATTTACACTCTATTAATATTTTATTTACGTCTATATTTTTTTTCTTAAAAACATTTTGATATCGGAAATATATTTTGTACTGTTTTGTAATAGTATAGACTAGCGGGCCCCGCGCGGCTTTACCCCTGGAACTAAACGGATATTTATTTAAATCAAAATTAAATCATCAAATCAAATCAGCTTCACTCTGTATCCTGCACACAGCAGAGTAGACAGAGAGAACCTAGTGTTAAGACACTTCGTTCCCCACTTTCTGCCGAATTCTGGAGGCATTGAGTGTTGAGTGGCAGAACTCAACGTCGCGGTTTGCCTGGACACCAGAGCGAAGAAATGGAAATATTGTAATGATTTTATATTAATTAGTTTTAATATTCGCAATAATTTATTATAAAAATGTGAATCAACCTCTTTGTTGAATAAAAAGATGTTTTTAAATAGAATAATATAGAACTGTCACGAGAGAACATTAATAGAAATGACGCTTTATGTAGTCGGAAAATTATAATAACTAAATAATAATATTTTATAATAATTAGATATACTTTTAGACTTGGAGCGGAAGAACAAAGAGAATCTCTAGAATGAAATATTGTATTAGAATTTAAGATAGACATTGTACAAGCTTAACAGTATTTAACTCTGGAAGAAATATAAGTTCTGTAAAAGCCTCGAGGTGTTTGATTTCTTTACATCTCAGAAGCGGGATGCGCCCTATAGTGAGGTACGTAAAAAAAAAACATGCAAACCAAACTTTACACTGCTAGCTTTAGTATGTATAGCTTTTGATTGTAAATTTAGTCACTTTAGAATTTTCATTGTATATCTTATTAGAATAGTATGAAGATTGATAAGTGGTTAGCGTACCATAGATGATACCATGGATGATACGGTGAGCGGGCCGTACATGAAGTGGTTAGAGTAGATGATACCATGGATGATGCGGTGAGCGGGCCGTCACATGAAGTGGTTAGAATAGATGATACCATGGATGATACGGTGAGCGGGCCGTACATGAAGTGGTTAGAATAGATGATACCATGGATGATGCGGTGAGCGGGCCGTCACATGAAGTGGTTAGAGTAGATGATACCATGGATGATGCGGTGAGCGGGCCGTCACATGAAGTGGTTAGAGTAGATGATACCATGGATGATGCGGTGAGCGGGCCGTACATGAAGTGGTTAGCGTAGATGATACCATGGATGATACGGTGAGCGGGCCGTACATGAAGTGGTTAGAATAGATGATACCATGGATGATGCGGTGAGCGGGCCGTACATGAAGTGGTTAGAGTAGATGATACCATGGATGATGCGGTGAGCGGGCCGTCACATGTAGTGGTTAGAATAGATGATACCATGGATGATACGGTGAGCGGGCCGTACATGAAGTGGTTAGAATAGATGATACCATGGATGATGCGGTGAGCGGGCCGTCACATGAAGTGGTTAGAGTAGATGATACCATGGATGATGCGGTGAGCGGGCCGTACATGAAGTGGTTAGAATAGATGATACCATGGATGATACGGTGAGCGGGCCGTACATGAAGTGGTTAGAATAGATGATACCATGGATGATGCGGTGAGCGGGCCGTCACATGAAGTGGTTAGAGTAGATGATACCATGGATGATGCGGTGAGCGGGCCGTACATAAAGTGGTTAGAGTAGATGATACCATGGATGATGCGGTGAGCGGGCCGTCACATGAAGTGGTTAGAGTAGATGATACCATGGATGATGCGGTGAGCGGGCCGTCACATGAAGTGGTTAGAGTAGATGATACCATGGATGATGCGGTGAGCGGGCCGTCACATGAAGTGGTTTAGAGTAGATGATACCATGGATGATGCGGTGAGCGGGCCGTACATGAAGTGGTTAGCGTAGATGATACCATGGATGATACGGTGAGCGGGCCGTACATGAAGTGGTTAGCGTACCATAGATGAAATAAAAAAGTAGTGATATGTATTTTGAGTTAGTGAGTCTGCTTGCTCGCTGGTCGGTGGTGACCGCGGGTTACGTCAGGTCACTATACACTAGTATAGTAGAGGTGATTTGAAATTAAATTAATATTTTTGGTTATTTATATTGGTTATTTTAGTTTTTTTTTTCCTGTTTTACTTTTGATTTATTTATTGACATTTTGATGATCCATTTTGAATGATTTTAGAATGATATTTAAAAGAGAATGCTTTTGAATTGACAATTCAAATATATCAATCAATTTACTAAGATTATTAGTTTTTAATGAAATTTATTGCATTAATTTGAGGGATGGAGTCGGATGCTGAGACTGCTGACACCCCAGAGGAACCACCCAGTGGAATGAGGGCAATGAGAAACGAAAAGGGCAATTTATTGAAAATACAAAACATTAGAAGAGATCTTCGCGGCCGTAGGAGTCGTCTACATCTTCTGATGAGTAGTTCGTCTGATGTGATAAAGCGCGTCGATGAAAGAAAAGAAAAGTTGCAAAAGAACTTCTTACTGGTATACAAAGGCAATGTTCAGATTTATAAATTTGTGTATAAAAGATAGAGATTAGTCATATTTTAGTTAATAATAATATAAAAAAATATTAGATTATGTTTAAATGTAATTCTGCAGTTTGACACGATCAACACCTAAATTGTAAATTGTAGAAAATTGACTTAGATAAGTAAATAAATGTGCTGAAATATATAATTGGGACTAGAAACAGACTATAAATTTTGCTCTTTTGATTATAATGAGTTTTGAGTGAAAATATTTCGAATCGGCAACTAAAATTAAGAAAAAAAAATCTGAGTAAAATTATGGTCGGCTTCTTAAATAAATGAAGCTAATACTATGCAATATTAAAAAATACACGAATATTTCTGTTATGCTATGCTATTGATTGTTTGTATTAGGATATTCGATAAGCCTTTAAGAAATAGTAAAAACCAGAAGATTTATTGATTTATCTTAGCTCCTATATCATGCATTGAAAGTAGAACGTAGTCTCAATCGAGTCAGGATCAGGATCAGATCAGGATTAGGATCAGCATTATGTAATTTAATTATTGTAGCAACAAATATATTAAACGACAAAAAAAAAAGCACAGCACAAGGAAACTAAATCCATATACGATTTTTACTGCAATTTAGTACCATATGTATCTATACGTATATTCTGACATTTTCTTTAATGATAGCGAATTGAAATGTGCATAGAGCGAGTGCTTTAATGTCAATATCTGCATTATGCATAATTAAGCAAATTAATTTAATCACTTTGTAAGCTAATACTAGTAAACTTCTTAGCTTCACCTCTTCTGGACCTCTGTCCAGGGGTTGGTTCACGATCATTTACCTTTTGAAAATTCATCAGATAACCAAATAAGAGACGTCACTTGCTAGTGTTCTAGGTGTAGAGGAGATTTTAATGCTTTTAAATATGGCTTTCCGTGTTTTAAACCTGTTGCTTAACTTAGTCTTAGTCTAGCCAGATTTGTCCAGGGTATAGATGTTTACTCTCTTACGAACTCGAAATTTTAGCAATCGTTAGCTCGTAAAAGATTGCAATTTAATTTGTTTACATGTTGTTACAGTTTATAATAGTAATACTTTGCTACGTACGTAGTTATTTTACCTTAACGCGATTCTGTATCCCATAAAACAAGATGGTAGTCATTATTTAGTGTATTTTCGTTCACAACGGAATACCGATCACCGAACTGGGACCGCATTGTTAACGTAGATTTAAAGACTACAATGAAAAATGATAATAATAATTGAAAATTAAATTTTTTGCCAATTCAATAAAAGTTATTTTGCTATAGTTTTGTCGTACAAACATGTTTAATATTGACATAAACTTTTTATTCATAAACCAATTCTGTTCATTAAGCGTAAACGGACAATAAAGATTTATAAATTTATTTATGAAAGTATAGTTAGTATATTCAAAAGTAATCAAGAAAATCCTTCAGAAGGGTGGTGATGTGCGGTGATCGCATATGGGGGATGATACCTAAAGGTTTTTGCAGCATTGTTTACGTTAAAAATTATATGAAAAATGCTTTATTTTTTTTTGTTATAAATCATAATTTTTAAAATTACTTTTACTCTTTAAAATTGCTCACCTTTGATATTTGTATCTAAATTCAGTATGTTTTCACTTGTAAAAATTGAGGTAAAACCTACTGTGATCAAATTCGGTTACTCAGAATCGGTTCTTTGCCGAGTAAACTTTATAATCCCAAGAATATCTGGTGTTTTAAGTCACTTAATATATATAGTTCAAAGATGATCGTTTCGAATATTTCAACTATGGTTAGAGATTTCTGTGTTAAGTTAAGGTAATGTGTTCACATTGTATTATTAAATCAAAATCAGACACGCTACATGCATACACGCTACACGCTCATATTGCAGGAATTTAAAATTTAGAAATCTTTGTATAATCGTTATTGCGTTTTTCATGAGACATTTAAGACGTTAATGTTTTACATAAGATGAAAAAAAATATATTTACTATGTTTTGCTTTATAATTGTTGTAAAAACTCCTTATCATCTTATAAATATTGTTTTAAATATGTATATATATGCTCAATAATAATAAGTCTAGATATCAGAAATTATATTTTAACATAATAAATTATTTCATACTATACAATATTAGTAGGTATATGTGTGTATATATGTATATATGTAAGTATGTATAAGTATATAAAGCACATACACGCCTACCGATTTTACATTCTCCTACACCCTAAGGTTGCCTGGCAGAGATCGCTTATGACGATAAGGCAGCCTGCTGTACATTTTCTTATGTGATGTATTTTTTTTTTACTTTCTCTTTATTTTGTTTTGTACAGAAAAGTATTATTATTATTATGTAGGATATTTGTAATTATAGCGGCTACCATTATAGGAGTTTCAAGTATTAATACGCTATTCTTATTATTTCATATATTTATTTTTATATAATTTAGAGTGAAATTTAAATTGATCATTAACGGAAAACTTAACACACGAAACAAAAAAGAGCAAAATTTTATACACTGAAGGAAGGAAAAAGTTAACAATAATACGAAAAGAAAAGTTACAAAAGCAAAACTGATAGGTGATAGCAAGAACTTATAAACTTTAAATTGTATATAGTCGATATACATATAGATAAACAAGCATGTAGCTAGTTGACATCAGAACATATTTATATTTATGTGTGTATGATTTAATATTATTTTATGCAAAACTGAAATTTACACTACATATTTTTTTGTTTGCCGACAAAAACAAAACCGACAGACATTTTAATAAATCGTTTTGGTTTATTGATAGTGCCCCAATAATAGATTATCCCGTATTTCTTCCACGTACCGATAAGTTACAATTTCTTTATATGTATGTATAGGTAAACCACTGAGAGAATTCAAAAGTCTTCTGGTCACAAAAATAAAAATTTTTTGTAAAGTAACATGATAAATCTTGTATTTAATGCACATGTCGTTTGATAACATGATTGTAGTAGCTCTATAAGACGCGATAGTTTAATAAGTAAATTTGTTGAAAATCAATTAGGCAGCTGCAATATAAAAATAAGTTTTATTTATAATCGACCGAATGTAATGAATTTATAAAAAAATGTTGATTGTTACTGTTTTTGTGAGTAGTCGTGCATCAGGAGATTGCACGAAGTAGGATGGCCGAATGTAATGATTTTATATTAATTAGTTTTAATATTCGCAATAATTTATTATAAAAATGTGAATCAACCTCTTTGTTGAACAAAAAGATGTTTTTAAATAGAATAATATAGAACTGTCACGAGAGAACATTAATAGAAATGACGCTTTATGTAGTCGGAAAATTATAATAACTAAATAATATTTTATAATAATTAGATATACTTTTAGACTTGGAGCGGAAGAACAAAGAGAATCTCTAGAATGAAATATTGTATTAGAATTTAAGATAGACATTGTACAAGCTTAACAGTATTTAACTCTGGAAGAAATATAAGTTCTGTAAAAGCCTCGAGGTGTATGATTTCTTTACAATATAAATTTAAGTAAATATTTCTTCTCCT
This sequence comes from Heliconius himera, assembly GCA_021202915.1. Taxonomy (NCBI): domain Eukaryota; kingdom Metazoa; phylum Arthropoda; class Insecta; order Lepidoptera; family Nymphalidae; genus Heliconius; species Heliconius himera. The sequence continues at coordinate 339,841 of JAJHJA010000214.1, forward strand.
CGATCGGGGATCGAACCCACAACGTGTCGGTTTTACAGTCACACTTTGTGCCCCTGCACCACGACTGGCTTCAATATACATTATGAAATGTATTTTTTAGAATTATAGTGATACATTATAAAACGTATCTTAATCATTCTAAAAAATAAATTTTATGATATATATTTTAGAATTAATTATTAAATGTATCATTATAATTCTAAAATATACATTATAAGATGTAAAACTGAACGCTAACTTTGTTGTAATTTTTCATCAGAATTGATCTTTTTATTTTTGGTTAAATTTCAGTCTCAGTATAAATGAAAAAACTATATTGCATATTACATTAAAGATTTTCTTACACAAGTTAAGAGGGTTTTTTCTAATATATTAACAGTTAATAAACCTTCAAAGCGCAGCGTTAAGTTTCAGCGCTCAACACACAATGTCTCCAGAATTCGGCGGAAATTAGGAAACGGAAGTCTTTATGGGAACGGAGTGTCCTGACACTAGGTTCCTATCTTTCCTCTGCCTACGTTGCAATGTGCCAGATACAGCGTGAAACTAAAAACAGCGTACATATTAGTCATCCAAGATTCAAATTTTTACACAGAGTTTTTTGTCTATAGGATAATAAGAAAAAACCATATAAAACGCACAACATGTTTAATATGAAGCAATTCCATACATCACTTATTTACTACATACATGCACATATGTACAGTAATGAGCGAATTTCGATGTATCTTATTAGAAATGATTATTTCTTCATTCTTTTTTAGTTTCCAAGGGTATGTAGATAGCACCTAGTGATGAAGTAATAAATCACGGTAATATCACTAGGTTCTAATTAATTACCTGTAAAAGAACAATATAATATTGTGATAATATTGTATGTATACAATAGAATAATTTCCTTTGAAAAAATCTCTTTTCTTATAACAACAAATAATATAATGAAAGTTAAAATTAACATGGTATATTGTTTTAGTTTGTATTGTTCACTACAAGTTTTTCAATTTTTGCAATAAAATAAATCAAATTGCGCTCACTACTAAATACAATTTCAGGCATTGTTTTTTAAATATTAGGCATTAAATGACTTTTGAACAATTTGCATGTCTCATTAACAAATATTTTTTTCATAATTTAAATTGTTATTATTCCAGGACTTTTTTTAAAGATACATATAAAAATTTTAACGTAGCGTTGTTACGCTACGTTAAAAGCGTAGCTGTGTTCAGCTATATGTTATTATCACGCAAGCTTATACAATTTTTCCATACATTTATTTAAGAAAAAACAATTTTCTTAAGATTTCTAAACTTTTAACTTTAGCCTCATGAAAAAATATTTATTCTATTATTAATTTAATAAAACTAATAAATAGCGATACACCACAGATTATGCAAATTGTTCAGCCCTGTGCTGCTACCATAAACAAATATACTCTAAAACATTTAATACAATAATAATATGTTAAACATACACACAGACAAAAATCTGCTTTTTAATAGACATCACAGACGGCATAAAACGCCTCACGATTTTTATAAATATATTTTTTATAATCTACATCTAATATTATAAAAAGTATAGAGTCAAGCGTGATCACTTTCTAAGAGTACGGAATGGCACAATTTTTTAAGTCTTTTAGACTTTATTTAGACAGCTTTTTAAATTTTATTTTTCAATTTAACATTTTTATTAAATTAATTTGGAATGATTTCAACAATCACAAGCCTTGATAACTTTTAAAAATTTTATACGAGTGCTATAGACTATTAATATAAAAAACACTTTACATAAAATATTTTTGTTGTTACATTATTTTGAGTTATGTTATATATTATATTACATTAACGAACGTACGAACTTTTTTTATTGGTCTTAAAGACCAATAAAAAAAGTTCGTACAAAAAATTGTAGCAGAATATAAAATTTATGATGATGTTATTATAATACGCGAAGGAAAAGTTTTGTACCCTTTTATAAAAAAAAATGTGCGGACCGAGAGTATGAAATATGGCACAGCTATAGTTCATATAGAAAAGGAGTGCAGAATGCTAAGCTAAGCTAATATTTTATTAAATAATGATTAAAAACACATTAAATTAATAAAATAAACGTAACATCCACTAACATATGTTTGACAATATGTTACACTTCTACAACAAGTGAAAAACACGTTGCTATGGCAACGCTTATTATTCGAATCAATTTGTTCTCAAGTTTCAATACATAGTGTATCGATTTTTGTTGACATTTCACTAAATCATTATCTTCTCATACCTAAATATGCAATATAATATTACAAAATGTTTATTAATGTATTAGGAATTTAATAGAAAACCACAAAAAAATGTATCACATTAGTCTACAGCACTTCTATATATATTATATGTAAACATAACACCAAACAATAAAAACCTTTTATTTGTAAAAGTATTTAAAAAAATCCTTATTTTAGTAGGAAATGTATAGATAATGTACTCCGTATTATAATAACTTATTTATAGGCACAACCTTTGTGACGTTGATTATACTTTTATGTTTTAGTGAAACTGAGTGAATTAATAAAAAAAGCGCGTTAAAAATGAAAAGAATAAGTTTATAAAGTAATTTCTAAAAATATATTTATTCAACATAAAAAAACCAAATCATAAAAAAAAATACCTGTTTCTAAATCATTTTTATTAATATTAGAAACGATAGATGGATGTACCACTTTCACGTAAAAGCTACCGAACTAACTTTATAGTAATATAAGCCATACGTCAGAATAGCACATAGGCTGCAATTTATGAATTCATTTTGTATAATTTCGCCGCGTTTGAATTTAGGTAGACGAAACCTGTCTTAGAATTTTATTTCTTCGTTATAAAAATAAGTATTTTTTAGAGTGGAGTTTAAAGCAGTCACCATCGGATTCAAATAGCCATATAATAATAGACATCTTTAATAAAATAATAATAAAAAGCATCAACTTATACTTGATATTATAAAGCAAAAAGATTCCACATTCCTGAGAAACTCGCAAGAATTAATGAATCGAATTAGGAAACCGTGTTGGATAGTCCATTTATTGAAGCTATATAACATCACGTTAATTTTATCTTAGTTATTTTTGTTCGCCGACGTGTAAGGCTGCAGGTAAAATATAGTATAAAATAAAATCTTAAATTGTTTTTTTCTTGCCAAAAAAAATACCCAGTTTAACTAAAACATAAAAACAAAATGGCGTACCAGCTGCCGACTGGTATAAAATATTAACTAACTAAATAAATATATTTCGTAATAATAATTTGTGGGTTCTCGTTCTAAAGCACCGATACAGCCCTTTTTAAAATACTGTTTGTATCAAAGTCTTGTTTTATTTTATTTTTTACCTGAAATGAAAAAAATAATATTAAATATAATAAAATAACAATTCTAAGTAATATATTGGCAGAGTTGGCAGAGGGAAACTAATGTTAAGCTACTTCGTTCCAGAAGTACCGCCGAATTTTTAAAACAGTGCCTGTTGATGTTGGCGGAACTCAACGCCGCGCTTTGCTTCGTTACACGAACGCGAAAATGAAAATATTCAATATTCCCCCGAGTGGGAATCGAACTCACAACCGTTTACAGTCGCACGCTTGTGTCACTGCGACATAACGACCTTAATCTTCATATTATGTATCAAATATTAAATATCATTACATTACACAGTCAAACTTACCACAGGGCAAGTCATCTGTTATCAATGTGTAGTGAGCTTATCAGTGTCCTTATCAGAGGGTGGTGCAGGTTCGGTTCTCGGTACTTTAATGAGCACCGGCGAGAGGGTAGGTGGATCGGGCCGCGTCAACGGTGTAAGAACACCCGAGTTCACATCCTCTATTGCTTTACGGAGCTGAAACATAAAATTAAGTTTGTGTAAATTAATGTTTACAGTACGATCGACCTGGCCGCCCTTAGTTGTAGATATGGACTTATGATTATTACGAAGAAGAGAAGTTCAGAATGCGTAGAAAACTTTAGGGCCACGACTCGTCGATCGCGTTCTTGCTTATATTGTGTTATTTAACCTTTCTTGACAACCATTAAGGGCTGTACTTAAAGAGAGAGATCAATATTATTATGTTTATGTATAATGCAGAGCGAACGGGTGTTAAGTGTTACATTCCTAATCGAAACAATTTAAATATTGCTTATTTTGTTTGTGTATAGTAACATTTTATTATAGCTATCTTCCGCCTTATTTTTCAATTCCTCTAAATATGAATAAAAAGACTCGAAATCTAACGCTCCAAATATAAATGGAATTAATTTCTGTGACTACGGTAATATATAAATTACATTTTTCAAAAAACAAAAAAATGTGTATCTCAAAGAATTAAGTAAAAAAACTACACTTAAAAATTTACTTACTTCTTTCAAAGAAACAACACCAATGAGTCTCCCAATAGCGGTGACGTATGCTCGACTCACTCCCAACGTAGAGAACAGAGAATGAACCTGTGACCATTGAAAAATATGTTAAATCTATAATCATGAAGATCCAACATAATAAATACTTTTTAATTATTATCTTATTATGTTTAAAACTTTGGCTTTTCAGAATATTTTCCTCTTTTCCAAGACTACATTACATTTTTTTGATTATTGGGAACGTAGTTGTGGAACAAATTGTGACTGTAAAAGTGACTTTTGTGGTTTCGGTCCTTACTTTGGGGAATGAATAAAAGGAGTAAAAATGCGCGATATATATAATACATAATTGTAAAATTAAAATCGCAAATTCTTAACTGCACTTAATACCCAGATACATAATAAGTAGTAGAATTACAAGAATACGTAAATTATTTAAAACTAATATAATATATTAATATTTAAAACTAATACATATAAATTAACAATTAAAAATAAAATACCTTAAGCAAAGAAGTCCTTTCCACGAGTTGGAAGGGTGCGGGGTCAATATGGCAGATGTATAGCGTTTCATCTTCATACTCAGAATCGTCGTTTTGCTGAAATTATACCTTTATATTATACACTAGCTTTTTCCTGCGACTTCGTACGTGGATATGACTACTAATTGTGTATGATTATACTACAAATGACATATCTTAAGTGTTTTTAACATTTTTAAATCAATCTGGTCGGTTTCTAGGAGGCGCGGGTTCGAGTCCCCCTACGTTAAAAATGTTATACGTTTTCTAAATAAATATTTTTTTAAATAAGTATATATCTTAACGTGATTTCATATACTTTATACAAAGCCTTCGTCAATAAATGGATTGTTTATCACAAAAACAACTCCTCAATTCGAACTGGTGGTTTCTGAGATTAGCGCGTTTTTAGACAAACTCAGCTTTATAAAATTGGTATAAATAAATACACACATTTTTATTACTAACAAATACTGGAAAACTGTAATTTATTATAATTTTTTTAAAATTAAATTTAGTGAAGGTTGCTCATAGGGTGAAGCAAGCGTGCGTTGAGTTACGAAACTAACGACGCAATGCCTTGACAATTTGGCAGAAAGTGAGATATCGAGTGTCATAATACTGGGTCCATTCTGTTTACTCTGCCATTTCTGGAATACAGTGTGAAGCAAAATAAAATAAATATAATCTATCGTTTAAAAATAAACCAAATATAATTACCATATCTCTCTTCCGTGCTATTTGCAGCATCCGATCGAAGTCGATCTCTTTAGCCATTTCAAGTTGCTCCCAAGCTTGTTGATCTTCTGGTGACATGTCACATACACGTTCTCGAGGCTAAAATATACATAAAAAAAAAACAATTATACATACAATACGTTGTAAACTAACATATAACAGTATTTGAATTTAGAACACTCTGTAGATCGTGGATATCCTCCTACTTTGTTTGTATTTATTTATTTATTTATTTAGTTTTATTAGGGAAACAAACAGAACAGAAAATTCACAAACATTACACATTTTAAAATAATACACATTCCAATCAAGTTTCCACATAAAAAATTACAGATAACTGACAATAATAACATATGATTATATTAAAATTTATAAGATAAAAACACATGATAAAATATAATACTAAAAATTTTAGATTAAAAAAATTCAATTAAATCAAATTAAAAAAAAAAAATAATTAAATAAAAAAACAAATTTACATTCCAAAAAAAAAAGTAAATTAATCACAATTAAAACATTTCATTGGTTTCTTTTTGAAATCATTAACATCATTGTTTATAAAAATATCAATACTGGCAAACAATTTATTGTAACTGGTGCAGGCTCTATTGACCAAGATATTTTGTGCATGCTGGCTTCTATTAATGGGCGTATTAAATAGAACAGGATTACGCATAACTCTTCGCGGGCATCTGAAATTAATGCAACTTAGAAGGAATGGGGAGATCATATGATTTTTAATTATCTTGAATAATAAAATTTGATCTCTATCAGCGAGTGATAATACTTTAAAACAATCGTTAGATTCATTTAAGGTTTGTTTTTTAAAAAGTATAAATTTATTGAATTTATTTTGAACAGCTTCTAACCGGTTAATATATGTTTTATAGTGTGGGTTCCAAACAGTAGAACCGTATTCAAGAATAGGTCTAACAAAAGAATTGTACAAAAGGATCAAAGTGCTTGTTTTTTAAAATCTCTGGAAATCCTAAAGATAAAGCCAAGCATACGATATGCTTTAGCTATCGTTCTGTTGATATGTAAATTAAAAGTAAGTTTATTGTCTAGATGTATACCCAGGTCTCTAACCTCAGACACTCGAATTATCTCAGTACCATCAAGACGATACTCAAATACAGAAGGATAGCGCTTACGAGTGAAGGAGATGACACTACATTTATTAATATTTAAGAATAAAGAATTTTCCTTACAGTATAAGCTTAGCATATTAAGATCTTCCTGTAAAAGTAAGCAATCAGATAATGACGATATCCTTCTACAAATTTTCATATTGTCTGCGTATAGAAGAATAAATGAATACTTAATTATGTGGATGACATCATTTATTATAAATTAAACAGTAAAGGACCAAGGTCAGATCCCTGGGGAACACCTGATGTAACAGGAACGAAAGACGAACAATGACCCTTGACTGTAACTGCTTGACTACGATTTAGAAGATACGAGCATAGTCACCTAAGTAGATCACCATGTATACCGACTTCCTTTAATTTGTTTATAAGGATCGAATGAGAAATTTTATCAAAGGCCTTGGAAAAGTCGGTATACACAACATCCACCTGAAAACCTTCATCCATAGATGAAGACACTCGATGTACCAATTCACAGAGATTAGATTCAGTTGATTTATGGGTAACAAACCCATGCCGTTGTTCTATTACGACAGTACTTAATAAGGGAAAAATGGAATCATATATAATCTTTTCGAACATTTTCGCTAAGACACACTGCTTAGAGATTGGTCTGTAATTCTGTACATTGTGTCTGTCACCGGACTTAAACACTGGTACTACATAGGATCGCTTCCAAATAGATGGCATGACACCCGGAAAAAAAAAAGTGTAGTACCATGTGTTCAAATGTAGTGTACACCGACGACACTGCTTTTTGATAACCGGCCTACCTGTCTCTTGTACTGATAGCAAGGTCATATATTTTTCTTTTGTCACTATTCTCTTAATATTTTATTTATGTGTTGGATTTATTAAACGTGAAACATAAAGTTAGAACTATTACTGACACTGTAAGTAATTGTGACTGTATAGCTTGCATTAATGAGGGCTATCTATGTAAAATGAATAATCAATTAAAACAAATAATTACCAATTGCACTTTCTTATTAATGGAGGGGCTCCGTGGTAGTCCCAGCGAGTCCGGACTCAGTCCGCTTTCCACGTCAGGAAGAAGGGTCGAACGTTTGAATATAGCTTCGAAGGCTGCTCGGATCCTGTAAAATGTCATTTGACATGATATTATTATAATAGTTAATAAAAAAAAAATAAAAATTAGCTTCACGCTGTATCCCGCACACAGCAGGGTAGGCAGAGGGAACCTGGTGTTAAGACACTCTGTTCCCCACTTTCCGCCAAATTGTGGAGACATTGCGTGTTGAGTGGCGGAACTCACCACCACAACCGTGCTTTGCCCCGACACCAGAGCGAAGAAATGGAAATATAAATTAGAATAAATATTTCATTTCGTCGAGTGAGATCGAACTCACAACCAGTCGATTTTGCAGTCACAGTTTGTGGCCCTGCGCCACAACTAGATAATATATTTAGGCAATTGCCGTTAGGCCCTTGGAGAAGCGTGAAGCTAAAAAATATTACAATTAGTCTTATATCTTATCCGTCTTTACGCTCCTAAGAATGTGGATGTGGCTATAATTTTGTCATGCTCTTGGCTCTTGTTATTTTTGCCACAGTTTTTCCGCCATTTTAATCTACTGCTCGTTCTTGTGCACTCATGCCATTAACAGGTCAGAACCTGTTAATGCAATTGCATGATGCAGACACCACGTTTAAAGGGCTCGTTTCCCATAAGCTCCCCAGTGACTCAGTGCGAGTGTTACCTGGTCTCGGCGCCGGTGACGGTGGTGTAGACGGGCGCGGGGGAGGCGGGCGCGGGGGAGCCCGGCACTAAGCCACGACTCAATGTAAACGAATTTGTCTTCTTTAATATTGACTTTGGACGGAACAGCTGGCCTGGAGCTAAAAAGAAAAGAAAATCTCATTTTTTGTATTGTAGGCAGCTTCACCTGATATGTGCGTAATTTTTTGGTTTTTTCGAATTTATTTATTTTCAGCGATATGGTTGGCAAAAGTAGGCTTAAATATAAGCACATCAAAACACAATTTCTCTATAATAGGCAGAAAATATACTGTACCCACCATGGCTGGTGAGAAAAATTACGACGAATGTCACTTCAGTCTAGGTACTCGTGACCACAGGCAAAGTGTTCAAAACGTCGGGTTTCCAAAAATGTAGAATACTAAATATACACGATTAATTCGGTATTTAAAACGTGTTATAGTCGTATATAAATATTCTTTTAATCTTTAAACTATAAAACTACAAATATACATATTTTAGAGTTCCCAGGAATGAAATATTCCAGGTTTCTTCTACCTTTCTTGGCTATAATAATAAGTTGAAGCTATAATAATATATAAATATTTTTCTTAATATATTATCTTACCTGGTATAAGTCCACCCTGGTCCTGAGTGGTCAAGGAAGTTCCCCTCGTCATACCTGTTCCTGGGACTTGGAGCATGTCGGGAGCTGGAGTCACTTCGAACCGTGATGGTCTTCTCGTCTTCTTCTTTTCTTCGTCCCTTCTTCTTAATTCTGCCTCTCTGTAATTGTCATATTTTTTGTTTATTTTCAATATTTTAACGCAAACTAAGGATAGAAAAATAATTTTAGAATTTTAGAATCAGCTTCGAGTCCCGCTGCGTTCAAATGGTCATACGTTATAAACATTTGAACGTAGCGGGACTCGAGGCTGCACCTCTTGGCGTTCTCATTGTAAAAGCAGATACAGCGTGAAACAAAAAAAAATAAAGACCTTTGCCATAAAGCAGCTACTTGTAGTCGTCGAGATCTGCCGACTTGTAGTTCTATCACCTTCACTAGTTCCCATCGATGGATTGAACCTAGTAATACCATAGAGGCCGGACTGTCTACTAGTGGAAAGCTCTTGATAGACTGTGGAAAAGATATTAATTTTTTTACTTAAAAATTATTAACATTTAAAGTTCTAATTATTATCTAATTATTTTTTAACTTAAAAACTATTAAAAGGTTTAAATTAAATAATAATTGGAATAAATGTTTAGCAATTTAGCATATTAATTGCGGAAGTTATGAGTAAATAATGAGTTTTAAGCCCTTTTTTTTAATTTTTCTGCGACAATCTTAACTTATATGGAGGATTGATCCTGTATGTTAATACTTGTTTAGCTTTCTTTGTTAAAAAAGTATTTAAAAAAAAAGCAAAACAAATATTATTCTTTAGTTATTTTTTTATCTCTATGTATATATATTATAAATTACCTTATTCTCCTTCAATATATCTTTAAGTTGCTGAAACGTCATTCTATTCCATATATACTTGACGTCTCGCACCATGAAGTCCTCCACGCATATATCATACATTCCTGCATAATGAAAATATGTTAACAATTATATTGATTGATGTTGTCGTAGCGTATTTCGTTGTGGGTTCTATCCTGAATCACTATTAAATATTTGTTATTGAATCCCTAATAATAATTTCGTAATTTTACATAAAACAACATAAAACTTTTATTTAACATTATTCTGATTGTCCTTATTTTGATGGTCATAAACAGACGTAATAAATTAGAGAAATAATAGATTAGTTACCAATAATTGAAATTGTTAGGGCCATATTAGTTTTTAAGTAGTTTTTAAATATTTTTACAGATAAAAAACTACTATAAATATTTGGTTAAATAAGATCTTCATTGTAGGTTTATTGAAAATATTCAAAAACATTATACCTTATGTATAATTAATCTATATATGTAACTTAACTGGTTTTAAGTTTTTCTACATATTTACTCATAACATCATCAAAATAATAAATGTTTAATTTATAGATTTGTCACGAAACAACTGTTTAAACTAAATGCACAATAAATCATAAGTTTTTCTTTAATACGTAATTTCTCATATTATAATACAAGACGAGGTGGCCGAGTGGTTAAGGCGTTGGACTGCTAATCCAATGTGCTCTGCACGCGTGGGTTCGAATCCCATCCTCGTCGGAATATAAAGTTTTTACTATGTTTTTGTGTATTTTATTAATACTACATACATATGTATATATGAACCAACATAAGTAATGGGGAGTTAATTAAACAATTATCTTACATTTTTAAAATTCTAAATTTCAGTTATTTTATTTAGTTAGAAAAAATATTTTTGTTTCAGTTTATTTCATGATATTTAGTTATTTTTGCTTTTTTTTTATGGTCATATTATTGAGGCTAATCGTGACGTAGAAGCACGTGAGTAAATGAAATCTTTAATATTTTAATCTCGCCGCTCTGGGGCGTGTTGAGTGACGCCACTAAATGCCACGATTTGCTTATGGCACGCTAGTGTGCTCCTGCGCTGGCCTCTGAGATTATTTTGATATCTATATATTTAATTAAAATTGACTGTATACGCAACTGAAGGACATGCATGATTAATCTCTGGTGTTGAGGCAAATCGCGGCGTCCAACACGCAATGCCTCCAGAATTCGACGAAAAAAGGGGAACAGAGTGTTTAACACTAGGTCCCTCTGCCTGCCCTATTGTGTGCGGGGCATAACGTGCAGCTATTTTTTTTACATAAAAATTTAAATTATACGAATAGACACATATAGGTATAATATAAATGTATAACAGTAAACATAAATGTGATGTATAATACTCACGGCTAGCAGAAGAAAGCAAATCGGGTAAATAAGGCAATTTCTTGATAAGTATAATACTGTCAAAGCAAGATGGCTGTAACAACGCGGCTGTAGCATTCGCTGCTAAGACCGCGGCCATTATTGGTAATAGATGGGTTACCTGTAAAAAACGAAGGTGGATTTAACAATTTTAAAGTGTTATTCCACATTAAAGATAGAAAAGTATTTTGGATAATTTAAAAAAAAACAGCCGGACACCAATCCGCGCCTCTTGGAAATCAACCATGAGTTCGTACGCACATAATATTCCTATGATATAAAAAAAATATCCATCATTTCCTTTTTTTTAACAAAAATAAAGGAAATAATCATAAAATCCTGATTTTTTTTTATTTTATATTACAGTAATACATTTTTTTTTAATAAAATATTTTACCTGTCCAGTCATTTCAATGCAAATAACTATAGTAGATACAGTATGAGTGACAGCGCCGGTAAACGCCGCAGCACCTACAGTTGCGTATCCACCTGGAAAATTTATGTTATCTTTTTAGTTTCACACTGTATTCCGCAGGGTAGGCAGAGGGAACCTAGTATTAAGACACAATTTTCATTGCGCATTGAGTGCCGGCACTTAACGTAGCTCGTTTTCGTCGCCAGGAGCCAAAAATAATTTAAATACAGACATTCCCCCAAGTGGGGATCGAACCCTGCGCCACAACCGCCTAAAAATGGCAAATTAGATCAGATTATATATATTGATAGCGTACTCGTGTAAAAGAGGGTAGATTTAGGTGGAAAATAACTATAAAAGCAGTGGAATTGTGTCAATCGGGGGCACTCGCTTGTAAGTGACGGCCCCTATTGGAAGGAAACTAGTAGGTGATACATACCACTTATTGCAATTACATAGTATCTCTTTCAAAATAGTTTAGAATCATATAGACGATATGTGTTTTTATTGTGTTTTTTAAAAAACGTTAACCACTTCCGATTTCTAACAATATTTAAAATAATAGTAATTATACTACATCATAAAAAAAAATTACAACAAAAATAAACACAAACAGCTAATACTATAGTTATTGCTGTAGTAAGACATGATTTATATTTAAATTTGTAATTAATAAAAGTTAACTAACCAGGTAAAATCTTCTGTATATGCCCTCCATAAGCCACTCCGAGCGGACAGAAGTAGTGCATGACTTCACCCGCGAACCGTCCCAGCGAGGCGCCCATCTTGAACGCGGGCACGAAGATCCCCGCCGGCACCGGGAGTGTACAGGAAACTAGCGACAGGAAGAACTGCGAAACAACAAAATAACTATAATATCACAAATATACTTAGAACTTTCTTGTACAGCAGTAAAATGCTTTTAGAAAACATATAACATTTTTAATATAACTGCGCCTTTTAGAAATCGTCCAAGCACTCTGGTCAGTAAGCCATACGTTTTAGTAAAGTTAAGTCGAAATTCTAATCGTTGAATTGTTTAGAGAATGTAGAATGTCTATAGGTAGGTCTTACTTTAATTTCAAAATAAACGTGTTTTACATATACTTAAATATATATTTCAACTAATTTTTCCTAAATACCCTTTAATAATATAAATACAGAAATTTTATCATTGTCAGAAACGTTGAAATGTGATTTTGTATAATTGATTTTAAAAAAATAAGTCCCGCTGAGTTTCTTGCGCCGGTTCTTTTCAGGTCTGAGGCATTAATTCAAGTGAACTGGTGGTAAATTATTTGACGTTCAAAAAATGAAGCATGTAACTTCTTATTTTGAATAAAATTATTTGACTTTGACTTTGAACAAAAAAAAAAGAGTCGAAAATCTCAATTTAAAACTCTTGGAATAACTTTGCACGTTACCGTCGAAGATATTCGAATAATTAATATTAATTGTTATATAGTAGCTAATTTAATGTATAAAATGAAATAAAATATATCGACGAGGATGGGATTCGAACCCACGCGTGCAGAGCACATTGGATTAGCAGTCCAACGCCTTAACCACTCGGCCACCTCGTCTTGTATATACATACCTAATATTGCAACATGGGTATCAAATTAAAGGGCTCAATACCAGGATTTTAAAAATATATATCATGATTATCATTACCATAATTTTTGAATTAGTAAAAAAAAAATATTTATTAATAAAAAATAATTTAAAAAAAGCCCAATACTTTATTAGGATTAACAATCGGGACTAATTTATATTATGCGGGGTTCCTGGTAAAGATTTTATTGATTGAAGAATAACTTATAGGTCCCGACTGTTATTCCTAATAAACTGTCGGGCTTGTTTTTTTCTTTTTTATTTTATGCAGTCGGGGTTTTAAGTTTTTTCAATTTTTTTTTCATGTATTGTTTAGTCTAATGAATATTAGGATTATAAAACAAAAAAAATAGCATTCTTTTTATTTCCTTGAAGTTTAATATTGTGAGATTTGAACCCACTATAACATTCTACAAGGTTCTATGATTGCTACTATCCCCGAGTATAATATTTGAAAAAAAATTGACATTGTATTATTTTTGTTAGTATTACGGTAATGATAATCCCGATACATCTTGTTGAAATTCTTGTGTCCTTTTAATTTGATACCTATATTGTATTATTCAAAACAAAGTTTTTTTTCACTAAGTACCATGGCGTTGAACAGCCGCCATATTAGTTTTTTTTAAAGTCACCTATCAATTATATATTCTGGAGATTTGAGGTTATAAAGAATATTACATACAAGATACGCGCGAAAACCATAACCCTCCCTTAGCAGTCGTGAAAAACAAAAAATCGGACTGCTTAAAACTAAAAAGAAAAAAAAAAACATGATCAGTGATTCATTAAGATTAACAGTCGTGACCTATTCACAAGATCAAGTTAAATATTAATATTGACTTCTGAGTGTGCGGCAAAAATTGTTTTATCTTCGCTCTGTATCCTACACATACCAGGATAGAAAGATGGAACCTAGGAACATGGTTTTACAACACCCAGTTCCCTATTTAGACACTTCCTTTTTCGTTTAGCCTTGTAACAAGAGCTAAGAAATGAAAATATTAAATATTTCATTCTCCCGAGTGGGAGTCGAACCCACCAACGTCACGTTTGCAGTCGCACACCTGTGCCCCTGCGCCAATGTCGATAATGTTCATTAAAATCTTTAATTTTAAATATACATATGTACCTGTATTTTAGATAATATAGTGTTTCATAAATAAATGTGAATAAAAAAATTGCTACATATTTAAAATGAAACCATGTATAAAAATGACGATAAGTTATAATTAATGTTTCAATCTCAAGAAACTAGTATTGATTTCTTGTTTTTATTCCATTATACATTTAAATAACATGTATGTATGAATTAAAAAATATATAACCGACGAGGATGGGATTCGAACCCACGCGTGCAGAGCACATTGGATTAGCAGTCCAACGCCTTAACCACTCGGCCACCTCGTCTTGTATAACTATTACTTAATTGTCAGAATTGATATGTAATTTCTTTATTTAGCCTATATTGACTAATATATTCCTTTTTATATAATTCCCTGTACAGCTTATATCTACAAGCGTTTTGAATTAGAAACAATAAAAAAAGCAATTTATAAACATTTTAAATAAAACTCTTAATTGGGATTACGTGATTATTACGTCGTCGTGATTCCGGATTAAGAGTTTCAGTTAAAACTATTCACTTTATATTTTTATCAACCTCTTAAAGTACATATTACAAATGTACAGTTCCACTAAGAGATATCAATTATCAGTTTCACGCTAGTTTTAGTATCCCGAGGCATAGGTCACCTGGAATTTTAAGAGAATTACGAGTTGAGAACTCAATGCCGCGGTTTGTCTCGTTACCAGGGCGAACAAATGAAAATATTTCAGTCCCCCGAGGGGGAATCGAACCCACAATCGTCTCGTTTACAGTTGTTCGCTTGTGCCCCTACGCCACGACGGCTTCAAAATTAAAACAAACGACCGTTTAACTATCACTAAACCACTAATACAATACCAATACAAATCAATTTAACGTCACATAAACGCTAATATACAATACATTTACGATCGACTCAAAGGCTCTTTCATATTTCACAGTTAATTTTCAAACACTAAGACACCACGTGTGGTGATAAAAGTGAACATTAACATTGTCGTAATAAGCTATTACAGATACGACAGCCGTAACAATTGTGCAAACATTGTTTTTAAATATATGTAACAAGATAATGATGTATTGTGCTACTTTTTTTTCGTAATTTCACGCTGAATTTGTGCGGGATATATAGCATGGTAGGCAGAGGGAACCTGAGAACATAGTGTTAAGACACTCCATTCTCATTAAGACACTTTCGTTCCTCACTTTCCGCCGAATCCTTGAACCATTGTGTGTAGGATGGCAGAACTCAACGCCGCGTTTTGATTGGGAATCGAACCTACAACCTTTCGCGTTTGCAATCACACGCTTGTGCTCTTGCACCACGACGGGCTTAAAAAGTAATATAGTCATATGAGGTATGTATAATACAAGACGAGGTGGCCGAGTGGTTAAGGCGTTGGACTGCTAATCCAATGTGCTCTGCACGCGTGGGTTCGAATCCCATCCTCGTCGATATATTTTGTTTCGCTTTGTATATTAAATTAGCTATTACCAGCAATTAACATGAATTCTTCGAATATCTTAGACGTTAACGACGAAAAGATATTCGAATATTTTTTTTTTTAATATTTTAATTATTTTTTTTACTTCTAAAATATTTTTAATATGTTATTGGGGTTGTGGTTATATGTGTTGTACAAAATTACCCACAAGGGTATACCTTATATCTTTCAATATTGAAATTATATGTTCATTTTATTGTACAATATTCTATTTTGTGCAATAATATTGAGTCCCTATAAAGTATTAATAAAAGAAAATTACCGCATCAATGCCTATAATTACAGATATTTTTAACTGATTTAAAGAAAGTCATGAAATAAAAACTAACAAGTTCAGTCGAATTTAAAAATAATTAAAGGCATAGATTCGAAACCACAAGTAAAAAGAGTTTTCCTTTTATAATCATTATATTCTACAATAAGAAAAAAATACTTACAATCGACCAAAAATAAATAATAAGACATCCAAAATGGTCGACTTCCGGTGTTTGCCAGTGTGCTACTACTGCCGCCTGCTCCGCGCTTAACGAATCCGACCAAGTGAAGTTTGAGAACAGGGATAACACCTAAGGATAATAGGTTCAAAGTCAGTATCTACAGATATAGATTAATATAATAGAGGCTGTCGTGGCGCAGCGGCACAAACGTGCGACTGTAAACGCGATGGTTGGTGAATTTAATTCCCACTCGAGGTTATGAAACATTTAATATTTTCGCTCTGGTAACGAGGCAAAGCGTGGCGTTGAGTTCCGTCACTCAATACGCAAACTCTCAAGAATCAGAGAGAAAGTGGGGTACAGGGTATTTTAACACTATGTTTCTAGGCTCTCTCTGCCTGCTAGCTATGTGCGGGATACAATATGCAGTTAAAAAAAAAAAGTTCGTGTGAATTTTATATTTGTAACTTTAGTGTGAAGCAAAAAGTTTTTATGTTATGTTATAACTTTGTCTTAGTTTTTTTTGTAGTTTTTTAAATTAATACAATTCAAATTATATTATCATTATTACTTTACGCTGTATCCCGCATAGCAATGTAGTAAGAGCCACTCAAGTGGAGTGTCTTAACACTAGGTCCTAGTGTTAAGACACTCCACTGGAGTAGCAGAACTCAACGCTGCCCTGTCTTACCGAGCCAAAGAGCAGAGCGAAGAAATAAAAATAATTCACATGTCATAGTGGGAATCAAACGAACAATTGTCGCAGTAGAATAAACAATTTAACAAAAAAAAGACATACCTGTTCCTGGTTCCCAAGATCTGCTGCCATATATTTTCCAATACCGGGCGGGAATAGAATGGACATTACCGCTAGTGTCATGAAGCCCGGGTAGATAAAACGACTGAAAAATAATAATAATAATAAGTTTAATTTTAGTTCGCACTGGGCCACGATGGCCTCACTTATTATTTTTATTATTTTGATTGGATTGTACGGAAATATGATATAGATAAATGAAATGATATTGGAAAATGTGAATGAATTAAAAATACTGGGAAATAAATGGATGTGGAAAGCCGTATTGCTGCCGGTAACAGAGTTAACGGCGGTAAGCGAGGCTAAGGGAGAACTCGGTTGACCTTCGAAAACATAGTGTCGATCTTTACCTCAGACCTGCTTCCAGTTAAAGATCGATCACATAAAAAGTATGATAAGCCCCCAGAGCTTTTGGCGCTCCGTTCTGTCTGGGTACTTATAATTATAATTCCTTTAATTTATTTTTTTAGCTTCACGCTGTATCCCGCACGTAGTATGGTAAGCAGAGGAAATGGACAATGCAATCAGCGTGGTTAACTACACTGGTAAGCCTCAATTTGAATAATCCAAGTATAATACAAAGAAGAAAATTCTTCATGCATTGCATGTTGAGTGGCGGAACTCAACGCTTAATTTTACCTCTTTATCAGAGCGAAGAAATAAAAATACTAAATATATTTTATTCCGCTGATTGAGAATCGAACCTTAAACCGTCACATTAACAGTCGCACGCTTGTGCCCCTTAAAGATATTTTACTTACTTCTTTTGAAGAAAACTGCTAAGAACTTTAGTATTTCTCATGAATAAGACATACTGTCTGTGCAGGAATACCCAAAAAGCCGCCATCAGCCCACACACAATACTATAAGAGAGTAATATCATAAAAATTAGACCTCTAACATAACTTATATATAATTCTTTTATAAGTATGGTTGTCACTCTATTCCTCCTAAAGAACTGAAGCGATATTGATGAAATTTTGTATGTTAGTAAAAAATTATTGTGGCCCATAAAGGTATGGCCATATAAAACTTTAAAAATATATAATGATGTATATAAAAAATAAAATATAAAAAATAATACTACATTGAATTTATATATAATACAAATATCACACATTTATATAAATTTTACGTTTTTGAGTATATTTTATAATATAAGTATTATAAGTTAACTTCTCAAATTAAGAATGTTAATTTTTGTAGCTTCACGCTGAATACTGCATATAGCAGTGTATATAGAGGGAACCTGGGAACCTAGTGTTAAGACATTTCGTTCCCATTGTGACATTTCCGTTCTCCACTATCGTGTTGAGTGATAAAACTCAACGCCGAGTTTTTGACTCAATTATTATCTTTTTCATTTAATTTGTTTATACTCAAAAAAAAATCATACCCAAGTAAAACAAAAACGGCAAATTCTTGAGGATCGAAAGGGAAATCTTGTGGCAAATTTGTTGGAAAAAGCGGCTTCACGGTGGGCAGGGCGCCTGACCACACTGATAGCAGGCGGAACATCTGTAATAATACAAATACATATTAAATGTAAAATTTGTAATTATTTTTAGAAAAAAATCTAATTATTACTAAATAGAGGCCGTCGTGGCGCAGAGGCACGCGACGGTTGTGGTTTTGATTTGACTGAGGGGAATTAAATATTTAATATTTTTATTTCCTCGCTCGGATAGTGGTAAAGTCTGGCTTTGAGTTCCGCCAGCCAACACTGAGCGAACTGAAGAACTGAAGAAAACAAAAAGGGGAACGTATTAAATATTTTGATATGGAAAAGATTATCTTAAATTTAGGTTCCCCGATTCCCTCCACCTATCCTACTATGTGCGGAAGACAGCGTGAGTTGCAGACTTATGCTTCTGGGCCCACTTATCCGTTTAATGGTTTAAGTTGTACATGTACCTACAAATATATCTATGAACATACAACAAGTACATCCAAATTATAAATGTATTTATATTATCATTTTTAAGATAAAACTCACAATAGCACTGCAGCAGGCTGCGAAGAATCCTCTCCAGTAGTTCCTTACAGCGAAGTATGTCGTCGTTACTTCTATTGAGAATAATACACCTGGAAAAATAACGAATTTTGTAGTGTAAAATTACGAATTTGAAGTTTAAAAGTATGAATTTAAGGTTTAAAACGGCGAAATTTGACTGTAATATGATTAATTCGAAGTAAATATTAGCGACTTCTACTTGTGAAAGGATGAAATTGAAGTGTAAAATTCTTAATTTGGTGCGTAAAAGTATGAATTTGGAAAAACCTGTATTCTACATAAATTAAATTAATTCCTATTGATTATTTACTTCCACTCACTCCAATCAAATATATAGTATTACCGTCGGCTTACAATGTTAGCAGGTTTACACTCTAAGCCGGCCGACCGAAACACAGTACAAATATGCATAATAATTGTACAAAAAATTCTCAAGAACTAAAAGGTATATGGAAATTATTATAATTGAATATACAACTATCAAAAATATATTTTTTTATTTTTTGTACTTTCACGCTGTATGTCGTGCATAGGGTAGGCAGAGGGAATCCGGGAACCTGGTGTTGAAGACCCTACAGTCACTGTGCTACACTCTATTGTGTAGTTAAAATTAATATGTAATATTAATTTAAGGTAAGAAACAATATAAAATAATTTCTTTAGGATACAGAAACAGTGTAAATATGCCAATATATTATGTATATAAATTGAGCTATAAATGTCTGTCTGTACACAAACAGAAATAACTAGCAATCATATTAATTAATAAATAAGTACAATTTTAACTAATTCCAGTCAAGTCCAGATGACGCTAAGATTGTTTAGAATATACCGGAGTGTATTGAAGCTAGTTTTAATTTTATGTATAATGGCGTAACTGTTTTTGATTGTTTGTTTACTCTAGTTTTTGTAAAAGTAAATTAAATTAAAGTGATTGATATATTTTTTATATGTCACTAAAATTATAATTAAACGATAAATAATATTATGTCGCAGTGAGGAGTAAGGCCAGTTGTGACGAGGGGGCAAGCGTGTAAAGGCGATTGGTTGTGAGCTGAATTCCCACTCGAGGATACAAAATATTTTATATTTGCATTTCATCTTCTAGATAACGAAGCAAAGCGCGCGTTGGTTTCCTCCTTCCTTAATACGCAATATCTCGAAAGTGGGGGACGGAGTGTCTTAATACTAGATTCCCTCTGCGCACCCTGATGGATGCGGGATACAGCGTGAAACTGACCGCCCACGGGCGCGGCGAAGCAGGAGGCGACCCCGACGGCGCAGGCGGCCGCCAGCATCTCCGTGGTGCGCGACTCGTTGCTGTAGATGCCCTGGAACGTCGTCACCAGCTTGGACAGCAGCGTCGCCACCATGGACGCGATGTGCACCGACGGGCCCTGCAATTACGTCATTTATGAGATCATTATTTTAGCTTCTCGATGTATTCAATTCAATAATATTCTCGACCGTGTGGGGATCGAACCCACAACCGTCACGTGTGAGTGTGAGTCACACGCTGTGCCGCCGCCACGACGGAAGCACGAGTAACAATCATATAAAAAATTCAAGAAGCACAATGTATTAGGACAGTCTTTAGTAAGTGCTCATACAAAAATCAAGAGGTTGCAGATTCAAAACTTATACGTTGGATTTTTTTATAAAGGATATTATTTTAGGCCAAGGGGCCTTTGTAAATGTCTTTGTGAATATGTGACACAGCATCGGACTATAAATGACAATGTGATAATTGTGGGTTCGAATATCATTCGGAGGACTTTGCGCTGATATCAAAATAAGGCGCAGTTTTGGTTCCTTAACGTTAATTTCGTGGCAAGTGGGGACCGGAGTGTTTTTTATAGTAGGTTAGTAGTAGTATTAGGTACACCCTCTAAAGTAAAATCAAAATTAAATTCTAGTAATTTAATTTTCTCTCCAATACGACGGGAAGATGTAGCTACGTTTTAATAGTGTAACTTGTCGTGAAATATTAATTCATTAACTATAGGCAATAACCATTTAAAACTTGTAGGAAATGAAGTGTCTTAACACTAGGTTCCTTCTGCCTACCATGCTATATGCGGGATACAGTATGAAACTGAAAAAAAATATTGGCACTTTCTATATAAATAATGCCAAACGATAAAAGTAACAATCATATTTAAAAAAAACCCTAAGTAGATGTTTATCAGAATATCGACATTTTATAAAAAAAAAAAGTTGTAATATATTATGAAGCTGTACCTCTTTGCCCAAAGGCAGTCCAGAACCCAGTGTAGCCGTGAGACCTATTAATTTAGATATCAACGCTCTAAACGTCAGATACTCTTTTAAGTGCACACCGCGTAGAATAGTCTTCATTTCAGGTATACCGGAGCCTAGAAATAAAAGTGTTTATCTTATATATAGAGAATTTATTTTCTTAGCTTCACACTGTATCTCGCGCGGGGTAGGCAAAGGGAAACCTGGGAACTTAGTGTTAACACTCCATTCTCATTAAGACTGTCACGTTCCCCACTTTCCGCTGAATTCGAAAGGCGTTGTGTGTTGAGTGGAACTTACAACTAGATTCTATTGTTATGTTTTAGTGTAGAAAATATGTAAAGATGGATTTTAATTCTGATTCTGATAGGGCAAGAACTTAATCAATTTTTACAGTTAAATCACAAGTTCACAATCACATTCAAAATTGAAATGGAATCAGCAAAATTTATTTTAACATAACGTAAAAACTTAGTTTTTTATTTATATTTGCTCGGTCCTGAACAGGATTCTGGGCAAAATATATTCTAAATATATGCTATATTTGCATAAAATTATTAGTTTATTTAAAATAATACAATCTTGGTCCAAAAAGGTAATAGCAAAAACTTAAGACCGCTAAAATAATCATTTACTTTTCTACAGGAAACCTGGCTGTCTCTGGAAACATAATTTCTTTAAGAAAACCTATGTGATACTCTGATCCAAACCAGTCGTGGTGCAGAAGTACAAGTGTGTGACTGTACACGTGACTGGTTGTGGGTTCGATCCCCACTTGAGGATATGTAATTTATGTTTTCTTTGTTTGAATTTATGTTTTCCTTTCTTCGCTCTGGTCTCGGCAAGGCTTTATTTATTTTTTTTACTGTAAAATGGAACTGCAAAATCTATTACATTTATCATATTATTATTATTAATATAAATAGATTTTTTATTACTTACCAATACTCTGAGCTGCAACTATATGGACAAAGCCAGCGGCAAACAGAATGAGGCAGATGGGTAACGACACCCACGCCACGTACTGGCTGAACGTGGACGTCGCTAGGTCCTTGTACATCCACATACGCGCTGAAAGAAATATTTATTATTAATTTTATCTTTTATTTTAAGGATTAAAAAATCTCGAAATATTAACAGTGACTTCTATCAGTTTCATCTATTTAAAATCGGAAGGCATCACAAATAAAACTATAAATTGAACCAATTTTTAAATTACAAAATGAAAATTAGTCCACTAACACAAATTAAAATTTAATTACTTACACGTAAATTAGTAGTTACTTCTAAGTCAGCACAAAAAGAAAGCAATGGATTAATGGGTATATAAATGAAGAAATTGAATAAAAGCAAAAAAAATATTTCATTTCAGGTCGTGGCGCAGCGGCACAAGCGTAAACGCGATAGTCTGTGGGTTCGATTCATATGGAATATTTAAAATTTCCATCTCGTCGCTCTGGTAACGAACAAGGCAATGCCGCCACTCAACACGCAATGCTTCCAGAATGTGGTGGAAAGTGGGGTACGGAGTGTCTACTTCCGTACGTAGTGTGTACCTTCCTATAGGCAGGATACATCGTAAGACAAAAAAGTACACATTTTATCTGTAGATGGGAGCTTATATATAAAATAAAAACTGTCAAACAAACATACATAATATGTATATATAACAAATTAACAAATGACCTATGAACTTATGACTTTTAAATCAAATTTCTTACCATTATTACAAACAGCGATGCCTTTGTCCATAGCGAAGTTAAGCACCGCCATGATGATGCCGAGGAGCGCGAGGAAGATCCAGTCCTCGCCGAGCCTCGCGAACGTGTGCCTCCATATGTACCCTAACACACTTTATATCATTCATCATTTACTATAAGATTTATTAATATTTTTATCAAGAAATCTAGTTGTAAAAACATTACAATCTTCAATAACGATCTTAGAACTATGTGTATTTGGGCGGACAGCGCATTCCAATTAAAAAAAATATATAAAAAAAATGTTTATATATTAAGTTAAACAAATAACGGTTATATTAATTTTATATTTTATATTTATTTTATAGTTTATATTTATAGTCTCACTAAATGTCAAAGAATATTTGTAATTTGAAGTCAAGAGCTGAGACGAGTTTAGTCAATTTAAATATATTTTTTTCTTTATTGTAAATATCGTAAGCGGCATATTTATATATTTTAACATTGCAAAAACTTTTACATTTATACCTATACCTAAATAAAAACTTCCATAACGTTACTTATTTAGAAAACGTATAAAAATTTGAACGCAGCGGGACTCGAACCCGCGCCTCCTGGAGACCGACCAGGCGCTCTGACCACTAAGCCATGCGTTCATGGTCAGAGCGCCTGGTCGGTTTCCAGGAGGCGCGGGTTCGAGTCCCGCTGCGTTCAAATTTTTATACGTTTTCTAAATAGGTATTTTTCTTTCCTAAGTGTGGAATAACATTTTAAAAATTTTTTAAAAATATTCCATAACGTTATTTAAACTTTAGATAGAAAATATTGATTACTTATATGTTGGCTGGACATTTTTTAGAGTTCCACGGTTTGTTTTGCATTTCAGGTTTGGCACAAAGACCCTAGTGCTAAAAGAAGAGAGCTTTACAGCTTTTCGCCTGAATTTGAGACACTGTATTTTAAGCGGCTTACATTTCACGTTGGAGTAATGAAAATAATCTATTACCCTGACTGGGAATCGAACTTATAACCCATTGTGCGACGAACTAGTTTTATAAATACACTATATACTCAATTAATAAATAAAATTTATCATATTTAGTTTTTTTACGTTACAGGTCGGTTAGACCATAAGTCAACTGCACTCAGCAACTCATAAATTACATCACACACATCTACTTTAAACGTTCAACTTAGAGAAATTATTATATTTATAGTTTTTCCACTTTCCCGCTTTAGTAAAAAAAGCGCGACGTAGAATTCTGTCACTCACACACACACAGTCTCCAAAAATTGGGCAAAAATTATTAAATGGATTATCTTAACACTAAATTCCCTCTATCTACCCAAATTTGCGGGAAACAGTGTGGAACTGCTAACATATACAATGAAATCTCACCCAACACTTTAAAGAACTTCCCCCGTGGTCGGTGCTTGCCCGTCGATTCAAGCTCCTTTTGCCGCAGCTTGTCATCTTTCCGACGTCTTTTACGCAGTCTTCTGAGTCTTCGTGCTTCTTCTCTGGCCGCTTCGCTTAAGTCGCGTTGGTAGCGGCCATACATCTGGAATTAAATAATATATTGAATATTTTTTTCAGTTTATTCCACACTTATGAAAGAAAAAAACGTAAAAAAAATGAATGTAGAGGGATTTCAACCAAGTCCTTGGATGTTCAAATTTTTATACGTTTTTCAAAATAAACACCATAAAGAAAATTAGCTTTTTAAATAATATAATACATGTACAATTGTATAGTATATCTATAATGTATTGTTATATTTTTTCTATTCTAGTGTGTCTATGTATGAGTTAGTCTTTTCGCATTTAAAGTCTCTTAAATACGAATATTTAAACCAAATGTTTGTCCCTAAGTTTATTTATTCAGACAAATCCTGAAATCAGCTTAGCCGATTATAAGTCAATTTTAACCAGCCAGGATTTTTTAATAACATCGAGACTACCAAGCGATCGCATAATTCCATTTTTTACCACAATGATACTTATATAAAATTATAGATATAAATAACTAAATGATTAAAGAGCTACCCGCTAATCATTTGAATTCATTTCATTTTGTTGTAGACTTGAAAAATAAGCAGTAAATAATACTAAGATAACATCATAAAACATACAAGACGTAAGTAAAAATTAAAAACTACTGACTTCTATAAAGAAAATTTCTTAAGAAATCTTATTATTACTATTTCCATTTTAAAAATATTATATTTCTTAACTATTATTTTATGGAAAATGAATAAGACTTTTTTATTACTATATCTACATTTTAGTTAATTTTTGCAAAAAATCCTACCACAACACGTTTACCACGTTCAATAATTTCTTCTTGATCCATTTTAAAACAATCACTTCGAATATTTATTTTACTTTATTTTAATTCAGTTATTTTTTATTACTAGCTTCATACCTACATAGAATATAAGTTAACTTTGACAAAGTGAAGTCGACAAGTTGTGGCCGCCCTGATATTAGCTGTAAATGACAGCGCAAATTAGATATCAGGAATTTTCTTAATTTTGATTATTTCTTTTCTTAGTAAATGCTCTAATTTTCAGAAACCCTAACTTTTTAGCAGCCACGACTCGTCGACCGTACTGTAACTACTTGTAATGTGGCTGTACAACTAATGGTCTAATTATCCGGTACCCTTGAATCCGCCGTTTGCAGAAGATATCTGTTAATCTCAAATATTTGTAAGAGATAAATGATCGGCCATGTGCAATTATTTATACACTGTGGCCGTGATACCAGTAGCTAATGAACTAACAATATTTCCTTACGTGCGTACGTTCGTTACGTATCTTTTTGTTTTCGGTAAGTGTATCTAAAGGTTTGAATTTTTTAGATGCACGCTGTATCCTACACATAGCTGTATAGGAAGAGGGAACCTGCGAACCTAGTGTTAAGACACTCCGTTCCCAATAAGACACTTCCATTCCCCACTTTCAACCAAATTCTAGAAGCATTGAGTGGCGGCACTCAACACGCAATGTCTCCTCGACCTGTCGCATTTAGTCACACGCCTGCCCAATGTCTCCTCGACCTGTCGCATTTAGTCAAGCACCTGCGTCACAACTAGTCTCTTCGAAATATTTCCTTGTTAAAATTTTTAAAATGATATACTCATAAAAACATAAAAACTCTAATTAATACATTGCAGTTGTGGCGCAGGGGCACAAAGTGTGACTGTAAAATCGACTGGTTGTGGATTCGATACCCATTTGAGGAAATGAAATATTTATTTTAATTTATATTTTCATTTCTTCGCTCTGAGGCAAAGCGTGGCGTTGAATTTCGCTACTTCACACGCAATGCCTCCAGTTTCGGTGGAAAGTGGGGAACGAAGTGTCTTAATACTAGGTCCTCCCTCTCCTCCTCCCTCTCCCTCTGCCTACCCTGCTGTCTGCGGTATACAGCGTGAAACTAATTATTCTAATAGGACTATTAACATATTTTATATTTTGTTAGTTTCTTTTAGATTCATTTCAAGGAATTATGTCCTTTGGCTTTGTCTTTTAGGGGCCTTATATGAAATAACTATGCTTGATATGAAAGAACATAATATATTTTTTATAGTTATTATAACAGTATCTTATACCTAAATATTATTATTTTATTATCGTTGAAATAATGGCGCATCCGCACTGCGTCTGACTATATACTCAACTGTTGTAGATTCGAATCCAATTTGGGGAAATGAATTATTAACATTTTCCCTCTAATCATAATAACAATTAAATAAAGCGAAATTATTATATATCCCTACTTCGCTATTTGAGAAATACAGCGTGAAGCTAAAAAATATATATATTGCAATATTGTTAACAAATTTTAACGACGACGTGACATAAGTGTAGAAACTCATTTACAAAATAATTTTCAATAACGATCGCGCAACTTGTACGTAATTATAAAAACTATAAAATATAATTATCTTCACAATGTTAATATTCTACTATGTTTTCCATATCGAGTTGAAACACAAACAAACTTGGCCAAAGTATTCGACGTTGTCGATCATATTTTATTAAATAAACTTCGTGTATATTCGTGTCTTGAAACTTATTTGATGAACTGTAAAATGAATGTAATCATAGGCAATGTGGCATATCTGTCGCAAACGTTTACTGCGACCTCAGGTATCCCGCAAGGCTCCATTCTTGGCCCCACGATATTTGGGTTATTCATTAACCACACACTATACACACGAGTGTTTTAAGTATTGTAGATTTCAATTTTACGCTGACGATCTTAAAATATACAATAAAATAATAACATCACTGACTCGTTTAAATTACAACAACATCTGGATAACTTTCATCATGGTGTAATAGTATCTATTTCTATATATAATATTGGGTGTACAATAAAGAGTTATTATTATTATTATCTAATAAATTAAAAAGAATCATTTCAAATGTTACAATATAACCTTTAGCCGTAAAATTAGAAATATTAACTTTTATTATTCTACAAATGGAAATATTTTGGGAAGAGTCAGCCAAATTACAGATCTCGGGATCAAATTAGATAATAAATTAAGTTTTATATCAAATTTCGACAAAATAATAAAAAAGGCACTCAAGGTTTTAAGGTTTTAGGTTTCATTTTGCGAACTTCAATTGGGGGGGTACTACGTGAATAAAATATATAAGAAAAGTAAATTAAAATGTTTTAGAATACTTCTATAATACGGTCAAATATTTTCGAAACGTTTTTATTTAAGTAAATATTATATTTCGTTTATTCGTACTACGCATACGGCATACTTATTGGTCTTAACTGTGCAATATTGCAAGTGACAAAATTAACACACATTTGTAAGGGTTAATGGCTGTAGGATTTAATGTGTATTTGAGACAAGTAAAATCATGAAAGCACAAGACAAATAATGTTTTTTTTTAAGGCTAGGCGAATATTGACATGAAAATACTATCGTTGAGGCCAGTAATGGCCAAAGGGTACAAGCGTGTAAGTGAAACTGCGACTGGTGTTTTTTTTTATGGAAAAGGACAAGGCAAACGAGCGTTCGGGTCACCTGATGGTAAGTGATTACCGCCGCCCACGACCCCGTGCAACACCAGAGAAGCTACAGGTGCGTTGCCTGCCTTTAAAGTGGGTTGGGCGCCGGAGCCTGGCATTAACTGACGCGAAACGCAGTGGCATAAAGCCACTACTTAGCACCGGTTTTAAATGCCGGGGGTGGTATTTGATTCGGTTGATTCTGCCCATGCGTGATGATATTGCTGGCGACGTGACTCTACCACACGTACTTTAGTCGCCTCTTACGACACCATCAGTACCAGGATGATCCTATTCTAGGCCGGGATAAACTAAACTAAACTAAACTAGGTTCACGCTTTATTCCTAGCGGGGTAGTTAGAGAGAACGGAGCGCCAAACGCTACGGTCTCTAAATACCTCTTTCGCCTCGTCCACTGTCATCAACCTCTTCATACATGTCCTCCGGGGGGTCCTCATGCTTTTTACGTGACGTTCCTCCAGTATCTTAGGTACTGTGTTTTCGAAGGTCAACCGAGGTCTCCCCTTACCTCTCTTACCGCTCACTTTTCCATCAAAAATCTTCTTTGCCATTCTTTCATCACTCATTCGTTCGACGTGCCCAAACCAGCTGAGCACGTTCTTCTTCATTCTCACCGTGACATCCTCGCTAGTACCTGCCATTCTGTGTACCTCTTCATTGCGGATTCGATCAGCTAAGCTGACTCCGCATATCGTACGAAGAGATCGCATCTCCACAGCATTCATCTTTCTTTCATTCTTCTTCTGTCGTATCACACGACATACGACTGCTAAAGTGACCCCAATTTTTAAATCAGGTATTAAAACAAACCCTGAAAATTATAGGCCGATCTCTGTTTTACCTACTATGTCAAAAATGTTGGAAAAAATTATATATACCCGCTTGGAACAATATTTAAATAGTATTAATTATATTTTTGTACGTCAATATGGATTCAGGCCTAAGAGCAATACTTTGGCGGCAACGATTGACCTTACAACTAAAATAAAATCTGACATTGACGATGGAAAAATAGCCCTGGGTATATTTAATGACTTAAAGAAGGCTTTCGATACAGTAAGCCACAACCTACTCTTACAAAAATTAAAATGTCTTGGTTTGGACGGTAATGCTTTCCAAATGTTTAAATCTTACCTCGAAAATAGATATCAAGTAGTCAAAATCGATGGCGTTCAAAGTACCAAGCGTCCAGTTACGTGCGGAATTCCACAAGGCTCAATATTAGGACCTTTGTTGTTTTTAATATACATAAATAATATTCACGAAATAGGCTTGCATGGATATCTATCTTTGTACGCGGACGATACTTGTCTGTTCTACTTTGGTTCCACTATACATCAAATAATTTCAAAAGCTCAAGAAGATCTAAATAAATTACACTATTGGTTCCAACATAATCTACTTACTATTAATATATCAAAAACGTGTTACGTAATATTTAAATCAATAAATATAATCATCCCTCCCCATAATCCATTAAAAATAGATAACTTAGTGTTACAACAAAAATCTTGTGAAAAATATTTAGGCCTTCGAATTGATAGCAATCTAACTTGGAAAGTTCAAATCGAGCACATACGAAATAAATTGTCCTCCCTTACAGGCTCACTCCGACGTATCGCCCGGTGTATCCCGCGTCACTTACGTTATATTATTTACAATTCTTTAGTAAAGTCTAACCTGCTTTATTTAATTGAAATATGGGGAAATGCTGCTAAAACCAAACTAGCTGATATCCAAACTTTACAAAACAAAATTATTAAAATACTTTTTCACTATAACTTTTTAACTCCTAACTCAATTATATATAAAGAAACCAATTTGATGACCCTTAAACAACTATATATAAACAGTACGTGCTTACTTATTAAAAAAATATTAAAAAACTCGATCCATACTAACTTAGCCTTTGTTAAATTAAAATTTACAACAAATCGTTCCTTGCGGTCGCGACGTGCGAGTTTATTGATTTTACCTAAAACCAGAAGACAGATTGGAAAAAAAATGCTTACCTATGAGGGGGCACAACTATACAATAATTTGCCGTCTACTTTAAGGAATGTAAGCTCTTTTGATGCATTTAAAACGCAACTATCCGAATATATAATTAAAAACTACCCACTCTAAAAAAAAAAAAAAAAACAAATGCATCAAACGAGTAAGCAATAAAAAAAAATATGTTACTGTATTTGACTAATGTACGATCGACAACTATTTTTCATTGTTAACCAATGTTTTCCATGTAAGTGACCTATGTCTTTAATGGAAAATAAATATATCTTTAACCTCACATAGAAGGTGTGGATGACTTCCACTTAAAGAAATGAAATATTTAATGTTTTGTTCTACCCTGCTACGTTCACGATACACCGTGAAGCTGAGGAAAAAAAACCTGTAACCTACTCTGTATATAGACCTAAAAAGATAACAAGAACTACTTTGTTTGAGCTTTGTCTCAACTTACACCTATCTGTTCTGTTCTAATCCCGATAGGATTAGAGCATGTATAAGTTGAGACAAAGTTTGCCAAGATTTAAGTTTTGAGAAAATATGTGCAAATTCAATATTTGATTATGGCTATAGGTAGTTACGTTGTTAGATAGTAGTTGCATTTGCTAACGTATTAACGTGCTGTGGGACAGGCTCTGCCCATTGACGCGATGATAGTGGATGCGATTCTCACTCGGGAGAATTAATATATTTTAATTGTTTTCATATCCTCGCTATAGTACACTAAGCGAGAGCGAGAAGTTGACTTCGACCATTCCATATTCAGAACCTAGCCAAAGTCTCATCAGACTACCCTCGAAATATATCCTTCTCAATAAAAAAAAAATACCGAAATCGGAAAAATAGTCATATTGATAAACTCCTCCTTTTCCAGAAGTCGGTTAAAAAAAATTGGATAATAAAATGGTAAACCAAAAGTATAATTATTTCTTATAACAAATGTAACGCAGCGTATAATATTTATATGCAAGTAAAGTCACTATACGGCCTTAACTTTGGCATCTTTTTGCAATATCCTCAATAGATTGAATAATTAAAGTGCAACTAATTCTTATTCAAGCGGCATTTTCAATTGAGTTGTTAATTTCGCCTTGCAGAATGTTAATGTGGTCTCTAAACTTCTATTTGAAATTATTAAAATATTTAATTGGAGGTTTTATATTAGGTATCAACCATCCTTTTATTACTTTAAGGTTTAGGCCGTCGTAATCGATTGATCGTCATGGTGCTCTTGGCGCAGAGGCAAAAGCGTGTAACTGTAAACGCGACAGTTGTGGATTTGATTCCCGCTTCGTTTCGGAGAAATTTATTATTTAATATTTTCATTTGCTCGCTCTGGAAACTAGGCAAAGCACATTTAAATCTTCGACCAACTATAGTATAAAATATAGTACAGTTGATCGAAGATTTAAATGCTTTTTATCCTAATCTGTAATCTCTTGTTTCGACATCCACTGCCTTTAGCTACTTGTCTGATATTTTTTCTAGTCGGTTTGAATACTAAAACCTTCAACTAGGTGTAACTAAAATTTTTCTGAAAACCGCATCAAAATCGATTCAGCCAAACGCGAGATAATCGAGGAATAATAACGAGAGCACCTCTTTTTTAAGTCGCTTAAAAATATCATTAATAAAAAAGTCTAACTGGCTTAACTTAATATGAAATAAGGCATTTAAACATTTGAAGGATAGCTAATAAATAAAACATTATTTATAGGATAATCGGTAGTGCAAAATCGATATTGAACATCGTAGGGAAAATTGATTTGTGTGATTCAAATTATATGCAGAAGGACATACATTCAATTTATGAAAGGTTGGACTTGGGAGGAATTTTAAAATTGTACATTGAATGAATGGATTTAAAATTTATATAATTTATTTATTTGTTAATCTAAATTACAGAATTGTGTTCAAAATCAAATCAAATTCATATGAGCTTCACGCTATATCCCTCACATAACATGGTAGGCAGAGAGAACCTAGTGTTCAGACACTCCGGTCCCCATATTCTGGAACAGAATTATGTTCCGGTAAGCATAATTATGTTAAAATATTAACAACCAATAGTATATTATTGGTATCATCTGGTTCATCATTGGTACATATCTATTATTTGTGAAATGTGGAGAGGAAGCCTTATTTTTTTAAACATCGTCGATTATATTACCAGAGTGAGGAAAAGAAAATATTAGTAGGCAAAAGGGAACCTAGTAGTTTCGTACGTTGTTTATGTGTACGAAACTACTAGGTTCCCTTTTGTACCCTTTTGTATATTACTTGTTAACAGTATTAAAATATATACGTCGGTACATCGCGACTCTAGAAACGCTAAATTGCAGTCGTGGATTCAATTCCAACGATGTGGACAGTTGGAGTCCAATGTACGTATTTATATAATTATTAGCAATTGCTGCCATCAGATTGTACTACATACATACATACATACATCAATAACAGTATTTTAAAACATTTTAGCACACAGCTAAATTAGCATCTGTAAGGAATCTGGCTGCGTTACTATTTAATTCCTAGATCACGATCTGCTTGTTTGTATGACTGGAGGTATTTATTCTCATATATGACGTCAGGTTTGTATGGACTAGTGTGATAGCGGTGATATTATATAACGCGTTCGTTCGTACACTGGCGACTTATAGTAAAATCAGCGATTTGCTCTAAATGCAATCATATATACAACATAGTATAATATTTTTATGACGATCTCCACGTGGTGAATGGAAGTTTCTTAAATGAAACAGAATGTCTGAGCACTAGGTTCTCAGGTTCCCTCTGATTACTCTGCTACGTGCGAAATACAGCGTGAAGCTAAAAAAATAATATGTGGAGAACCATATCGACGACATATTGAAACTAAATAAAGATTTTAGGTAACGTAATATAATATTATTAAGAAAAGTGAATAAATTAAAAACTAAATTAAATCAGATTCACACTGTATCCCGCACACAGCAGGGTAAGTAGAGGGAACCTAGTGTTAAACACTCCGTTCCCCATTTTCTGCCGAGCTCTTGATGCATAGTGTGTGAAGTGGCAGAACTCAACGCCGCGCTTTGCCTCGACACCAGAGCGAAGTGATGGAAATATAAATTTAAATAAATTTCCTTGAGGGGGATCGAACCCACAACCACTCGGTTTTACAGTCACACTTTGTGTCCCTGCGCCACGACTGGTCTCAAATCATTAAATAAATATTAAATTTTGTAACAAATTTCACACAATATACTTATTGCTTGAATTGTAAGCAATTTTATTTAGCAGAAAACCATGAGATGGCAAAAAAACAACATTTAAACTGTGAAGTGGTTATAATAGTATATTCACTATCTTGGAACGATTATTATTGTATTGTAATGAAATTTTAAATGACACGTGCACGATGTAGAGCGTTATAGAAATTAACACCTAATTAACATAGATAATTTATATATAAGATGTCAAGGCAAAGTTCGGCGTTGAGTTGCGCTACTCAACATGCGATGCCTCCAGAATTCGACGAAAAGTGAGTAACTGAGAGTCTTAGCACTAGGTTCCCTGTGCCTATCCTGCTGTGTGTGGGATACAGAGTGAAGCTGATTTTAGTAACATTTAATTATTCTCTGTAAAATATCCGTCGTGGCGCAATGGTACCGCGTCTGATTGTAAGCGCGACGGTTGTGGGTTCGATTCACACGGGGAGAAATAAATTATTTTTATTTTCATATGGTAACAGGATAAAGCGGGGCGTTGAGTACCGCTAATCAACACGATGTGTTTTGGAAATTGGATGAAAAGTGGTTAACGGAGTGTTTCAACACTACATTACCTCAACCTATTCTAGTATGTAGAAAAAAACGTGTAGCTGCTTTTTTTTATTAAGCAATGCCATCGGAATGCATTTAAGGGTAGTTTTTCTTTTGGAGGTTCTCTCGATGGATAATGGATGAAATTACAAATCGGAAAAAAGTTTTGCTTGTCTGACAAGCCAAAGGTCAGTTTCTAATTCCGTCACCCTCTAAGTAAAGTTAGTCTCTTGTTATATTAACGAATCTATAATTGACAACGGTGAGACGTCTGACGAGTGAGACGAACACTTGACGTGTCTGGACTTGTTCACAGTTTGTAACAAATGAGGGTAGTATAAAAGAAAGCAAATAAAAAGTACTTTTAACATTTTTACAGAGTTATTCCACACTTCCAGGAGGCGCGGGTTCGAGTCCCGCTACGTTCAAATTTTTAAACCTTTTCTAAATAAGTATTTTTCTTTCTTAAGTGTGGAATAGCACTTTAAAAATGTTAAAAGTATTTAATAAATAGCATTCTCTCTTGCCAGACGATAATTCTTAGTAATTATCTTTGGGTAGCGGAAATTTGTAAAAATCTCCCTAAAGAGATGTTAACAACATAAATAAGTAGTAGCAATAAAAATTTCGACGTAGCTTGATGAGAACGTATCGTCAGAGCGCCTGGTTTCCACGAGGCGCGGGTTCGAGTCCCGCTACAGTCAAATTTTTATACGTTTTCTAAATAAAAAGTAAATGGTTCTCAAGCCATTTTAATACGTATCAACTATACAACGTTACTCTATCCCGCCATAGTCCACACCCTATCCAATTACAAGGGAAATTCACTTGTACAAATTAAATCAAACTCATGTTTCACCGTATCATTGCTGCACGAATTACATACGGTTACTCTAATTGTGAAATTTACTTCATCATAGTGTATATCCTCCACGCCCACGGGATGCCGATCCCGTGACTTAAGCCAGGTGTTTGTGAGGGTTTAACGTGGTTAAAGAGGTCAATTGTTTGCCTTTTGTTTGAACATAGAGATATAGAACCTTGGAGGAATAAAAAGAGGAGATCAGTACTTGAGGTAAAGTAGACAGCGGAATGTCTTGACATTAATTTATTTGTGTTTACCTATTTACTTTGTTATGCGGGAAACAGCGTAACGCTGCTGCTTTTTTAGTTTAACTATATCATGCACGGTAAACAAAGGGAACCTAGTTTTTAGACATTACGCCGCGCCACGGCCGCCTCAAGCTACAATTACAAAGACATTTTTTTTTAAATAATTTCTAAATATAAAAATACGAACATAAGAAATAAGAAAAAGAAGCAGTAAAATTTCGACAAAAAATATAAATGGTATATAGTTTTTCTATTTCCTCGATTTGAACCGAGCCTGATCTAATTTAGTCGGCGCTGATACAAATATCTAGACCGGTTTACCTCCAGACATCGCGTGTTATACGCCATTACTGTCAAGTTCGACTCAATCAGTGAACTTCAGTGCTCAGAACGGACAAACTAAACTGAGAATATTGATAGTTGTATAAGTATATATATATTTAGGTTCACGCTGTATCCCACACATAGCAGTATGCGTATGTAGTATGTATCCCACACATAGGCAGAGGGAACCGGGGAACCTAGTGTTAGATCCTTACGCCGTCAAAACATTTCTTTTCTCCATTTTTCGTCGTATTTTTGAAGCATTGTGTGTTGAGTGGCAGAACTCAACGTCTCAATCACTATATTTTTTTTACATTAAAATTTAAAATATATAAAAGTAAAAGAAAAAAGATGTAGTCAGATGAAGAAATGTATATGATTCTTTTTTTAACAAATCTCAAAGCTTTAAATTAGTCTACATGATTATTTATACCTATCATTAAAATAAAATTAATTGGCAAAAAAACAAATACAGGAAATATTGTTTTTTAGCTATATAAAAAGCCAAGTCCATAGGGTCCTTATTGACTCAAGGTTATTTTTATAGCTTCATACTGTATCCCGCATATGGCAGCGTAGCATTGTGTTAAGAAAGAACATAGTGTTAATTCCGTTCCCTATTGTCGAAACGTTTGCGTGTTGAGTAGAAGAACTTAACGCCGCGATTAATTCAGGGTTCCTAAATAAGAAGTACCTTAGTCACAGTATTCTTGATGATTCAGCTGATTATTTACAGGAAGTGCGTCCTAGAGGACAGTGTCATTCTCAACTGTTAAAATTCTTGCGTAAGTAAAGTGAATTTTAAATGTTTGTTGTTTAGATTAAGCACTTAGGACTCTCGTGATCCATTACTATACAGTGTACACTTTATAAACCTCCCACACATCGCAATATTTTCAAGTAAAACTTGGTAACAATACAAAGCGCGTCGTTGAGTTCCGTCACACAACAAGCAATGTCTCGAGGATTGAGCGGGCCGTGTGGAACAAAATGTCTTAAAATTTGCAAAAACAGCGTTCGCGCTACATCAAAACAAAATCTGGTTCCGCATTTCGTTAACAAACGGTTGAACTCGCAAGACAACAAGGAAATCCATTCTCTACTTTCTGCCTTACCAAGCCTTTATTATTTTTGTTCCTAAAATTTTGATTTTAATAATTTATTTATTATTATTATTTATTTTGTCCAAATCGTCAACCACTTTAGTCTTAAGACAAATTATATTACAAAAGTAAGCAAATACTTCAAGTGGAATTTGAATCCCCGATCATTATACAACTACACTATGAAGCTATCATACAAATGTTAATTTAAAAATCGACTCGACCTTTATCCTATGTGTGCTTACAAACAGTGGTTGCAATTTGAAGTGCATTGCACGCATTAACGCTTTAAGGATAGGATAATGAGATAACTGGTGGCTTTCGACCTCGCTCTTAAACTTGTCCTGCTTGTTCAGAGATCCTAGCGAAAACGGATTTGAGTTACCGTTAAGGTTGAAGGAAAATGTATGAACATTGTATTTTATTTATATTTTAAAAATAAATAAAATAAATCAGCTTCACGCTGTATCCCGCACACAGCAGGGTAGGCAGAGGGAACCTAGTACTAAGACATTCCGTTCCCCACTTTCTGCGGAATTCTAGAGGCATTGCTTGTTTAGTGGCAGAACTCGACGTCGCGCTTAACCTCGACGCCAGAGCGAAGAAATGGAAATATAAATTTACGTAAATATTTCATCTCTTCGATTGGGGATCGAACCCACAACCAGTCGATTTTACAGTCACACCTCGTGCCGCTGCGCCACGATTGGCCTCATATTTGTATCTTATTATAGAATTTTATGTTATAGTTCCATTGGATTCGTATTTTAATTAAATTTTGCTCACATCATACTAGACACTTAGTTTAGTATTTCTTGGTAGTGAACAAAAGATAAGACATTTTAAAGAAAGAAAGAAATAAAGAAAAAAAAAAGATCGATGACGTCGTACTAAAAATACTAAAATACAAAACAACAGGTACCTATTGAAGTACCGTTATTGAAGCCCATTAGGAAACATCAACATTTAAAGCAAACTTGTCAAAATATAATACAAAGTTTGAGTAATTGTTTGGCAATAATAATAATAACACTAATATTATAATTGCCATCGATTGAGGCCAGTCGTGGCACAAAGTGTGTCGGTATTACACCGACTGGTTGTGGGTTCGATCCCCACTCGATGATATGAAATATTTACTTAAATTTATATTTTCATTTCTTCGCTCTGGTCTCGGGCAAAGCGCGGCGTTGAGTTCTGCCATTCAACACGCAATGCCTCCAGAATTCGGCAGAAAGAGGGGAACGGAGTGTCTTACACTAGGTTCCGTCTGCCTACTCTGCTGTGTGCTGATTTATTTTTATTTTTTTAATATTATACATGTAAAGATCGATAAATTCCAGAAGCGGTTAAGTTTTCTCGAAGCAATTGAACTAGTTAATAGTGTATTGATATTTAAACAGGAAATAACGATTCCTTATCTTTATATTTAACTTGAACGAGTTCGTATTGCAAACAATTTAAATAAAGATTTAATGAGAATTTTAATTGTTTTCATGTCTTAATTTCCTCACACTGTCTATAAATCGACACGTATAATAAAAATGATCGCTGTCTTTACATGAAAGATATATGAAACAGCATGGCATTTATCAATACATATAATGAAACCCAAAACTATGTTTCTCTATTTGTGTGTTTGCGCACACAAATCTTGTCTTAGAAACTGCCTAACAATTTAAATACGGTTTTCATTACTGTATTTTGATAAGGTGGCCTCAACATTTAATGTTTATTTTACTTTAATCAGCTAATTAATAAAAAATATAATAACTAATAATAGTGGGACTGAAATATTTATTTAAATTTACATTTTCATTTCTTCGCTCTGATGTCGGGGCAAAACGCGGCGTTGAATTCCGCCATTCAACACGCAATGCCTCCAGAATTCGGCGGAAAGCAGGGGAGTGTCCTTAACACTAGGTTCTCTCTGCCTACCCTGCTATGTGCGGGATACAGCGTCGAGCTGATAAAAAAATTATAATAATATAAAATATTTTGTTAGTTGAAATTGCAATAAAATAACAAAAACAAATCACTAAGTTAATATTTAAGCAATTCAGATAATTAAATAAATAATTGTTAAATCTGCGACCAGGTTATAGATAATAGGAATAATATAGAGATCATTCTCAAGTTATTACCACTAATATTCTGTAATATTTATAACAACAAATTGATCCTGGAATTTTCCAGGATCAACATGCAACTGTAACATGATGAAAGCCCGATGATGCAGCTAGTTAAATACCTATGTTTGTCCATTCTGTATAGGGTTTCATACTTTATCCTTGTAATATGAACTTGCTTTGCTCAGATAGCAGCGATGTGCAATCAAACGTGATATATTGGAGTAGGCACGTTCGGTGTTAACATTACTTAGATTCTATGTATCTATTGACGCTATACAAGGAAGAATATAGTTTCGGAATAATTGTTGTGTTATGTTTAATAAGAAAATAAGACATAACTTATAAAACTTATTTATCAAATTGTGTGATGAATAGCTTCAGGGGTACTTTAATTACAATTAAAGAATTTTATGCCACCGGCCGTCATGGCGCAAGAGTGCAACTGTAAACGCGATAGGTTGTGGATACAATTCCCACTTAGGGTAAAAAAATATTTTTTTTAA
This sequence comes from Heliconius himera, assembly GCA_021202915.1. Lineage (NCBI taxonomy): Eukaryota > Metazoa > Arthropoda > Insecta > Lepidoptera > Nymphalidae > Heliconius > Heliconius himera. The sequence continues at coordinate 379,182 of JAJHJA010000214.1, forward strand.
TTAGTAAGTACGCATACCATCTTAATTACATATTAAGACTAGGACGTAGGTCTGTGGGCCTTGGGATCTCAATCTATAAGTAAAGTATGTTTTGGACAATAATATTTATAGTATTTCATACATTCCCTAGACGCTCCAGATATTCTATACATCACCGTTATTGTATGGAATACTGAATTATACAGATTGCCGGTAACATATACATATTATATATATATATATATATATATATATATATATATATATATATATATATATATATATATAAAAAATACAACATTTATTCTAATATACTAAAACTATATGAGTTAATGACATTCCTTTATGAGACGCTATTTTAGTTAACTCGATACATAAAGTAAAGATTGTAGAAGACCACCTGTCAGTAATTATCTGCTTAATAGTGAGGCTGCTATCAGAGCTCGTGATATTCATTAGAATAATTTGTTTTTAATTATTTAATTTGCGTTGAAGGTGTTACGTACATGGCCGTTGTGGTGCAGTGGGAAAGATTGTTGACTTTGTTATTATGAATTCGATTCCTTATCTGGGGGAATGAATGTAAGTACATTATTAATATGCTTTTAATAGCTTCGGTTGTATGGATGTATGTATGTGTGTAACGAAAACTTTGAACGTGATTTTGACGATTTATGAGATATCGCATTAATTTGAAAACTTGCTTACTTGTCGAGGACCGATGACAATGCAATAATATGAAAAAACTACCCGGTCAAGTACGAGTCGAACTCGACTACTGACGATTCCGTACCAATTTACGAATAGTAGGTCAACGGAAATTACAACTTATGATAAATAATAGTTAACAAAAAAATACAAATTTACCTACTTTGCCTACCTTAAAAAGTCTGATTACTTTTACCTATATCTTGTACCATATATAATCTAATAAATAGTTTAATTCTTATATAATATAATATTCAATATTACACAATATTATGAAATATTATAAAATATTGATAAATAATCGATTTCAATTAAACAATTGTTTCCCCATATAATAAGCAAGTATGTAATATAAATAGTCGTGTAATATAATAACACTTTGTTTAATAGTTTTTTATGAAAGTTATATACTAATTATAAACAAAAAAAAACATAATTCAATCCAATAGGTGGTTCAAACCCAAAATCATTTCTCCTTGGCTGTGTACTTGATATTTTCGCGCTGTGATTAGCGTAGACAAATTAGGCAAAGCAAACTATCGAGCACGACTAACATCACATGATGAGTTGGTTGCAAATTAATAATTATCAACATTCTGTACATATTAGTGTAGCATTAACGTATTTAGGAAATAATTTTTGGATAAATATTAGGTATTTTTTTTACCTTCACGTTGTATGTATTCCATGTCTATGTATTAACACACTCTGTTTCTCGTTTTTTCGAGACATTGCGGGGTAAGTGGCAGAATGAGTGACACAACGCGCAATGTCTCGAAACTGAAGCAGAAAATGGGGAACGGAGTGTCTTAACGCTTTTTTAATCCAGTCTACACGTAAGCGTTATTATTTTTATATATCAAAATATTTTTTTCAAAAAGATTTTTGATGGAAAAGTGAGTGGTAAGAGAGGTAGGGGAAGACCTCGGTTGACCTTAGAAATTACAGTATTAAAGATACTGGAGAAAGGTTACGTAAAATGCACGAGGACGCTCCGAAGGGCGTGTATGTAGAGGTTGGCGAGGCGAAAGAGTATGTAGAGACCGTAGAGTTTAGCGCTCCGTTCTCTCTGCTTTCCAGCTATCAACGCGGATAAAGCGTGAAGATATGTATGTATGCATGTATTTTTTCTATCGTAGCACTATGGATATGGATATGTTGTAGACATATCTAGGTTTGTCTTTATTATACTACACATTCATAATATTTCAAAGGACAGCGTTGGTTTTCGCCATATATATTACTAGATTTTTTTGAAAAAACAGCAAATCGTGTACTGAACTATATATAAATTTATTTGGGCTAAAGATAAGCGAACATAATCTATTTAGATGAATAAATAATATTCATAGTAATAACTGCGAGACCACATTCCTGTTTATTCCGCTACTAAAAACGCAATATTTGTGATTGACTGACAGTAAAAAAAGTGCGAAAGGCAAAGGAGAACCCACAAAAGCCTAATGACTGATTTCTCGATTTATTTATTTATTTAACTCATGTTGCAAAAGTAACATTGAAAAACGCATAAAATTTTAGAATACTGAAAGAAAATTATTATAATACTGATATCCTAATGCGGCAGATGAGACATGATAGATTAAATACATAGGTAGTAAATCTAGAGGTACATTACCAGATAAACAAAACTCTTCCGTTACCAAATGACGGACAGACTACACACAGACAAAAGTACTGGACGTAAAAAAAATTGGCATGAAACCTACGCTAGGAAGTGTAGGGAAGCACTAAAAGAGGAAAGGATTTCTTTGAATTTTTACGAGAAGGAAAAATATAGATTTTTTTGCACTTTACGCCCACGCAAAATGAAAGGCGACGACTAATGTCTAATAAAATGTGGAGTCGAGTCTTGGCACAATTATATAAATGATCAAAATAATTCTACCTTCCAAGATACGGGACACACATAGAATCATATAAAATAACAAGACGATATATAATAATAAGTTTAATGTTGTGAAATTAATGCCTTTAATATGCGTCATCGTTACTTTATCTAGAAAGCATTGTTTTAAGATAGATCGTTACCTTAATATGATAACAATTGTAAATAAAGTAGCTGTCGCCAGTAACTTTGCTCAGGTGGATGATGATGGAATGGATAAAGACGGAGAAATATATTTTTCCTGCTGCAGGTATTTCGAGAAATTATTTATTACTTCTCTACACTCATTAACCTAACTAAAGGTATGCCTAATTTCTACCTTGTAGGGAAATAAAATATTTTTATTTCGTGGTTCTGATAAGAAGCCAATCGCGGTATTGAGTTTTGCCTCTCAATACACAACGAGACATATAGTAAACAAAACCGTGTTTCTTTGTCGGTTAATTACGTTTGTTTTTTAATCGTGCCTTATAGGGTATTTTTCTGCATAGCCTTGAAGGCTGAGAGTACAAATCCTACACATAAAAATGATGATTATAAAAACGACTATTTTATAAATACATGTTTTCTCTTTTCTAGTTCTTAATTTCCTAGTTCCAAAGCGTAATGCACCAAAAATGCACGTGCAGCAGCAGTGCACATATTTGTTATGTGGTGATAAAAATGTAGCTATTTAAAGATATTTAGATAGATATTTAAAAAAGATATTTAGAGCATTCATACCTAAAGTGCAAGATATTGCTGTGGACAACGGTGCGTAAAGAGTAAATAAAAAAATTAAATTCTCCTTTCTTTAGCTTCACGCTATATTCCTCACATAGTAAGGTAGGTAGGGGAGGAGAAGACATCCCTTTCCCCAGTTCTCGCCGAATTCTGGAGTGGCACTCTCGGGTGCGGTTCGATCGAACCCACAATCAGTCGCGTTTACAGTCCCTGCGCCACGACTGGCCTCACCCCGGAACCCGGAAACTTAGTGTTAAGACACTCCGTTCCTATTAAAACACTTCCTTTGCCGACTTTTCGCCGGTTCTAGAGGCATTACGTGCTGAGTGACAAAACTCACATTAAAATTCTCAGAATTATATATCAATAGATATACATATGTTACTAAGCAAACTTCACATTACAATGACTACATTATGTTGACTTTATCCATTTAAAAAGTAGGCATTACTTGAATATTTGAGTACATTATTAATTATCTCCATACAAATATTAACATTTTTGCGATCTTTGTTGATATATGTATGTAAAAAAATACGTTGAAAAATTATTCAACTATATTGGCAGAACGATTAAAATTTATAAAGTATGTCACGAGAAATGGTTGAGAATAATAGTGTAGAGATAAGTCTTACTCCTTCCTACCTTGACGTACATACATACATTTATCAATTTTACTTTGAAAAGGGGTGCTAATTGTTTATATTTTTTCATTGTTTTTCTTTCTTTTTTTTTTGTGTTTTCATGTGTATTCAATAGCATTACGTGGTTATATAGTAAAGCTCTTAAAACTGCCTTACATAGTAGTAGTATATACTTATATAGTAGGTAAAATTAAAACGCAGAATATGAATGTGTTATTATAAGAATGTAGATTATGGGTTCGATTTATATTCGAGGAAAGGTTAAATTTAAATAAATTTAATTTCCTTGTCCGGTATAACAACTCTAAAAGGAGCGTAAAATGGAAGTCCATACTCTATTTTACGCGGACATTTACAAGAATCGTATTTTTTTACCGCAATTATTTGTTTGATTATAAGGGTTCAGATGTGTGTGATTTTTTAAAGTTCACGCTGTTTCCCGCACATAGGGTAGGCAGAGGGAACCTGGGAACCAAGTGTTAAGAAACTTCATTCCCATTATGATACTTCCTCCGCACTTTCCGCCGAATTCTGAAGACATGGCATGTTGAAGAGCGAAACTCAGAGTTGATATTATTCGAGGGAATATTTCCTCCTAAAATAATAAGATCAAAAAGCATTTTGATAAAAAAAACACACATGACTTGATAAAAAGTGAATAATTTCTTTTAGAACACTCCGCAGAATACGAGATATTTGAATTGATAAAAAGCACATGACCTGATACATATTAGAGACAAGAATATTGACAGGTATTGACAAAGTTAAGAATATTGACAAAATTGAAATATCCAGAATGTATTTTTTTATTCTTTATAAACAAGGATCGTTAAATGTACCTTAGTAGGTAAACAGCATATTAGTATAGGTATAAGTAGATTGTGCTTACTCTTAACTTTTTTTTAGTTTGGTGTCTAGTTTACTTTGTTGGATTAATAAATAACCATTCAGTTTAAAGAAAATCACTGTAGTAATTAATAAAATTAAAATATTAATTGTATATCTTCAATTTATTATTTATTTTATTCAATAGATAAATAAATTAACGCATGTTTTTTTTTTAATCTTCTCAATTTCACCATTAACTTACCAACGTCCCCAAATAGCTGTGACCTATCTCCTCCTCCGACGTATCTCCTGACACCAGCGTTTGGTTTTTCCTCCATTTCATTTTCACTATCACTTAATTATATTTACTTTAAATATTCGATTTTCGGTCACTTTTTAACGATTACATTTGCTTAATTACAAATTGTGTAAAAGTTTTCGCTACATAGTAAACATGTTTATAATAAAATTTATAAATATATTTTATCATATATTTTTAAATTACTAAAAAAAAACAAAAAAAACTGAAAATTAACAATAATAATTGTCGATTTCTATTAAAAATGTTATTATCTATACAATTAAAATAAAAAAAAAACTTCAATTAAATATTATTATTTTACAAAATCAGTAAAATCTAGTATTTTTTTAAAAAAAAGCGAATATTTTTCATACACTACACGATATTTTCGACTTCTCTTACAACTGCGCGGAAGCTGCGATCTCGACGAGTCGGTTCAGGTAGACTGAACTAACTGACATAGGTAACTAGCTCCCGCGCTGAAAACTGAAACGTAAGCCGCGGACACAGCGGCAAATTACCTACTTAAGACTATAATATAACGTGATCGTGAGAACGTAATGTAAGAACATTAGAATAATTAGATCTTTAGCTCATTTAAATATTGTTGTTGGTGGAGTGTCGTTATGGCGATTTTCGTTTAACATTTTAAATGTAATTGGTTTGGTGGTAATTGAATTTTTAATTAATATTTTCTAAAATGGAATATACATAATTTATTTACTATTAAAAAATCTAACAGAAGTGAGGTAATAAAAAATGATACGAAACAAAAAAAATGTTGTTAAGAAAGCAAAGCAAGGCTGTGATATGTGTTCTAACATAAATATATGTCGCAAAGGGATCCAGGAGGACCAGTTACCTAATTTTATCATGTTATTCAATCTTTGCAGTAATATCCACAATTAATATTGTTTTAATATAAAATTAAGTATTTCAATTCTGATATAACACGAAGGCTGCTTTATGTAAAAGTTAAAGCGAAGTCACATGATATTCATCTAAACATATCGTTGTAGGGTTAATGCGAAATAATTTAGTAGGAATGTGAAAAGAGACAAAAGTAACGATTAAAAAAACCTATTCACTTATTTATACAATAGTCAGATATATAAGCCAATGTACAATAATGCTAAAGGAAGTTATTATTTCTGTTAAGCATCTGTTGCATTTTCTGCGTTCTAATTACTCTGCTTTTAGCATCTATCCTCTTAATAAATAGCAAATATCCTATAGAATAGAAAAGTTATCCTAAACAGGACTGAATCCATAACCAACGCGTATAATAAGAAACCTTCCAACTGTGCCACTCTGAGTAAAGTACCTATCCTACAGAAACACTTTACAGTGTAAGCGGTGAGTACACAACTATACCAATATGTTTAAGGCCTTACGCATTGCCTCATATAATAAGGTTTGCGTTGCGATTAGCGAGTCCTCCGCCACCGATAACTATAACGTTAATCGACGCTCTTACAATATACTAATATTGTTAATTACTTGCACCCGAATTTTTGGTAGTTGCTTTTGTAGCATAGTTGGAACTTGACTGCAACCACCTTGGTTTTGAGTTCGACTCTCATTAGGGGAAACTCTGGCTGAAATAAGAAGATAGGGAAGAAAAATGTATTATTAACACTAGAGACTCCGTATTAAGGCGGAGAAAAAGTGAAGAAATAAATATTAGTTGTGGTTACAAGGATCACTCAGTACATAGTCTGGAAATTTACGGGTAGCGGAGTGTCTTAACACTATGTTTACCTTGCCTACTCTGCTATAAAAATATATTTCCTTTAGTTTTGAATACTAAGGCAAGAATTAGATTCCAGTCACGTTTTTACTAATAATTTAATTATATTTTATGATAGCATTTTATAACTTAATATTACAAAATGTTATATTATTAATGTCACTAAGAGTCACTTAAATGTGAATTTATTACAGCTTTTGTAAATTTTCAAGTTTAAATATTTTCGTTTTTGTTAAACGTTATATTAAGAGTGGATAATTTAGACTAGTTACAGCTCTCATTTTTTTTCGATATTACTTATTTAGTGGAACGACTCAACACCGCGCTTTGTCTTGAGACTAGTGCAGGGACAGGAATAATACTATAATAATTCATTCTACACTATGTGAATAGAACCCACTACCGTCGCGGTTACAGTCAGGCGCTTACTGCTGCGCCACTTTTAGATTACATATAGTATTTTTTTTTGTTTATTATTTATTTTATTTTTTTGTTTATTTTTGCCATATTTTTTTTAAAGAAGATTAGACCCACATAATATCATTAAACGTAATTTAGAAAAGACAAAAAGAACTCACTACAGCTAAATGCACCAGAAAAAAACCTTAACTCTTCTATGTAAAATACCCAACGGCGATCAATGGATAATAAATTATATGTATTTATCGATATATGTATCATGTACCTATGTTTACATAACACGCCATTTTCTTAATGTAATAAATTTATAGAAATTATTAGACTAACTTAGGTAGGTACATGTCTTAAATGTTCTTAAAAGTCAAGTAATATTTTATTTATTCACTATTGTTAGCGCACTCATGTAAAAGAGGGTAGATTTCGTTGGAAATAACTATAAAAGCAGTGGAATTATGTCAATCGGAGGATACCGCCGTAAGAGGCGGCGAGGCCAGTCATATCTAACGGCACGCCCGCGCCTCGGCGCGGCGGGGCCCAATGGACGAAACCCACCATGATTAGCGTACGCGGGGCATTCCCCCGCGATCGCCATCACTTCACGAGCGTCCATCAAAGCTCGTAATTCTAATCTTCAGGGGCGAGCTACACTCGCCCCTCCCAGCCCGGTGACGCTGTCAAGACCATTCCAGGTCAACAGCATTAAAGTCCATTCGGAAAAAAAAAAAAAAAAAGTCAATCGGAGGTAGTTGCTTGTAGGCAACGGCCCTTGTTGGAAGGAAACTCGTGTGAAGTATTGTTATTAGGTGATACATATCACTTATTGCAATTACACAGTATCTCTTTTCAAATAGTTTAGAAACATATAGACGATGTGTGTTTTTATCGTGTTTTTTTAAAAAACGTTAAGCGCTTCCTATTTCTAACACTATAATCAATAAAATATTGCTTGACTTGAAATGTTATTATTGTTATTATTTAAAGAGGTAGGTAAGTTAACTGAAAGCAGTTGCTTAACCTTTTCTAGGTACTTTCAACTGTATTATTTTACAATATTGTTAACTTTTAGCTGCGGATTCGCCTGCATGGTCAAAGAAAAACCACTGAGTGTTGTGTATGGTGCATGACTCATTCTAAGTTCCCGAGGTAACTTTGACCGCAGGTAGGTATACCTTAGGGTTACATCGAAACGATTAAAATTATGTAATACAGCATATAAATCTTCTTCGAAAATTGTAAAAAATATTTGTATGTTAAAGATTACTCCCAAATTAATAATTTTATAATTTATTAGAGGGCGCGCGCGGCTTCGCCCGCTTATTAGGAGTGAATTCTAAAAAAACCACGAAACACGTGTTCAATAAAATATTTTTAACAGTCTGAATTTAAATTTTTATAAAAATCGGTGGCAACTTAAAGATTTGTCCATATAAACTTTCAACCCCTTATTTGAACCCTTAGGGGGTGAATTCTTAAAAACCATGAAACACGTGTTCAATAACACATTTTTAAGAGTCTGAATTTAAAATTTTATAAAAATCGGTACAGATTATTTTTTTTTTCCATACAAACTTTCAACCCCTATTTCATCCCTTTAGGGTTAAAATTTTTCAAATTCCCTTCTTAGTGGATGTCCAGAATATGAAAATAAACATCTGCCCAAATTTCACGTTTCTACCATCAGCGGTTACGGCTCTGCGTGCGTCTTACCTCAGTCAGTCAGCACAAGTCCTTTTATATATATAGATAACACGCCTTGTAGCCAGTACCAGTCTGTTTCAACGGTATCATTGTCACTAATAAGTAAGTGAACAATTTATTTAAAAAAAAGAAATCACGCTAAGTTTCTTGCCCGCTGAGTTCTTCTCAAGTCTGAGGGAGTAACTTTAGTAAACCGGTGGTAAATTAATTGACGTTCAAAAAATTGAGCTTGTAACTTCTTATTTTAAATAGTTTACTTTGACAAAAAGTCTAGCCAGCCAAATAGTTCCTCAGAATACTCCATATGGTAAATACGGCAAAAAAAGCACAGCGAAGATATGTCTCTACGCAAAACCACAGTGGCCAGCCTTTTACAAATTATTGCGTCCCTAATGGTATGATGGATATATTGGCTTAACATCATCGACCAAATGGTTCAAGCTGATATTCGGGTGCACCAACCGAAGGATGAGAACAGTGCTCCATATGACGCCGAGCTGGCCCGTGCAGGTGGCTAATCGGTGTTTTGGTAAAATTCTATCTCGCACTCGCAATGACACCCAGTTTCTTTGAGACCATCTTATCTTGGCCTTGCTTCCCAGATGATCGCGGTGCGGTCTCTGTCAGTCATTTTCATAGTCAGAGTGTATACTTCTAAATAGATCATTAATAGCTAGAGCCAAAGAAATAACAAACATATTTATAAATAAAACAAACGTTATTTCAATAATTAAAGTAATAAAACAAGTTAATCATCAGAATCTAAGCATATCCTATATCTTAGGTCTCTCGCGCGGAAGTGATGTTGACCGTGAGCGCTGAGTCCGTTCTCATTGTATCTAACGATAAGACACACCACACCTGATATACACACATTACACTGTACATACATATAACGTAATATTTATTAATTGTTGAGATTATAATAAGTATATAGATAACTAATAGTCTTGCGCGGCGTTGAGTTCCACCACTCAACACGCAATGCTTCGAATTCGGGTGGAAAAACGACGTGATGTTGCCAAAAAAATGCAATTGGTATATATTTAGACGTCTATTTTATTCACAACATGCAATTAGAATTATAAATGGATGTGTATAAATAAAAACGTTGATAAAATAAAATAGACATAGCTACTATTTTTATTTGTGTTCTACAAAATGTTCATAATATTTAGTTAAACTAAAAGATAATATAGTGGAAGTTAAACAATAAATAATTTAGTCACTATCAATATTCTATTTAATATGAGTACATCAAACATTTAATTCCATAATAATTATTACAAAGTAACTTCTGTAGGTATACCGAAATAAGCGCGCCGTAAAGAGAATATTGACATTCTTATGTCACTTACAGTATCTATCTACATAAATATAAAAACTGGAATTTGAATCTATTTAAACAGAAATTAGGCACTAAGCTGCTGTTTAACCTATGTAAAAAGGCCAAGGCTATGGTTGCGGCGGCACAGAGGCTGACTGTAAGCGCAACGGTTGTGGGTTCAATATATCTCCAGCTTAGACTCGCAGTGCGAGGCTATCGGAATGTTATTAAACAAATTCCGCCACTTAACGCACAATGTCTTTAAAATTATGGCGTGGAGAACGGAGTGTCATAACTCACTCACACTCACTCTTATGGATTCATTATGCTCCTAGCCTGCTAAACGCAAGAGACAGGAATGCAATGTAAGTCTAAAAAAACAAACCTAGAGAATCTTAGATATGTTAATAATACGGTGAAATTATTTTTTTTTTTTTTCAAATTCCAAAAAAAAATAAGGTTATACAATTTATAAGAATCGTTATCAACAGCACTTGAAAACAAGAACATGATACATACTTTTAATATTTATGTTTTACATTCAAATTTATTACTCGTAAGAGAATATATATTTCGAAATGTTTTGTTTATGCGGAGAAAATTTCAAACCTTTTCAGATCGTTTAACGGTTTGCGTTAGTATTGGGCACATTGCGTGCCTATATGAGAGGCGGAGCTCAACACCGCGCGCTTCTCACTAGGGCGGAGAAATGAAAATAATTTAAATATGATCCCATTAAGACACTCCGTTCCCCACTTTTCACCGAATCTCGAGGCATTGCGTGTTGAGTGGCGGAACTCAACACCGCGCTTAGCCTTAGGAATCGAACCCACAACTGTCTTATTTGTATTCACACAATTGTACCACTGCGCCATGACGGCATCAATTCATATTTACTTGAAATAATAATACCTACCAATATAATCTGCTATTTACGAAATAGACTACGTCATACTATATTATGATTATGTTACTATTATGTAATATTTATATGAAATACGAGCTGTAGCACGGAACACGGAAGGAGTGCAGGGGAGCTATAAGAGGAGGATTTACGAGAGGAGGATTTAGTAGTTTACAAAAAGTAAACTACTAAGCCTAAATTCCTCCTCTTATAGCTCCCCTGAACTCCTCAATGAACCTATATACCAAATTTTTGCGCTCTACACTGAGCTGTTTCGGCTGTATTGTGTTTCACTCTCTTAGTAACGGAATACTTTTATATATTATACCTATAGATAGATAATAACAATTCTGGTCGACATTCAATTTATGTTATTGACCGTGTTCAATCAGAAAATGTTTAACATAAAAAAAATAATAAAATACGCTTTTCTACAACAAGTCATGTAAGAGCTCAAAGCTAAAGGTAAATTGTATGAGCCTAACTCGAATAGTTTATTAGTATCTGAAGAGTTCCAATACATATGTAGGTATATTATATGCTCGTTGATACTGTCTCATAATTTACGTATAAGTGCCAAGTTTCGTGATGATAGAACAATTAGAGTGTAATTCAGATTATTAGATTTTATTACATAGTTTGTTGCAGCTCGACCTAATATACATATTTCATAATCCGCTTGATCAATACAATCACTATTTTTAACCGACTTCGTAAAAAAGAGGACGTTCTCAATTCGCCCGAATATTTTTTATGTATATTCTTGTTACTCGAAGATATAGGACTACCCGGACCACTACCTACTCATTCGAGAAGCAAACTACTAAAACTCACCACTTAAAATCGTAAAATAAATTACTTTTTAACAAAAAAAAACCGACTTCAAACAGTAAACCAAAAAGTAAAAAATAAATTTACTTAGCATGAAATAAAACGAATTTTGATTTAGTAAGATCTTTGATTTTTACGATCATTACACATTTTAAAGACACTCCATTAAGACACTTCCCACTTTCCTCCGAATTCTGAATGCATTGCGTGCAATAGAGTATACCTAAATACTTGGACGATAAAGTGATATTATAAGAGTTCCGTTTTTTTTTCTTTTTAGATACAGGATCCTCAAAATAAATAAAAGAAAGTTTACAATTACTTTTTATTATATTGTTAAATATAAATCGACAATGCGGTTTTTTTTCAATAAAAAAAATATTCATAGAATACATATTAACATAAGTATACATATTAACATTCGTTTAGCGTAGTTGTCACTATATCATATTAGAGGTCATAGGTTTATTACCGTACGTGATAACGTAAGGTGACCTAGGAAAGGTCTTAACTAATTTTGGTGTAAAATATTTACATTTTTTGTTTGGTTTCCATTTATAACGAATTGTAAGTTAGTAGAAAATTATATATTTTTTAGTAGTAATATGAAAGTAATTATTTAAAAACAATAAATTTTTACGCGTTCTTCGTGGCGCAGCAGCGCAGCGTCTGATCGTCTGAACGTAATTGTGACGGTTGTGAGTTCTATTCCAACTCAGAATTTATTCTTCCAATTTAGGGTAATTTAATGATCTTCAACCATTGATTGTTTGGCACTTGATTCGGTATAATACGTGTAACGTTTCGATGAATAAAATTAAACGTATTATTATATAGGGATTATAAAGTACCTTTAATAAAACCGAGGCCAGTCGTGGTGCAGCGGCACGAAGTGTGACTGTAAAACCGACTGGATGTGGGTTCGATCCCCACTCGAGGAGATGAAATATTTACTTAAATGTATATTTCCATTTTTTCGCTCTGGTGTCGAGGCTAAGCGCGGCGTTGAGTTCTGCCACTCAACACACAATGCCTTCAGAATTCGGCAGAAATTGGGGAATGGAGTGTCTTACACTAGGTTCCCTCTGCCTACCCTGCTGTGAGCGGGATACAGCGTGAAGCTGATTTATTTAATAAAACCAAGTCAATAACAATTAACCAAGTCATGAAAACTATATAAAATTTTGGGTGTTTTGAACGATGGTCCAATCTAGATAAAGAAAATTAGATTAAGCCTATAAAATTATCCACTCATCGTATCACCGGCTGTGGAAAGTTACCTCACAAAATATAGACAATTGATTATAAAATTTATCAGTAACATAATTTTTTATTATCGAAATCATCGAAGAAAGACAATCGAAATATATATTTTTTCGATGACTTGTTTATTAACTTTTGAATAGTCTATTACTGTAAAAATAGTTTGTGATGTCAATTCTGTTAAGGGAAAATCGTTGACAAATACTTATAAGCAACTTTTTCTAGTTTAACACACGGTGCACCTCGCATATAACAGGGTAGGCAGAGGGAACCTAGTGTTAAGACATTCCGTTCTCCACGCATTGTCTAATAATAGACTGCGTGTTGAGTGGCCGAACTTAATATCGCATACTGTCTTCTTAGCAGAGCCAGGAAAATGCAATTTATTCTCAGAGTCGGAACCGAACCCACAATCGTCACTATAAGAAACTTTTTCATATATACCCTAGATACAGTAATAGGATAGGTGTCAAGGTAACCTAGTATCAAGACACTGCGCTCTCCTGTTATTAAATCACTTTCACCATAAAGTTAAAATTAGATCATTCATGTTAGACAAAACAAATGTTCTTAACTACCTTCATCAGGAGATGTAGAAAACAAGAACTAAATATAAACTAAAAAGGCCGCTGTAAACACGACGATTGTGGGTTCGATTCCCACTCGGGGGAATGAAATAACATAATTACGAAAATGAAATAATATATTACTTTAGTCAGCCTACGTCACATGCATGCATTCATTCCATATTGTAAATCGCTTCTAGGTAATGGACACGCGCATTATCTCCCCTTATGTTGTAGACAATTGACCATTATGCCAGCTCCTTCGCGTGCAGAACGTTAGCGCGCCAATGACGCTGGAAGTGGCGGAAATCACATGTCTATAATATATCATCCAAATATATTGTACAGACAATATTTATTATTAAAATGTTTATTTAAAAATTATTTAGTTTCGTATAGTAAAATGCGTCAAAGACTAAAGACTAAATTTTCGTACTTCTTTAAGCCGCAAAGTAGCGAAAAAGGCAATACCCTTTCGCCAATACAAATTGGCTAAGTTCTCTTAACCCATTTGTGACAGTGTGAAAGTTAATCATAAAAAATCTTTTACTTTTGAGATACTGATTATGTAGTTGTATAAATGAATTTGGAATGAACTTCTATATTGTTCTTTACTACAGTACAGTCGACGAGTTTTGGCCGCCCTGAAATTAGTTCTTTTTTCTTCTTTTGCGTGTGCACTCGGAAAGAAAAAAAATAAAAAAAATCTAAAATTAAATCTGTACAGCCTTCTACGGCTAGCTTCAGGAAGGCCATGTCTCCTTGACCGTACTCTACGTTGCTTCAAATGAGTTTATGGTCGACAAAAATTTAAAATGGAGACTTACTCTTTAAAACTCTATTTCCTTAATATACGCCAGAAATATAATAACAAACAAACATATTTTGCTGTCGATTTTAGCTAAAGTGACATTTCATTATTTATGTTGTAAACAGGTGTAAGATACAATGTGGTTGTTGCTCTGTGGTGTTACTAACCTCTCTGTTTACACCGCAATACAAATAGCCCGAGGTGATAAACTAATAGTATTTCGATATTTTGACGTGACGTCTTGAACATGCCTAAAGCCATGTCAAAATTGGTTAAGCCATTTTGAAAAAGGCCAGAGTAGAAAATATTCGAATATAGGTATTATGCTTTTTCCCAAAAAGCAGAGTACGCAGATGGTACACAGTGGTAATATTCTACTAGAAAGAGGGAAAAAAAATTATCATCAACCTGTTCTTATTCACTCGCGCAGAGGAAATAAAAGTACTAATTAATTATAATTTTAATGTTTGTGTTGAGGTCGGTCGTGGCGCAGAGGCACAAAATGTGACTATAAAATCGAGTAGTTGTGGGTTCGATCCCCACTCGAGGAAATGAAATATTTGTTTACATTTATATTTTCATTTTCTTCGCTTTAGTGTCGAGGCAAGGAGCGGCGATGAGTTCCTCCACTCAGCACGCAATGTCTCCAGAATTCGGTGGAAAGTGGGGAACAGAGTGTCTTAACACTAGGTTCCCTCTACCTACCCTGCTGTGTGCGGGATACAGCGTGAAGCGGATTTCATTTTTTTAATTTAATTTAATTTTACTTTAATGTTTTATAATAAACCAATAACCAATATAAGTAACCAACGTGTCAATAAATCAAGTAAAAAAATCATCGAAATTTGACCTAAAAAAAATAACATAGTTTAGATAGTCAAGACAAAAAACTAAATCACCTACGACTTCTTAGTAACTTACTCGTTCTTTTAAGACCCCTCAGACCTTTGCAATATGAATTATGAACGTTATATAGAGGAAGTGCTCACTTAGGTCATTTGCCGCGTCCTTGAACATTATTGCCATTATTTTATTATATCTAAAAGACTTGTTAAAACATATATTTCTGTGTCGCTTATTTTTTTTAAATATTATTTTATTAATATAATTAGAATTTCTAAAATATTTCTTATAAAATCTGATTGTAAACGGTGGAATTAATTAAAAAAAAAAAAATTAAATTAGCTTCACGCTGTATCCCGCACACAGCAGGGTAGGCAGAGGGAACCTAGTGTTAAGACACTCCGTTCCCCACTTTCTGCCGAATTCTGGTGGCATTGCGTGTTGAGTGGCAGAACTCAACGCCGCGCTTAACCTCGACACCAGAGCGAAGAAATGGAAATATAAATTTAAGTAAATATTTCATCTCCTCGAGTGGGGATCGAACCCACAACCAGTCGGTTTTGCAGCCACACCTCGTGCCGCTGCGCCACGACCGGAAATTAATTATTTTCACAAATGCCTAAATTGTTAATTTAAAAAAGAACTCTTGCGATAAATAAACATAATATGACATTATTAGTAGCTTCACTATCTTGATACGATTCTGATATTTGCTCGGGTCAAATGATAAAAAAATATTAATCAATACTTATGATGTTTGACGGACTTATAAACAAATTTAAAGGCAGATTTAATATTATAGCAACGGTGCAGTGGACTCCGTTCCCCACTTTCTGCCAAATTCTGGACTGTAAAACCGACTGGTTGTGGGTTCGATCCCCACTCGAGGAAATGAAATATTTACTTAAATATATATTTCCATTTCTTCGCTCTGGTGTCGAGGCAAAGTGCGGCGTTGAATTCTGCCACTCAGCACGCAATGCCTCCAGAATTCGGCAGAAAGTGTGGAACGGAGTGTCTTAACACTAGGTTCCCTCTGCCTACCCTGCTGTGTGCGGGATACAGCGTGAAGCTGATTTTTATAAAAATTTAAAATAATTTTCTGTTGCCCAATTTTTTGAGACAGATCTCGGCGTCGGGTTCCGCAACAACTCCCATCGCGTCTAAAAAAACATTTTCTACTATCTACTTTAACAGACTATGTCAGCGTTATCAATTCATATAAATGTGCATATGTATGTATATGTATATTTACCTAGATACGTAGTATAAATAATTGATTATAAGTTATATTAAATGAATTTTAAGAACCAACTGTATTAATTTAATTTACTTAATAGATTGTGACTTTTAAAATGTATAAAACACTTTTTGTTATTCGGAAGTAATTACAAATAATTACAGCTATATAGTTAACGTATAACATACCACTTGGCACTTACACTTAAGTACTGTATAAGTATAAATTTAAGCATTTAGTAACCCCCTTCCCCCTTGGTGATATGTGGTTTTAGAATAACTCCCTCACTCAAAATCACGTTTAGGTTTTAGTATCTACAAAAATCTTGGATTTTTTAGAATATGATGTTTAATAAAATACAGGTATGTAGTATTATCTAATTTTATTCTAGAAGATTAAGGACCATGATAAAAACTATTAAAAAAAGTTTTAGATTGGAATCTATTTTTGTGAAGTTTACACGAATTTTAGATAGCATTCACATCAGATGTTGTAAAGATATAAAAAAATCGAATGATCTATAATACATACAATATTGAGAGAGTCAGTTTTATCGCCTTGGCCGCAATTAGTTGGGAGGGAATATTAGTAAATATAAGATTACAGTAAAAATATCACCTTGAAAGCTCTAACTGCCTGAAATGTTGAGACGTCACCTTGACTTGTAATAACATAATATGAACGGTTTTATTTAGCGAGTCTGGAGTTTACGTTCTTAGATGTGTACAAAAACATTTAATAATACTATGTTACATTACTCGTATGTACCTATGGCAAATATTATATGTATTTAATTTAAAAAAACAAACAAGAGATTATGAAGTTAGTGCCTTTAATGGTTTTTTTTTCTTTATTTTTAATCGAAGCAGATCGTTGAATTCGAGCACTTAAAACGATAGGTATGTTTCGGATTCGGGCAAAAAAACCGATAACGAAGTGCCTTAATTTTTTTAGTCTGTAAGATTCCGCTCTGCCAATGCTGATACGGAAAAAATCAAAGAATAAAATAAATTAAAAAAAACCACTGATCATCATATTTGTAACTTTAACTTTCATTAAATATATACATACGGTAATGCTTAAAATGCTTTGCGATTTGGGTACCGCTATCTGGTATCTTTTGAATGCTTATCTACTAAGGTCATTCCGTATTTCATAATTTGATTTAAATAAAATTATAAAGTATAGTTCTTTTTATAGAACTAAAATCGATATTTATATTGTAGTAGATGTAATAGTGATTTTATTTATTTCAGGTGGTGAATCACTCCAGAAAACTTTAGTGACAAGGAGACTCAGATAAAAAGTTAAACTTTTAAATAAGTCTTTAAAACACGGAGTGTCATAACACTAAGTAGTGAAGCCACTTACCTAAAAGTAAAGACTTAGTAAATATTAGAAAAGCCCTCACTGTTTCAATTTATATACAAAGATTATATAACCGATTTCCTAACATGTAAAGATAAAAAAAGTATTATAGTACTTTATAAAAAGGTAATTTATAAAAAAAAACAAATCAGAATTTACATTATTTTAATCAAAATATTGTTTTATAGCATTCATAACATATATTATCTGTCGATTACTTTGTAACAATCTAGAAATTTCTTTACAACTTTACTATCCGCCTATACGTATTTGCATGTATTAAAACATCTAGATTTTTTATTAAAAAAAAATAAAAGGAAATATCTCACACTTTCGAATTCAGTCTGTCTATTTTCATGTTTATTTATGGACTGAGGTCACGGAAAGAAGCTACTTTCGTCACAAAAGTCACCTTCGCAAGAGAGACGAATGATTTGACTAATTGTCCACACCAGTCATTTGTTCTGTTTATAGATCACCAGTCAGTTATTTATATTCATATAATAATATAGGTAATATTATTAAGTTTTAAGACGTTGTGCATCTTCATACATAGCTTCCGCAGTATCCGCAGTGTCATTCCGAATAATAGAATAGAATATTAACTCACAAGTCACAACTACAGAACAGATACAATTTAACTGCAACTTGAAGAAACAGTATCTATTTAAATTAAAATGTCTTTTTTTCAGCATAAGTAAGCGCTAAGAGAAACAAGGAGTGATATCAGTTGTCCCTCAAAAAGACAGTGTCGATATCGATCTCCGTCCAGAAGTTTACATAGAAAGCATGAGGACACTGAGGAGGCTGTATGAAGATGTTCACGACATGGATGAGGTGAAAGAGGTATAGAGACTCTAGCGTTAGGGCTCCGTCCTCTCTGGCTACCCCACGAAGGACTAGCTTGACGCTAAAATGTCTCTATAGGTTTATATATTGTAAGTATCCCCTAATTACTCGGGGGAGACCTCGGTTGACCTTCGAAAACACAGTATCAAAGATACTGAAGGAAGGTCACGTAAAAAGTATGAGGACCCCCCGAAGGGCATGTATGAAGAGGTTGATGAAAGTGGACGAGATGAAAGAGGTATGTAGAGACCGTAGCGTTCGACGCTCCGATCTCTCTGACTACCCCGCTAGGGATAAAGCGTGAAGCTAGTTTAGTTTAGTTCTTATCCTGTAATTAATGCAATAAATCAGCAATGTCAATGGTGGACGACTTGTTAACCGTACTGTAACAGTGTTTAACAGGAGCATCCACATTTTGAACAGCATTAGCATAAATCAGTACAATAAAAGTGGACACAGTGTACTCAACGATAAGCCACCGTGGCACAAAAGCAAATAATAGATAACAACCGATACGATAGTGAACTATTGTTATTATAAATTATGTCTGGCTTTTGGTTAAATAAATAAATTATTTTAATCGTGTTCTATGTGTTGTATTTGGATTTCCGACAAAGTTTCGAGGCATTCGATTCAATTTTGTCGAACCCACAACCGTCGCCTTTACAATGCAATAAGTTGTTAATTTCAATATAATTAGTTAAAAAAAACTATTTTTTATATTCTCATATTAATTACGCTTTCTGAGGGGATGGGTAAAGGAAGCCTGATGATATTATATGATTATAAGTGGAATATAATGGAATCCATCCATTTTGGAACAGCAAAACTAGGTTAGAAAAATATATGTAGACATAAATCATCAATTATAAAAATATTTAAGTCAGACGTTACTTAATTTTTCAGTATGGCATACAAGAAATCATAATAATGCACGTTACACGTGCATGTAAACGCGATGGATTTGTGGGTTCCATACCCACTAGAGGAAATTTAATATTTCCCAGATTCCTCCTTCCTACCCTGTAATGGCCTTATTGAATAAATAATATTTCATTTGTTATTTCACAATAAAACATTCACTAAATATGGCTTACTTTTTGAGAATACACAGATAACTAGTACAAAATTTTCAATTTCAGTTATATTTTACTTTAACACATAAATAAATTGATCAGTAAAAATATTTCAACTCCTCATTCAAGAAAGCCTTGATTGCAGTCTATTTTTAGACATTTGATAGTACAAAAGTCTTAATATAGAACACAATTAATTGGGTTTATTGTTGGATATTCTATACGATTTCGCTGATTCACTCGTCCACAGCTGCTGCTGGTATGATGAATTATAACTATGATAAGTACTTCTAAAATATATATTGTTTAAAAAATATAACTTATATGTATATTTAATATTATAAAAATGATTTTAACAATATGTAACAATTACATTTTAGTTAATATAGAATATGTTGGATACTAAGGTGAGCTGACTTCTAGAAAAATATAGCACAATCAATGATTATTAGTGTTTATTAATCATTTTGATTCTCTTTCTTTATACTGACTTTTAAAAAAATCATTTTCCACTTTGAAAATTACAGGATATTCTAAAGATTAATTCCTATATAACGTATGCACATATATGTAAGCGGATTTACCAGTATGAGTCTCCATTTGAATTTATAATATTATATTGGGTTCAATTCTGGTGAGGGGAAAAACAGCGTGACCTGCATATTTTTCGCTTAAGGAAAACTAATTTGTCCTAGATAACCAGTTTTTTTTAAATGAAATATTTTTCCTTATTACATCTGAATAAATTGAATATATTTCTTATTTGTTATTCTTCATCTAGTGTCCTGCACGCGTTTTAGCCCCTGTGGACTATACGGCTATCTTATACATTTTTCTTATATTAAGGTATTATAAATACAAGCCTTTCTCTTCAATCATTCTGTCTTATATGGAAAACTAAAACTACTAAAATATGTAGTGTAATTTGAAAGATTAAAGCGTGCATGGATGTAAAACTATACTATCTACTTGTAACCAATTTAATAATAGAGATATTTCCCACACGACGAAGTTTTTCCTGTTATTATAAAATATCTCGGTGAAATTATAAATTATTAAAAAAAAGGAAATTTCGTTTTAGATAATACAAGCTAATGTGTTTAATCACGAAAACACAGAAACGAGTCTGATGTAAAGTATATAAGTTTTATAATAACATATCAACATTTCAAATATATCACGCATCATTTCATAATTTAATCATTATTGGTTCAAAATCAATGAGGAGGAGATCAAGGAGGTCATTATATGACATATTAACTAGAAACTAGGAAGTATAGCTCCTTCAAGGCACACGACATTGACTTTCATCGGATTATCTCTCGTTATCTTATCAAATCCGCTATCACTCGGACTTACGACGTAATTCCTATCTTGTGATAAAGCGGTCATGTGCCCGACAAATTGTGAACTGTAAAAATTCTTTGTATATAGATATAAATAATATTTTAAACATTTATAAGTAAGTAAGTTACTTATAAATTATGGTAAAAAGATGCGCTGCGTTGAGTTTCGTCACACAATGTAACACGCAATGTCTCAAAATTGGCAAAAAGTGAGTAATGGAGTGTTAACACTAGCTTCCTTACGATGATTTTGTTAAAAAGCCTGTTCAATAGCGGCTCAATGGAACAGGAAATTTTATTATTTTCACAATCTGAAACGTATAAAAATTTTTATGTATTTATAAAAATGTGTAGGTACGTACACATAGTAATATATATTTTTATATAGAATTTACCTTAAATGCTATTATATTTATGTGTTTCAAGCGATAAAACCATAATAAAAGATGTGAAGTTAAAATTATACACCATTGTGGCGGAGTTGAAAGGTGTCACTGTAGACATGATGATAATGGACACAATTCCCATAAGAAATTAGGACGTTATAATTAAAATTTGAACCTACACCAGTCTTATTTCAAGCTAGGACATTTATCAAAGTCCTAAATAGTAAAACTAAACGTATACGCCTCAGGAAACTGGTTAGTGCTGTGTAACAGGAAACGAATAAAATTACTTATTCGATATTATCTTGCATCTGATATTGCATACTGCAATTGCACTTAACATACCTTCGTGCCTCCGTAAATTACTTTTGAAGAAAAGAGGTGTTTTTCATGAATTGTAAAACGCTACATAATTTAACTTGTAATGTTTACTTCAAATAGATTTTTATTATGTACCGTCTGTACGACAATGTTTAGACATTTTTTTAAATAGGCAGATTAATATAAAATATTCTAATTTTTTTTCAGATAATTTATACATATTATCAATTTACAAATAAAATAGATGAAAAAAACCTTAGAATCATTATGATCCTATTTTTACAGCCATATTGATTGAGATTAAAAATAGGAACAATGTTACCATAATTATTCCCCATATTTTGAAAAAATGGAGCACACATACTTTCTTTTGCGTAGCAATGTGGACTAATGGAAGCTAATGTCAAAACATATGAGTGATGGAATTTAAGTTTTAATTAATATTGAAGTAATCGCACCAAAGGTAAATAGTTATTTTTCAACATTTTTAAAGTATTATTCCACACTTAGGAAAGAAAAATACTTATTTAGAAAACGTATAAAAATTTGAACGCAGCGGAACTCGAACCCGCGCCTCCTGGTCGGTTTCCACGAGGCGCGGGTTCGAGTCCCGCTGCGTTCAAAATTTTTATACGTTTTCTAAATAAGTAAATAGTTTTTTTCCGGTTGAAAAGATTTATTTAAAAAGCAACAACTGAAATGTATTATATAAACAACATGATTTCAACGAAAACAAAACATTTTTAATAATCTAAAGTTAATTATTATCGTGTTATAAGGAGATTATGATGTAGCTCCAAAACAAAAGATTTACATTAGCGACATGTATGTATGTACGATAATAATGACTAAGATAAATAATTATATTAATGTATTTTTGTTTGATGTTTAAGTGTATTTAAACTATACTTTTTCTTGAACATTTTTTTTTATTTCCACGCTGTATCCCGCATATAGTAGGGTAGGCACAGGGAACCTGGAAACTTAGTGTTAAGGCACTCCGTTCCCATTAAAACTCATGACGTCGAATTCTGTCGGTAGAGAGAAAATAAAAATATACATATAATTTTTTATTCCCCTGACTTTATTTTTTACCTGATAAGCAATGATAATGGTTGAGGTCTTATTTTTATTTCCTGCTCATATAAGTTAATAATTTAGTTAGTTTTATAATAAAAGAATACTTTGGGCAGCAGCCAGCATCCAGTCCCTAAATTTCTTCGCGATATCGACTCGGAAACACTATATAATCTTTAGATTTTTACGACCATACGGAACTATTAATTGCACGTTGCAGTGAGTAGCATAAAAACGACAGTAATTAACTACTTAATTAATAATTATATTTTCATTATTTGAGAATATTTGAGAACTTCATTATTGACTTTTTATGTCTATTTATTAATTCACTTGTATATGATTTTAAGGCAAAAAAACTCTCTCTAAGGCCATTTGGACGACTAAAATTTTTTCAAAATTTTTAGCTACACGCTAAATTTGCACATAGCAGGATCGGCACCGGGAACCAGGGATCATAGTGAAGATAAAAATTGTGGAGTGGGTACCAGATTATACTGGAGTGGGCAAGAACTAAACTAACCGATCCCAACCTTCCCTCTCTCCCCTACCCATTATTATGTCTATGAATATATTAAGTATCTTCCATCCATCCGTATTCTTTTCCTCGCTCTGGTAACAAGACAAAGGACGGCGAGTCGTCGATTTCCACCACTCAACACGCGACAATTGAGAGTAGAATAAGGAAACCGAGTGTCTCAGCACTAAATTCCCTCGTCTCGTTCTATATGCGGTATACAGCGTAACGCTTAAAACAAGTAATTACTATTTTAACCTAGTTACAATTATATTATAACATTGAAAAAGTATAAGTCTATTTATCCTACCATTATAAACTAAGTGCTTCTATGTGGAAAGTCATTGTAGGGACACTTGAAAGTGCTTATATTATAATCTATAAATAATCACTTGCTCAAGTGGCAGTGCAATGTAGGTGACATTTTACATACAATTGCAAGGCAAGAGTGAATAAAATTGCATGTAAAATATTAAAATATTAGAAAATTTATATTATTTACTAATTTGTTTTATTTTCATATAACAGGGTAAACAGAAAGAATCACTCCACTTTTTGCCTACCTATAGAGTGTAAATGACGGAACCCAACGCCGCACATTATAGTCTTAAGTTATCTAGGGAAGTGGAAAAGACACACCAAATTAAATCAGCTTCATGCTGTACCCGCACACAACAGGGTAGGCAGAGGGAACCTACAGTTAAGACACACCGTTCCACAAATTAAAATATAAATATATCCATAATCATTGATTCTGTGGCCCCTATTACATCCATTTACATACTGTATTTGCATTGCAATATCATATTATATTTAATATTGCAATGCAAATACAGTAAGTATGTAAAAAATTATGATTATATTAGACAGCTTTTTAAAAATTCCATTATATAAAACAAATACACCAAAATTATCTACTAAAACAACTATTATTGCAAGTGCAAAGCAATAACTAGACAATTAGAGTAAAACCTAATTAGTCTATAAAATAAAGTGTTATTAATCTGTGGCTTAAGATATGTAGATTATATAGGATTAACAGCACTTGTGTTTGAGGGCTTGATAAGTCATGTTTTTTAAAAAACTAACATATCTTAGCAACAATCTATGTCAATGAAAATGTTTTTTTTATATTTTTAAGCTGTGCCCATTGGCAGATAGTACCTAGCATCAAGACTCTCACTCTGTTCTCTGCTTTTCTGTCTGTAAAAGATCACTTATATTGACATCCCTTTGCACTATACTGGTCAACATTGTATATTTGTATATTTAATAATATACAAATATACAGTATTTGTGGAATAAAGTGTTTTTAAATTGATTTGATTTTGTTATTCAGGTGCAAAACTCAATGCCATGCTTTATCATCAAGAGTATGGAAGTGACAAGATTATATTATCATTCTGTATTAAAAAAGAATAAGTTAAATACTTGTGAAGATACCACAGTTAATTTATATTTATCCATTTAAATGTGGAAAAAAAATATAATTTGAATTAGGTATATAATCTATTTTTCTTACTATTAACTCACATATTTCTCATTTATTTATTTATGTTTCAGGCCAGTCGTGACACAAGTTCAATATCCACTCGAGGCAGGAAATATTAATTGCATATTGAGTTCCGCCACTCAATACGCAATGCCTCCAGAATTCGGTGGAAAGTGAGGAATGGAGTGTCATAACACTAGGTTCCCTCTGTCTACCCTGCTGTGAGGGCAATACAGCCTGAGGCTGACTTAAAATTTTTATAATCTATGGACTACTTCTCATAGTCTAGTTTAGTTTTAACACTGCATAAGTTACATTAATTACTTGGAATTAGTGCATGACTAATAAGCGAATATAATTGAAAAATGTTTCTTGACTCATAAAAAACCTTATCCATCCAATTAATAATTTTAAATACATTAAAAGAGTGTCAAGAAAAGGAAATAAATATATATATATATATATTTTCTTGTAATTCTGTCAAGTTATTACTTGACTACAATGGTGATAGACTAATGAATTAATGCTCTTCTAACATATTACTGTATTAATATTAAAAACAAGTGTCTGTATGTTAATATTTTAAATATTATAAGCTACAAAGTAATCAATATAATAAAATATAATATATTATATAATAAATTTATTTTATAGATATATTTAATTTTTATATACACTTTACACAACTAGAACATTAGTGTTTAATTTTTACATGTTTTGTCTCAATGAAACCCTTTTAGTGTTATAAAAGTTTCACATTAATTAATAATACTATTAAGATTTAATAATAATAAAATACTATCAAAAAAAGTATATCACAATATTTATAAATTACTTTTTATATGATTCTTAAATGGTATTATTAAACACATTCTTTTTAGCAGTCATTAACATATCATACTTGGTTTTTAATATACAATAACATTAATTATAATTATAAATTTTAATAAAGATTTTTGTAATAAGCATTGAACTGTTTGTATTTATTCACTTTGTTTGATAATGAGTGATTAAAAATGTGTCAATAGTCCACATTTAAAATGTTACAAATGTCACAATTTAATGGTATCAAAATATTTATTTTATGATTAATTAATTTACAATATAATGCATTTTCATTATAATGTATTTTTCATTCATTTCATATTATTTTATTTTATCAAAATTAACAATACTGATAGAATATTCTAGAAATTGATAATCTCAATAATCAATAGTACCTTTACATTTGAATTTAATTAAAAATTTATGTAAAAGTTTTTCGTTTGCAATAATTTATAGTTAAACTGAAATAAATATCAATTCGATATCATTGTGAGTGGGAAAAAGTGCAATCTGTGTCAGTTTCATGTTTAATGCAATTTACTACGGAATAGAAAGTACGCATTGAAAATATTATATACTTGTTGCAAACTTACCAACGTATTCTGATATCCCAGTCCGGACTCATCGTCAGACGTTTCATCCTTTTTAATCGGCTCCTTCATGTCTGTTAAGCAATATTATCAAAAAAAAAACACTCAAAACAAAAAACAACTTATGATTCAAAACATAAAGAATAGTCACTTGCGCGCGAACTTGTTTAGGTTTATTTTTTTTAAAACAAAAAACCGGCGTTGGCATACGTCCGTACGTGTACAACCTCATTCATGGCCCAGCTAGTGTATATTAGATGATTATTTAATTGAATAAACGCGATTTCATGCAAATTGCTCGCAAGTCGCGTACAGGGCACGTCTCTAGACGTTCAAATAATAAGCCGTCCAGTGACCGACTGACACTCGGTTGACGAATGTATTTGTATACTAGCTAGCGAGTAGCGACGTCGCACCGCGAACTGTGAGTCGGTGACAGTATATTTTATTCAACGTCTTTACAGTGTAAAGTTTACGCTTTTACCACCTTAATTATTATTAATTATTTTTTATTTGTTAAATATTAATAAATACGTTGTATAACAAAGAGGGAAAAAAATATATAGTATATACTTACCAACCAGTTTTAAAATTTAAATTAATCGCTAATGTGCAGTGGCCTTTACATCAGGGTTCATTATACCTACAATAATTATTATTTTGTAAGTTAGCCATGAACTAGAGTTGATCAAGTATGTATCCAATCTACATAATTTAATCGGTATCAATAAAGTATATTCTAAGGATGATCTACACAATTAACCATGATAGTCGCTATTTTATATAATTAAATAATATTGTGATTATTGTTCCGTTTGACATGCCTCTGTTTGTTTAATATATGCTTATCTGTGATAAGATTTATTATAAAAAGCATACTTATATAAATAAAGATAAAAATATATTATTGATATTTCAATTAATTTAACTCGTAATTAACCTACGTATAATAATCTAAAGTTTTAGCTTAGTTTCCTTTTTTTATAAATATAAAAAAGGGACCACCACCAAGGAACCTTGCAAAAAGGAAGTTAACCACCAAAAGAATACTAATTTATAATTATGACTCCATTGTTTTCATGTATTTTAACAATTTTGCTGTAAGATAATATTAATATTTTTTAATTACAATTTGATTACGTTTTATTTTAGTATGATCATTCTAATTAGTCAGATACAATTAAATAATCAATAAACAAAGCAACGGTATAATGTATAACATACGTATATATTAGGGTTGTCTGATGAACGGTATTGAATGGGGCAGATTACTTAAGAAATATGTATCTTTGGTCTTTGGCTATTTGCAGCGATGTATGTATGCTAGATACAAAGCATGATGGTCAGTACCGCAACAATGATATCATTGCTGTACCTACTTATTGTTACTCCGTGAAGCTAAAAAAACCGTAAAATGTAATGATCGGTAATCTGTACATTGAAGATATAAAAAAAAATATTATTGAAGGTCTCAATTAATATAATAGATATGGACATTGTCCTGGAAACATCGGATTAGCAAGCACCTTGCAAAATATATACACGTAATATCTTATTATACCCCCCCGTTCCCCTGATGATATATCGTGATTTTTGCCGAAACCCCATCCGTTCGGGATATAGACGCCCCTTTATTGAATTGGTTGAAATTTTAGCTATCAGTGTACCGATTTCGATAACGATAATTTTATTAGTTCACAAATGTAATTCAGATGTAATAATTGTGTAGTCCAAGCGGGCTAAGCCATGGCCACTATTAAAGTTATAAATCGGTGATAATTTTCCCAAGGACATTATATTAGTTATTACTAACATTAACAATAAGGAGTCACTTCAAAAGTGCATTTGAGACACTTATATATCAAGAGTGTATTTAAGCTGCAACTTTTATATTCGCGCGTACAGCATTCCACAGAACTAAATCTAATCAAGTAGACAGTCTGAGATAACATCTAAGTTTATTTTAAACACATTTTTTTTTCTAAAAGCGTAAATGAATCCACCACCAGTTTACTTGGGCACACGCCAAATATACCACAATGAATATTTTTATTTATTTACAAATTGAACATAAGTTGCTCTCTCAAAACTTAGTGAATGAAACATAATAAATATTTTTATACTTTTATATTATACACGACCGTGACAACTAAACCAAAGAGAATAAAAGAGTAACAATTGCTTAAACAAACGCCATTCATGCCATTGTCTCGTCATTCTACTCTTGTAACACTAATAATTTAACATAATATATATTGAAAATTGTAACAATTCAGTTTTTTTTTAAACATATTGTATTAGTGTGT
The DNA here is from genome assembly GCA_021202915.1 of Heliconius himera. NCBI lineage: Eukaryota > Metazoa > Arthropoda > Insecta > Lepidoptera > Nymphalidae > Heliconius > Heliconius himera. The sequence goes on from JAJHJA010000214.1 coordinate 408,077, forward strand.
TACCTCGATGTCGTTGGTTATTGTCAGTTCAAATTTGAAGGTATGTCTGCATTTATAAGGGTTAAAACTTGGTTTAGTGCGAGGTAGACTAGCCTATAGGGAGGTTCTGTATCAATTTCAGGATTTTAGCTCAACGGGAATTACAAACTATAAAAACTGTATTGCTTAATATATATATACACATAAACCTGGCAGATTAAAAAAAACCGGTGAAGTGTTAGTCGAATTCGTCCGCTGAGAGTTTCGTAATAATTTAAGAATTGTAGGTTAATGGGATGAGAAGACGAGAAGTTTAACTTATAATAATTGACAAAATGAAGTAGAAGTTGATTTTTTTGTATGAAATACCGATAAATGTTCTCATTTCGGATATTTTTCTTTATTTGTAAGTTTTATAACTGTAGATTCACGGGAAGTACCTTATAGGTTTTGATTACGCGGCGAATTTCGTACAAATTGCAGCAAAACCGATACATAAATACTTTTGATTATGTGAAATTGATTAGATTCGGCGTAAAGCTAATTTGATTTGATTACATTGACTTAGAAGCGTTTTCTGTACTGTAAGGGACTGTAGTCTTGAATGTTTGATATTGATTTCAATTTGATGCCTCTTCACGATCTCCAGATTCTCGTTGTTTAAATCGTTAAGACAGGCGGGCAGATGGACTATAAAATGATCCTATAAGTTTTCCGATTTTTCCTTTTGAGGTACGGAACCCTAAAAAAGAATGTAATAACAATAGGCGTGTCTATCTAAGCGACGGTAATAGTATCTGCACAGTATTGTGTTAAAGAACACCGCAATATTTAAAAAACTGTTTTTAACTTAAAGATAGTAAAATATAAAAATGTTAAGGACTATTAATGTGTTAAAATTAGGAGTATATATTGTAAAACGCATCTATGCCTTGCTGCAGCCTCTGTAGCATGCAGTGCACCGAGGGAGAATGAAGCGCAGGGTGCCAACATCAACCAAAATAAGTAGTATACCTAACGTTCCGTTTCGTGGCATTTTTTAAAGAAAAAAATTGAGCGATCAATGACATTCTTTTTATAAACTTTTTGTCATCGATGTTTGTGTAGCTAAAGCTTAAATTATAGTCACGTTTTAGTAGATATCTATTAAAAACCTATAGTTGAACATTTTAACTATATTATTTATTGCACTAGCAATGAAAGAAACAAAGAAAATAAAGTTACAGAAATGAGTTTAACAAAGGTGGACATATCTCTAAAAGAGATTTCTTCCTGTGTTATAAAGTTTTTGTTTCCTTTTCTTTCCTAAGTGTGAAATAAGACTTAATTTTTTTTATTGTTGTTTAATAAATAGCATTCTCTGTTGCCAGACGATAATTCTTAGTAATTATCTTTGGGTAGCGAAAATTTGTAAAGATGCTGACAGCATAAATAAGTTGTAACAAGCGTATAAAAATTTCGACGTAGCTTGATGAGAACGTATGGCTTAGTGGTCAGAGCGCCTGGTCGGTTTCCAGGAGGCTTGGGTTCGAGTCCCGCTACGTTCAAATTTTACGTTTTCTAAATAAGAATAAAAAATGTAACATAAGTATGATATATTAAAAAAAAACATATACCTACATACGTATATATACGTACATGCATACATATATATCAGGGATTCCCAACCTTTTCTTGATCAAGGACCACTTATACCATTCGTGCGAGCAGAGACCACTATGTAGGTATAATAAAAATAAACTGTAATAATCAAACGAACAAATTTTAAATAAATACTTAATAGGAACTTAAGAATTACCAATATATTACGAGAAACTTCTGTAATTCCCCGCCAGACCATCGTGACGCAGTGGCACAAGCGTGTGACTTTAAATACTACTGCACTCTAAACACTCGGAGGAATGAATAATTTTTTATTAATATTTTCATTTCGATCTGGGAACTAACAATTGAATTCATATTGATGAATTCAATTGTTATACATTGAACATTTGTGAATAAGTGAATATTTTCCTATGCATTTGCTTTACTAACATCATATTTTTATCTTTCACAAGTGCCTTTAATTTAATTTTACGTAACGACAATTAAAGTTTGTGAATAAAAGTTTATTTTCAAAAATGAGTATATCCATATCCATATGCTTAAAATTGCGCTGAACTAAAATTTTGCCTCTAACTTTAAAGGGTTGTAATTATATGAGAGAAAGATTAAGTCGTGGAAAGAACAAGATTTGGGTTAGAGACGGAAATAATATCAATCAGAGAAGGCCTACAATTAGGTAAGTAATGAGTGGGGGAAGACATTGATAAAATATGTAAATTGTATGATTCATTAATAGCTTTAAATAGGTTAGTTCTAGAATCATTTTTTAACAGGCACGTATTTAAGTCACCCATATAAATTCAGTACTCATACTGATTCTTGTGGCAACGTAACATAAGTAAAATAAAATAAAAAAATCAGTTTCACGCTGTATCCTGCACAGAGCAGGGTATGCAGAGGGAGCCTAGTGTTAAGACACTCCGTTCCCCACTTTCTGCCGAATTCTGGAGGCATTGCGTGTTGAGTGGCAGAACTCAACGCCGCGCTTAGCCTCGACACTAGAGCGAAGAAATGGAAGTTTAAATTTAAGTAAATATTTCATCTCCTCGAGTGGGGATCGAACACACAACCAGTCGGTTTTACAGTCACACTTAGTGCCGCTGCGCCACGACTGGCCTCACATAACATAACATAAGTCACTTACTAATAATTTAAAATCTGCATTCAACGTCAACTAACGTTACCGGACAGAATTTTAAAATTATGCGCCATTTCTATAGAAACTCTTCAGTTATAGTTTGTCCGAAGCAGTTAATAAATGCATCAATTTTCTTTATTTCATTAACTTATATTGAGACCGGGTTATATAAACAAATCTGCCACGCAGTTTCATCAGCTTGTGATTAGGTACAAACCGCGAGCTTTGGATTCGTGTAACCTCACTTATTGTACTCACACTGTACCAACTTTATCTCACTTTTAGTAAAAAAATAAAATAAAACAAGTAAAGTAAAACAGACGATATGTTCATTATTTATTTTACACAATACAAAATCACAACAAACATTACAATAATTTATATGCGATGCACTAGCTAAAATTGCTTTAATTAATTTAATATAATAATTTGTATTATATCATACATATTTATATGTATTTGTCGAGAACGAACGTAAATCGAATAATCACAAATACTTAATTTTCCTATTAATTTATCATCAGGTGTAAGTAGTTATAAACTTGATTATAATTAGATTTTTAGAGTTAGTGCAATAATCAAAATTTCACATAAAGATTACACAGTATATAAAATAATTTACTAGGTTTTAAATTTTTAGTGCATATATTATTAACATACTAGGACCTAAAAGGCGGAGACAGATCCGTCCGTAGTACAGAGTATATAGATATGTATTATTGTTAAAGGATATAAAGAATTTGCGCTTCCTCTACAGAATATAATAATATATTTTGTCAAAAAACAGCATCAAACATTGTATTTGAAGGTATCTTGTAGTACAGTCGTTTTTTCAATTAGTTACTATCCTACCTTCGACAGGCCCGGACTTCGCGCGGCACTTACAATATCTATACTAATGTGGTGTTATAATGTAGTTTTTAAACTAAAGTAAACAAGGCGAGCCATTTCCACGTCAGTTAATCGTCTGATTTTTTTAACCGCAAAAGCTGTTGAGCTAAATCTATTTGCCAATCCATCGATATGAGGTCCCCATTGTAATTTAGAGTCAATGGTGATACCGAGAAATATCGTACATACGACAGGATCCACGGCTTCACCATTCAAGAGTACATAAGCTTTAACAATTTTTATGTTAGGTGTTCCGAAGATTATACATTTAGTTTTTTTACTATTTAATAGTAAGTTATTAACACTAAACCAATGTACTACTTTCGATAGAGCATTGTTTACATCGTCATATATTTTGTCGTCGTTTTATTTTAAAAATCAATGAAGTATCATCAGCAAACAATACTACATCATGGTTCTTTCCCACTAAGAATGGAAAATTATTTATATATATATTAAAACAGAAAAGGACCAAGAATAGACTCTTGTGGGATCCCCATACTGACAAATGATCCAGGAGATTTCTTGCCATTCACATCAATCCTCTGAACCCTGTTAGCTAAATAAGAGGTCAGAAGATTGAGTGCACGTCCTCGTATGCCGTAATGGTGTAGCTTCATGACCAAGTGCTGAACGCAATCAAAGGTCTCAGAACACGCCAAGAGCATCCTGCAATCCTCCCAAGCCTCATATATACTCTCTATAAGTCCTATACCAGCATCAGTAATCGAGCGACCTTTAGTAAAGCCATTTAGTATGTCAATGGCATAAATAATAACTACAAAGCTGTATGAATTTGGAATTCCTAACCAAAGAGGAAAAATTTGTGATTAAAGTGACCAGTACGAAAAAACGCCATTTTTATATGTAAGGACTTATATTAAAACACGAACGCAATTTAGAGTTTGTAATAAAACAATTATATAAGTAATACACAGTACAATAAATCCTTTAGAGTTACCGATACCCAATAAAAAAAATTCGCAGAACTGAAAAAGTTGGAGGCCTGCACTCTAAGTAGTCCAAAGCATCGTATATCGTGAGCCGGAAGTGACAATCTGTAATAAATATATGTATAGACTTTAAACTGAAATCATATAAAAGAGTTAATGTCAAACAAAAATATTAGTAAGTAGGCCAAAGTAGGAACGAGAGGTACTCGTATAACAGAGAAATATCTATATAATCTGTATTATTATTTAAATATCTATATATCTTTTAGGTCTCAGTTTTTTAGAAAAGTGTTTTTTTTAAAGCATTTTTTTCGTAACTGTGGAAAAACAATTAAAAAATGTAAAAAAAATCTCAGCCTGCTTAGATTTAATAATTATAATTTATAATATTTATAAATAATACATAATTTAAAAATGTAAAGATAATAAAAACCGTTACCATTTTTGCATAAGAGAAGCTGTTTTCCTAGAATAATTCTAATATTTTCAAATTCAACTAAAGCCATTTCAGCAAGTGCATCGCATATAATCAATTGTGAACTTTCTAGTAGGGCTTTTACAATGGGTGACAGCACAGAAAGAGGCGTGATCTGTAAAATTTTTAATATAATTATAAACATTTGTTGTTAGATTCATACTTAAATATAAAGATAAAAAAATCTTAATATTAAAAGAGACACTAATTATGAAAAAAATAAATATTTTAGAATTAGCTTACATTTCTTAATACATCCGTGTTCAAAAAATTATTAGAAATGAAAATAATATTTTTCAAACAACATGCCACAATATTATAGAACATCTAAAACAGAACATTCATTTCGTGCGTTCAACAACAATATTTAACTAAAGCGAAAATACATTTTCTTCTATATATTTTAGGTAACTATCGTTGTTTTTGTAAGCATATGTAGAGGTCGTTCTTCAAGCACTGACCATACCATGACCTAGAAGTTCTATTACAAAGAAATATAATGTAAAAAAAAAATCAACTTCACGCTGTATCCCGCACACAGCAGGGTAGGCAGAGGGAACCTAGTGTTAAGACACTCCGTGTTGAGTGGCAGAGCTCAACGCCGCGCTTAGCCTCAACACCAGAGCGAAGAAATGGAAATATAAATTTTAGTAAATATTTCATCTCCTCGAGTGGGGATCGAACCCACGACCAGTCAGTTATACAGTCACATTTCGTGCCGCTACGCCACGACTGACCTCAATACGCGATATTTTGGTAATTGATGTGAAAATATCTATTTTATATTGTTAGCGCACTAAATGCGTATTATGATTCCATTCCATAGATAAATCAAATCGCGCCACTACTGGCCTCTTAATCTTTTTTAGATGTTTACTAATTACTAATTACATATTTCCCTATATACTTACAAATATTTTGAGTATTTTGCTGTTGTCACGCATATTATCTAATAAATGTTTGTAAATAAGCAAATGTTTTGTTATAATTTCCGCTTTCACATCGTTTGTTATATCTGCTGCTTTAATCTGTATTTCTAAAGATGTTCTTATGCGCTCCATTGTGGAACGAAATAAATCAAATGTTACTATTGAAGGCACTTTATTTAAACAGGCTGATAAGATAATGTTATTGAAGCAAATCGCTGAAAAGCTTAAAAGATTGGTTGCTGAATACCATACTCGAAAAGTTGTGTAGATGATGTTCAGTAAAATTTGTGAGTACAAAAAATAAAGCGACTGGGCTTCCAATGGAATTTGTGACATCGACAATAATCTATTTATTGTTTGAATTCTACTACAATAATCCAGAAAATAGGACTCTCCTATAAACAAAGTGAAAAGTAAAAGGGCAAAACATTCTAGTACTAAATATTTTTCGAAAATGTTATTAGAAAATACATTGGTAAATATTATAAGTCCCAACATGACACACACATTTGCAATATTATACGTTAAACAATACAACTTAACGAAGTATATGAATGATTTAGGCTTGTTCATGTTATGGTAAGAACCAAAAAGTATTCTTAATATCATTACATATTTTACAGACCGCAATTTGTAACATAAAGCTTGCAATATTCGAATAATGAATGCTTCCATTTTGACGCGACTACTGTTGCTGCCAGAATGTTGTCACCAAGTTGGAAAGATACGAATGTGCTTTTATTTATATTAAACAATCCAAATGAAAGGATATAATTAATAAGATATACATAAATGATGTCGTGTTTAATATACCTAAAAACAGAGATAACAACAATGTAACCATTTTTGTACTAATTATTAATTTTAATATATATTTTTTTAATTTATGATAGATACACATCCTAATGTAAAACAATAAAAAAAGTTATCTATGCACTGAACCAAAAAACATTAAGGCAATTAAACCTTATCTATCTTTTACATGATGAAATAGTAAAAACTGTTGGTATTACAGCATTACTTTCCTTTAGATGCTTATCACTATTATCAATAATTTTCATTGTGCGTAACAACACATTTTTAGCGAATTAATTTTTTTTACATAAATATGGAATAGTTCATAGACGCCACTTCAATAAAATTATACATCACAGCAAAATTTCAGCTTTACACGCTGGTTTTAAAAACGTAATTTTTTGTTAAAGATACCAACTTGAGGAGAACAACCAATTTACGTCAAAACGTCATTCATTAATTGTTTATTTTTAGCTGATTTTGTTATCTTACGAATTGGATTTAAATATTGTTTGTGTTAAATTTCACGGTCGGGTAAACGAAATAAATAGATTTTAAATTGGGATTGCGTATTAAAAGGTTTATTAGGGAATAAGTATGTACAGTTTTTATGAATGTATTTTTTTCTATTCAAATAGGAAGACATATTTGTTTTTTGTTATACGGCTATGAAACCCTAAAAATGTAATTTAAGGTCTTATTGCGGAAATGCTAACTTAAGTTTTTAAGGCTTACTACAAAAATATAATCTTTTGTTTTAGTTCATAATGTATAAAGTAAATATTAATTAATTTGTAAAAATCTAAATGTAAATAAATTTGTAAAAATCTCCCTACAGCGATGCTAACAACGTAAATAAGTAGATACAAGCGTATAAAAATTTCGACGTACATTGATAAAAACTTATGGCTTAGTGGTCAGAAGTAGTCAGAACGCCTGGTCGATTTCAATGATGCGCGGGTTCTAGTCCCCCTACGTTTAAACTTTTATACATTTTCTAAATAAGTAAACGGGTACAACTTTGGGAGCTTACTAAAGTTTAGTATCCTAAGTAATAAATTTAGTATTTTTTGAATATGGGTTTTATAAAAAACATATATTTTCAATCCTGAATCATATTATTATTATTAATTGACGCCATAAGCACGTATTTATTGCAACAGTTTTTTGTTTAACTACGGCTACACTTGTACGTTCTACGGCAGGTACAAGTTTGGTACTAAACTTTCAGAGGAAATAAAATGTGACGAAATTATGAAATTAAATCCAAGTAAATATTAAAAACAGAAAGAATCCTTTTTGGATTTAAGTCAAACAAATGAAATTTACTTTTATTTAGGCACCTAAGTACTTAAATGAGACCAATCGTGGCGCAGCGGCACGAAGTGTTACTGTAAAATCGACTGGTTGTGGGTTCGATTGCCACTTGAGAAGATGAAATATTTACTTAAATTTATATTTTCATTTCTTCGCTCTAGTGTCGAGGCTAAGCGCGGCGTTGAGTTCGGCCATTCCACATGCAATGCCTCCAGAATTCGGCAGAAAGTGGGGAACGGAGTGTCTTAACACTAGGTTCCCTCTGCCTACCCTGCTGTGTGCGGGGTACAGCGTGAAGCTAATTTATTTATTTATTTAAGTACTTAAATGAAACTAAATTTTTAGTAGTGAGGCCAGTCGTTCACAAAGTGTGACTGGTTGTGGGTTTGATCTCCACTAGATTCCCTGTGTCTACTCTGCTGTGTGCGGTATACAGCGTAAAGCTGATTGAATTTATTTATTTTAAAATCTTAGTGATGTTAATGTCATCTATCGACGTTTGTCGATATAAATAAAAGTGAACTATAAAATTTAAAACAAGATTTATCGATATTTATCGAAAAAATAAATAAACAAGACAAAAATAAACAAAAAATTCAAAACCTAGTTACCTAGTACAATTACTGTTTTGTAGACGATAAATAGACTTATCGATAAAACAAGAAATCAAATACTGACAGTGGAAATTTTTGAAAAAGTATGGCCCAACTCAAGATATATAGTTATAGTTCAGCCGAGGCTGTAACGTCCTCGGTGGTTAGACCGAGTTCGGTTCCTAAGCTAGCGCGCAACGTGGCCATATCATCTCAGGCGACGCTCTTGGAGCTTATCCGCTACGTCATCAACAGTAGAAGACTTTGGTATCCCTGTATGCCTCCATCAAAGTTCTGAGAGAGAAAACGGCGTCTAAAGTGCCCAATACCGGCTGAAATCCATATTGAGCGGCGCCTGACATCGATCATGCGCTCCAAGAGCTTCATGATATGACTCATAAACTTAATGTCCCTATAACTACCACAATCTTGAATGCTCCCCTTACCTTGGAGTAATGAAGCTAAGCCGCCACTTTGGTAAGTATGAGCATCAAGAGGGCCCAACGATTTTCACGCTTTTATGCGTCGAAGGCAATTCCGAGTTTCGTCAAGGGATATTGGGGCTATAAGTCCGAGGCTAAACCTGGAGTATGTCTTCATTAGAGTATGATTGCTGCACGTCCTCCCTTAGAAACGACAGTTGTTCAGCAGCAGTTTCTCTATTAGTAAATAGGTTAATTAATTTTGGCACTTTCCGATTTTTTTCTTTATTTTTTTTGTATGTTCTCACTTTATGTCAAATTTCATAAATGTTGGTTATATAGGTTTTGATAACCCTACAGGATAACATAACAAATTTCATAGAAAATGTAGCAAAAACTGATGTATAAATGCTCGCAAGTATCTTTTAATTCTTCTTTGACTTAGAAGCTTGATTTTTTCTGCTCCTAGGGAACGTAGATCTGAGTATTTGAACCCACGATCTGGCGCGTTTACAGCCGCAGGCTTGTAATTTAACTTCTCTATATTATATATTTTTTTCATCAAAAAATATTTTTCTGTTCTTGATCTTGACCAAAACGCACAAATATTTCTTATATTGGTCACTTTGGTGTAATTGCAAACCTTGATATTTTTTACGACACAGTGTGTTCGGAGTGAAAGTTTATTATTGTTTACAGACAAGGTCAAATCTGGCAAAAAATGTGATAATCTCAATTCATTAATAAAAAAAATGAATTCTTCTTCTACTTAACAAATCACAAGTTTCTTAATTTATGTATATTTATTATTCTGTAGAGCATAGATGGATAAATATAACATTTGTGTTTAATACTATTCTGTTGTCCTGTGTAAGGAGAATCAAATCTGTTGGTAGTAAATTATATATATTTGATTAAAATCGTCAGTCCAGGTGCAGGGGCACAAAGTGTGACTGTAAATGCGACTGGTTGTGCGTTCGATCTCTATTTGAGGAAATAAAATATATAAATTTATATTTTCATTTCTTCTCTCTGAAGTCGAGCCAAGGAGCTGTGTTGAGTCTACATCGACATCGACTCAACACGCAGTGCCTTAAGAATTTAGTGGAAAGTGGAAGAGAAGTCTAAAGTTAAAGTTATAGCCTCTACATTAAAAAATATATTAAATATAACTATTTTTTAGGTAGTATTTAACGTAACTATTTTATTTATTTATTAGATACGTAACAGCTGAGTCTTGATCCTGTAACAAATATTAAGTTTTGAGATTAAATAAAACAAAACATAACGCCACTATAATTTATTTAAAAAAATAAAAATAAATATTAAATTGGTCAAAATTAAATAACAAAAAATATTTCCTGTTGACAGATAAGAACTAACAATTTAATCTCAAATTGACAATAACTATGTTTTATCCTTATTAGGTTTTCTAAGAAACTCTCGTTAAATATTTATAGTTTATACAGTTTTATTATACATATCTAATAATAACTAAGACTATACGCTAACCAAATTCTTATGCAAAAATAATAGTGAATAGCGAACACGAAACGTGCCCAAGGTTCTTAAGGACCCTAGACCCCATATTTATAAACCACTCTCAACTTTAAGATCGATCGAGATTTAATAATCTATGAATGAAAACAGCACCTCAAGATCGATCTCAGAGATATCAATAATAAGCTTTATTGTTGAGAGCTATTTGTAAATCCAGGCCTGGGATTAAAACCAGGCAATTGAGTCATAGAAGATACCAACATAGCCTAATCTTTCAAAAAAAACCAATTTAATAATGAATTATATATATTTATTTATATTTTTCCACTTTAGGTATATAATTAAGTTTCGTATGTGCGTTAAGAGTCTATCCACACTCAGTACGACTCATAGAACACAGCTAGGATATTCCCCTGGAAGTGTGGAAATAACATAATAACTTCTCCTATATATTCTTTTATATAATATGCAATCATATAAAAAATATCTATTCATTAATCTAAAACAATAACGAATATATTTTTAATATTGATTATTCTAAAAGCAATTAAATAATAATCATTTTCAATAAATATTACATTATAGGAATACAGATTATATACAATATTAATTCACAGAGTACAAGTAGTTAATACACAGATTATAAATAATACAACAGGTAAGAACTTAATGAGAAATATATAAATAGTTAAATATTAACATACTACTGAAATTGTCAGTTTACTTAAAATTGAATGAAACATTTAATATTATTATTTTTCAAAAGCAATAAAAACTTTAAGTGTTAAATTAATCAAGCGATGGCATTACTAACTATTTTTTATTATTAACTTTTCTTTGAACGTTTTCCTTAATCTATTTCCACCAATAAACATAATGTTTTAAATGAGATTTAAACGAAATTGCTTGTTACTCGTAGTATGTTTTGTTAATTCTATTTTATTATAGTTTATTTTTAAATAATGTTTACATATAAAAAAAAACATTGCACTGACAGTTTCAACTAGAAGTAGAACAATAACAATAGAACTATAAGTATATTGAACTTTTCTACGTATATCTAATACCCACTTAAAATATAAAATACAATCTGTACACAGGATGGAAGTGTCAGCACCACTTTAAACGAAACCACAGTTTTTAACTACTCTAAATAGACCTAATACAATAAAAAAAATCCCAAAAATGAATAAGATATTTTTTCAAACAAAATAAATAATAAAATTATTGTTGTAATATAAAACGCCATTTGTCAAAAACGACGCACGCACACATAAACCTATCAAAGGGAAACCGCCACATACATCTCATTCCGAAATCGAGTCGTAGGTATTGACGGCAAAGTTCAAAGTTGATTAACTTTAGTAATATTTTTCTAGGAGTATGTGTTTACGTAAACGGTATGGGTTTGAAATATTTTACCCTATATGCTGTTCCCGTAAAAGGAGCGCTGGCACTTCCACCCTGTATAATAAGCATATTATTTCTATACTATATAAAAAGTACCTACATGAGTGAGCGATTTAGAAAATTATAACTTCATCAAAACTATCTATTTATAAATTATAAATGACTTATTCGGTATGTATTTAAAGGAATTTGAGTACACATTTAGTGCGCTAACAAATAAAAAGATATTTTTTATATCAAATATCTAAAAATGGCGCAGGGCTACAAGCGTGCCACTGAGACGCGACAGGTTGTGGGTTCGTTTCCAACCCGAGAAAATGAAATATTTATTTTTTTCATTTCTTCGCTTTGCTAGTTCTGCTTTATGTAAAGATAAGTGTTTATTTTATCTTAAAAAAATACGTAAAGAATTTGTATAATTATTTAAATTTTATGATTGATTTTAAGTAAACTTGAAATAAAATATAAATAAATTATCCCTAAAAACAAGTCCGAATCCCAAATAGTAATAAATATTTTATTAACTGTTTTTTCTGACTCACTTACAATTAAAAAAAACTAGTAAAATCTCAATCTTGAGTCAGTTAATACTTTAATTTTTTATTTCTTTTTTTATCTCCCACACTAATTATTATTTTGCATATAATTTTTGTCATTATTGAAATGTTAAAATAGTGTGTACACAATAAACGAGTACAAAAACACATTGAAATGTGAGCTTTTTAAAAAAAAAAAGAAATAAAAGATAAATAATAGCTAAATTAGACATTGATTGTACTTTACTACATTTAGTATGAAAATGTCCTCTAAGACATTTTGCTCTCCCATTTTTTACTTTTAAATCTAATTCCCAAAATATTGCTTTTTAATACATTTTTTTTTATAACTGAATGAATCATACAATATTTATTGATTTTGAACAATCAGATGTACTGTGCAAATTGGATCCAATATGTAGCGTTCAGTACTGCGAAAAGTAAAGGGAAGAAAACGCGTGAGAAACGATCGATGCTGACCGCGCGCATACGAGCTTTGGCCGCTTCCGCTGGCTCCTGTTGACATAGAAAAACATTTTTTTAATTTCATGTTATAGAAGCGGAATAGCCAGGAGAGGCAGAGGGAATCCAAGCCTGTATTTATAAATCGCTCTCAAGCTTGAGATCGTTCTTGTGTTTTCATTCATGGATATACTTATAATTTATGCATAAAAACGGCATTTCAAGATTGATCTCAGCTAAGAGAGCGAGAGAGCGAGAGATCTCAGCAGGGTAGACAGAGGGTGTCTAATGTTAAGACACACCGTTCCCCATATTCCAACGAATTCTGGAGCTATTGCGTGTTGAGTGATGGAACTCAACGCCACGCTTTGCCTGACCAGAGCAAAGAAATAAAAATATTAAATATTTCATTTCGAACCTATAACTGTGGATTAAGATTCTTGTAATACCATTTAGGTACCATTTAGATGCTGCATGGTTGCTGCATGGCTGCTGGATTAAATACTGGTGCAATATTATTTACTAAAGGAGAATAAGTAAATAAAAAAAGCCGGTGTGGCACACGGGTTCAAGACTTAGCGACGGTTATTGGTTCGATTCCTACTCGGGGAAATGTAATATTTAATATTTTCATTTCTTTGCTCTTACAACGATGCAAAGGCGGTGTTGAGTTCTGCCAAGCAATGCCTCAAGAATTCTGTGGAAAATGTCTTAATGGGGATCGGAGTGTCTTTGCACTAGTTTCCCAGGTTCCCTCTTCCGATTCTGCTATATGCAGAATACAGTGTGAAGCTAAAGAAAAAAAATATATAACTTAATATACTATCATATATGTATATAATTATTATACAACTTTTACTGAATCAGATCAGTTCAAACTTTTTCATTTTCATTTAGTTTCGTTTTAGAACCTAAGGATTTATATAAAAATACGTTATTCTTGCACTAATTCCTAGTGTAGTCTTAATAAATTGTTGCAAAAACAGTAGCAAAATATTATCATCGTATCTGTATATTAAATGAGTGAAAAACTAAACTTATCACCGTCCTAAATATATTTGACAAGTTAATCCTTCTCAAATCCCTGTTGATGGATTTCGCAAATAATTTCTTATTGTTTTCTTTTAATTCCTTGACACAGATTTTTGAATGGAAAAATTTTAGTATTCTGATAAAAATAAATGGAAAGTAGCGTGATGAAGTCTATTCGATACCGGATGGAGTCTACATAATCCTTAAGTCGTGGTACAGTTAAAATTTCACTGATGGCCATTGATTCAAATATTTTTTTTATTTTAGATTATGGAGAATTTACAACTCAATGCGTTGAAAAATTAGGCGGAAAGTGAGGAACGGTGTGACTTAACACTACATTCCCTCTGTCTGTGATCTCTATGCGGGATAAAGCATGAAACAAGAAAAATACATCATAAAACTTTATCTCCCACGGTTAAGCCATAGAGAACGGAGCGCTAAACGCTACGGTACCTAACTCATACTTTGAATATCATTTTATCCTCTCGTTTTTAATCTCATATCTAAAATCAAACAAGATATCTATGTTAAATTGTTGTTGTCATTTCGCTCTTGTTGTAGGTAAATGCTTCCTCAATCGGTCCAGTTAGTCCGATGACCGATAAATAAATAGAAATCTTACATAGATACGCTACAACTTTGCTCACTTCTTGTTTGATAAAATGGAAAATTACAAATAAACAAATTACTTTAATTTAAATATTCATAAGAAATAACATTTTTGAAAGGTTAACAGATAAGAGGTGCTCCTGGTTGTATAATATTTAAGTGTTAACTGATTGCTCTCGGACTGTAGCTTATTGTACACATAGTAGGGTTTCACCAGGACTCGGCTCTTAGTCCGTCCTTATTCCATGTAGTGTTCGATACTGTCTAGTCTCATATCCATTGATGAGAACAGACTGATGCTGGAGCGTAAAGTGAACCTCTGGAGGGGTTCGCTTGAGAACGGCGGTCTTAAACTAAATGTGTCGAAGCCCAAGTACATGGGCTGCGGGACCCCGGATTCAAACACTATCCTTATCGTATTAAAGCAGAAATAGTTAAATATATGTACATTGTACTACAAAAACAGTCAATTTCATTATATTTTCACCGTACATCTATCTTTTATATACGGTGATATGTGTGTTTTTATGTGATATTTCACCGTTTTTTATTTGACAAACATATTAAAACTTGTGAATGAATGATATTGTATCATCCATTTTATGAAGATAAGTTTTGGCTTTTAGCGTGTAATTTGGACATTTATTTTTAGAGAAAATATAAAATTAAAATAATTTAACGCTCTGTTTACGGCCGCAAGCATAGGCTCGATCCCCGCAGGGGGCGGCCTTCCCGCTGAAAACATCCTCAAACAGCCACGTAGTGCTTGCATTTTCTCAGAATTATGAAAAAATATTGAATGTATAAATAATATAACCAATCTGTTGGCAAATGTAGCATAATAAAATAATGGCGATTTTTCCATTTCTTCGCTCTTGTGTCGAGACAAAGCGCGGCGTTGAGTTCCACCATTCAAATTACAAGAAATTTCTCACCTTAGGTTTGCCACCTCTATCATCTAGTATAATATTGACCAAGCAGTACTCCATTAGCGCCATGAACACGAAACTAGAAACAAAAGTTTAAAAATATAATTTTCAAATTAGTAAAAGAAAGTGGAACAGAGAATAAAGAAAATAAGTATTTTTTCTATCATATAGTATAGTATAGTATAGTATAAGCGTTCGACTGTAAACGCGAAGGCTGTGGGTTCGATTTCCACTCGTGGGAATGAAATCGCTCTGATAAGTATTCTGCGGAAAGTAGGGTACGTAAATGTCTTAATGAAGAACGGAGTATCTTAGCACTAGGTTCCCTCTGCCTATGCTATATATATGCCGGACACAGCGTGATGATAAAAAAATTATGTTACAATTTTTTGAGTTGTGTAATTAAAAAAGTTATTAAATATATTTTAATTTACTATTCAGTAAAATTTGTAAAAAAAAGAAAAATAGGTTGTATAACATGTTGTATATTTATTACATACACTTGGGTTTAGCTATAAAATCTTTTATAGCTAGTAATTGTAGAGATAAAACTGTAATTTAAAATAGAGTAGTTGATATATGATTTTTTCGCTTCACGCTGTATTCTGCACATAGCTGAGTATGTAGACGAAACTAGAGAACCTAGTGTTGAGACACTCCTTTCCCTAACAAGACATTTCCGTTCCTCACTTTTCGCCGATTTCTTGAGACATTGTGATAAAACATCTTAGTGTGTAAAGTGTAAAGGGCTTCTATATTATAGAAAAAGAAAATCATTTTTAAGAATCTGGTTATATATACCTATATACGAAGTATTATATTATATGTTTTAAATTTTTGCACATTTTCGGCATTTAATAATGCAGTCAAAGATACTCTAGTGTAAAAAGATTGCCAGTTGCCCAGAACACTCCCCATGATAAATGTGGTAGAGAACGCACAAGGAGGACACGTCTCTACGCAAAGCCAAAGCGGCCAGCCTTTCATAGATGATTGGATCCCCAACGATTCGAACGACTCTACGTTGTATGCGATCAAATCGATCAAGGAGGGGAGAAAAAACTATAAAACATATACTCACACAGTACAAACCGACATAAATGCGTCCACCGCCTTCAAATAGGATACAGGTGGAAGTTGCGCTTGAGATTTAGCGTGTTGAGTGGACAGCGTGAGGAGTGACGTCACGCCGAGAGTGACCCTCGCGGGCGCCGCGTCCGGCTTGATCCAGAACGATACCCACTAGACGGTGTAAATAGGAATATATTAGTTTTGCTTTTTATTTGGCTATTTCGATGTTGTGTGTTGTTGTACCTATTAGTTTAGGTCAACAAAAATGTGCATAAAGGGAAACTAATGCGGCAGCTTGAAATAATTTAAACTTTTGTCCCAAGCTAGAATCGAATCCACAATCACCACATGTAAAATCAGAAACACTCTAATAGCAATAACCGTTAATTCAAAATACATGTTTTTTTAGTTCTTCTCTGTTTCTATATTCAAAATTAAGGGTAATATCACGTTTATTATATATTTCTTGACGAACCAGAGTGGAATTTAACTGCACTGTTCCTTGTATAATATTTGGCTAGACCAAGATCAGAAAAAATATGTTTTTCAGCCTTCTCCTCGAAAATGTTTCTAGATACGCTCATGAAAAGAACTGCAATCATAATTATAGACCCTAAAGGGTTCCGTGATACGGTCACTTTATATGATTAAACATTTAAATAAAAAATCAGCTTCACGCTGTATCCCGCACACAGCAGGGTAAGACACTCCGTTCCCCACTTTCTGCCGAATTCTGGAGGCATTGCGTGTTGAGTGGCAGAACTCAACGCCGCACTTAACCTCGACACCAGAGCGAAGAAATTTAAATATAAATTTAAGTAAATATTTCATTTCTTCGAGTGGGGATCGAACCCACAACCAGTCGGTTTTACAGTCACACTTCGTGCCGCTGCGCCACGACTGTCCTCTAATGGATCAAACATTTCTTTTTTTAAAACCAATTAATTTAATACAAAATAAATGCGGTTACATCCATTGTAATTTATTGCAATAAATACATAATAAAGTCACGTTTGAGGTTTCCCGGTAACTGGTAACTTGCCATGCGACTGTACAGATACAAATGGACTATATGTAATCTTGTGGTTTATAAGAAATGATTTATTTTGACGTTTAGCTGGTACTACTAAATATGAAGAAAAATATGGGTTTAATTTTATATATGCAAATATAGGGTTTGTATTTTTATTATAGTTAGTTATTAATAGATTTATTGATAAATAATTTTTTATCTTACTCATATTACAAATGTCAATGTAGTTATTTAAGGCTAAAATACATACATTCTCACAGAATAATTAAATAACAATAATAATGATCGCCATCAAATTGCTGTAAGTGCGTGCGCTGCAAGAATAGTACAATATATGTCGGTAAGTACGTTGTATGAAAGAAATGTTCTATTTTATTGGTTCTTAAAAAAAAGTCCGCGGTACCGTATATCTATTTCTTATAAATTAGTGACAATAAGATACATATACAGAAAACGTATAAAAAAATGACAATATGTAATGCATTTTATGACAAAAAATAATTGAAAATTCCAAGGTAAGAGTGAAAGTTATTCCATCATCAAAGAAAATTTTATGGAGATAATTTTTTTTTGGCCTTAATTTGGACGTATACTTTTCGAGAAAATGTTAATTTAAAATAATTCAACGCTCCGTTTACAGCTGCCAGCATAGGCACGAGTCCTCCGGGAGGCGCCCTTGCCACCGATTTCGTCCTCGCAAGCAACCATGTAGTGCTTGCACTTTCTCAAAATTATTGAATATATAAATTATATTGATTTTATCATTTATATTGATTCTCTTATGGCAAATGCAGCATAATAAAAGAATTATAAGTGTTATGCGGGCGAAGCCGCGAGTGTGCCGCTAGTTTAATATATAATTTAACTCACAGACATAATAACGATAAGGCAAGTCGGTATGTAGGTATTGAACAAGTGGTAGCCGAGACGACGTTTTAACTTGAAGATCACCTCCAAACACGTGAAGTTACCTGAAAGTTAATAATAATATTTTAAATTTACATCTAAAAAAAAGTACAATCGAATTCATTATCTCCTTTTACAGAATGCGATTAATAAAAATACAAATTGTTATTAATAAATTATGTATAAAAAATAATTAATTAAATAATATAATAACTATGTATATTACAAAATATAATAAAAAACCTTTGAGACAGCTATTTTCACCTAACTGAATACAGAAAAAAGTTTTTTTTCCATCATTTCACCTTAACAATTTAAAATTCGATTTCTAATAATGTTGCCTTGAATCTTACTACAAAAGCAAAGTGAAGATGGTCCTTTAAAACATAAATTAGACTTAAAAGTAAAAGAATCTTGTTAAGCCTGCTACTGTACGATAAAGACATTTTTTTATCTTTTACTAGTAATATATTTTAGTAGTAGATTTACTAATTAAGAGTAGATAGTTTAAAATTTCAATTTTTTTTGTACTGTACAATACTTACATTTATGTTTACTCTTTAAACAGTTTTACAAATAATGGCTAGTATAACAATTTGGGGCGAGGTTGCTTATGGTAATAGAAATGTGAGATTAACTGAGCATCGGCCGGTAATAGTGGATTATAAAAGTAATCTTTCTCGGAATTACTTGATAGCGTTATAATTTGAGTAGATCAAGGTAAAATAATATTAGAAATATATTTTTTTCTTATCCCCGTACACATAGGATCCTGAATACAAAGTGGAAAAGGAAATGCCTTAATAGGAACGGAGTGTCTTAACACTAGATTGCTTCTTCCTACCCAAGTATGTGCGGAATATATCAGCTTCACGCTGTATTCCGCACACAGCAGGGTAGGCAGAGGGAACCTAGTGTTAAGACATTTCGTTCCCCACTTTCTGCCGAATTCTGGAGGCATTGCTTGTTGAGTGACAGAACTCAACGTCGCGCCTTGCCTTAACACCAGAGCGAAGTTATGGAAATATAAATTTAAATAAATATTTCATCCTCTCGAGTGGGGATCGAACCCACAACCAGTCGGTTTTACAGTCACACTTTGTGCACCTGCGACATGACTGGTCTCTGGCGGACTTTGCGTGAAGCTAAAAAAATATCTCCAAATACCAGATTGAAGCCAAAAATAAGTATTACTAAAGATATTCTAACTGTAGATTAGTAAACGTAAGAAAGTTATAAATATAATTTACTTAAATACCTGTAGAATAAACTTGTGTACAGTCAGCAGTTCTGTTCTGAACAAGCTCCAGTTGAGGCAACTCTATGTTCTCATCGACTACTAATGGCACTTCCGGATCCCATTGGAAGATCAGGTCATCTGTTGTATGGGACACTGGAAGGAGATGTAAAATTGTACATTTCAAATTATTAAGTAAAAATAAAACATAAAATTTTTGTATCAGCCGTTGTCGAATATATTTTACTTTATATTTTTAGGATACTTTTTGAGACAAACAGTATAGAATTGACGCCATTTAGATGCACTTCGAACGAGTAAATTATTGCTTTTAAGAAATGATATAATCATTTCTTAAAGCAATAATTTACTCAACAGGCAGTGTCGCCATGCAACAACATCACAACTATTTTTATCTCTTAAATATGATTATTCGAAATTATATTCGTATGTATCGTCCTAAAAACTATAATATTTTGAAAGACAAAAAAATTGAATCTACAATCATCACGTCGGTAGAAATCACACAACCGGTACCACAATACACGAATTTATACAATCAAATCCAAGAGACCTTGGAGCATTATTGAGAAGATGTATTACGGAGCATCATATTGGGCGATGTGATCTTGACATTGAACTGTCTTCCTCATTAGGTAATAGAACATTTTTTTTTCTATAATCTTCTTACATACGTGTTGTTGCTAACGGCTAAAAAATATAGATTTATACCTCAACGTCTATAGGTACATGTATGTAACTCTATCTTCGAAAATATTAAGCTAATGTTAACAATGTTTTCTCTATTATTTTTTTATTAATCTTATGTATGAAAATCATACGTAATCCTTAACGTAACGAAGAACGGACTGTCTTATACTAACTTCCTTCTGCCTACCCCGCTATCTGCGTAAAGCTGATAAAAAAATCCTTAGTGTAAAAGTCAATTTTTCGTTAGGATCAAAAAATCCTTTTATTTACTACTGAGTGATATTGTTTTTTAATCCTATGATGAACTAACCAGAAACACCATCGTAAGATGAACCAAAAGGAAACATAGAAAGTAAAATCTAACTTTGACACAACAACTTCCGAGTTGAAGCAAACCATCAATCAAAAATCTTTAAGTATTCGGAGGTAAAGAAAACGACTCGCACACACTCAACTCAACGGAACTCGACTCAAATAAAGTAAAGTACGTAATGATCTCAAACAAATAACAAGCTTTCAAAAATACCTTCTAGTGGGTCTTACCTATTTATGGCGCTCGATCGGCTTCGCTGGCTTCAAGCATCTCCAGATAAAACGAGCTGACATCACAAGAGACGAGAACACTTGGCCTACATTTAAGGTGCTACTCGACGAATCAATTTTCTGTATCGCCCCACAAACTTTACCCTACGAGAGCTTTCAAATATTTGCAACTGAGGAGGCCATTGTGCGATATTTTTAAAATACTACGAGTACCATATATTTTTATATGTATATTTGCTTTCCATTTCAAAGGTAATGATGCTTTTTGGTATGGAGTGTGCAGTTAATTAAATTGGATTTTAATTATGAATATTTGTGTGTATATGTCGTTTTTTGTAAAAATTTAATAAAATTGAATCAGTTTGATAATTGTTTTCAATTAGTTATATTTATCATGAAAATATCGATTGTCTCTATATGTCTATATAAAGATATCTACTATAAAATGTATTGTTTGAATGTCGACGCAATCGTAGTGCAGTGACGCCTGTGTGACAGTTGCTGTTTTAATGATCACTTGAGGAAATTAGTTACTCTCATTTCCTCGCTCTGGCTGGAGCGCGGTATTGTGTTCCGCCACTCATCGTGTTACTGTGTGTTTTGCTGCATTTTGTATGAAATTTCAAATTTGAGGCCAGTCGTGGCACAGGGGCACAAATTGTGACTGTATAATCGACTTTGTGGGTTCGATCCCCATTCGAGGAAATGAAATATTTATTTACATTTATATTTATATTTCTTCGCTCTGGTGTCGAGACAAAGCGCAGAATTGAGTTCTAGCACTCAACATGCCTCGAGGAAAGTGGGGAACGGAGTATCTTAAGACTAGGTTTCATCTGCCTACTCTGCTACGTGCGGGATACAGCGTGAAGCTGAAAAAAAATTCGCTGCGTTATCATAACTCCTAGGGTATTTCCCCTAGACATTCATTTATGAAAAAAAATGGCTCGAAGGGAAACTTGCATATATAAATAAAGAAAAAAAATTAAAAAAAGTCAAAATATAGGTATTTTATAGAATAAAATCCTTACAAACTTATATTTCGTACAAAATGAGTTCGAATGGGCATTGGAAACTTAAGTTTGTAAATTTTTATGAGGTCCCGCTGACACACAATCCAAATCGCATCAAAAGGAATTGATACGAAAGCCCCGGAGGGTGAGTCCGACTCGCACTTAACCAGTGTTTTTAGTATAGCAGTATAAATTGAATATAAACGAACCGTATTGGTGTTAATTACATTATATATACAAATTCGATTAAGGTGTCCCATGAGTTGTGGTGTGTCACTGTCTGCTTTAAAAAAGACTATTTTAAAACTAATTCATTTAAATTAATTTATTAACAGAATACGTGTAAACTATAAAAAATAATTAGTTTTTTAATTTACGTCGTGAAGATCTAATAAATCATATACATGAAAAAGTCTGATGTACCTATGGAACATTATATAAATCTTTAGAAAGACGAGGTGGCCGAGTGGTTAAGGCGTTGGACTGCTAATCCAATGTGCTCTGCACGCGTGGGTTCGAATCCCATCCTCGTCGAACATTGTTTTTGTAATAAAGAACAATGTCTTCACAAAATCTTAAATTATATTTTTTTTGTAATAATGTTTTTTGAAAAATATAAATTTCGAGCTATTTTAAATATTTTACGGATACAACAAAATTATTTTTTTATATACATATATATTTACATGAAACGCCACTACATATATATATTTTTTTATAAATATTGAATTTCGCCATTCAACACGCAATAATTTAAGGATTTGACTAAGGAAGAGTGTTAATGAGGAACGGAGTGTTTTAATAGGGAACGGAGTGTCTTAAACTAGGTTTTCTATGCCTACCCTACTATGGGCGGGAAACAGTGTAAAGCTAAAAAAATATTCGAATTTATAATATTACTTACTATTAATTGCTTACTAAAGCAATTTTCGTAAACTCCGCACCAGATTACTGCTCTCAAAAAAGTGTACACTAATAAATGCTCCACCACACGAACTGCATCTTTTACATATTAATGTGTGATTTTGCTCAGCCAGCTATAAAATGAAAGAGCAAAGTTACAAGAACAAACACTACGGTTGTGGAGCTATGGTAATATTGAAAATCTAGAGCATTTTCCTGAGTTTGAATAAAAAATTAATTATAATGTCTTTTATTTTAAGGCAGTATTAAATCTATTAAATAATTAATTATTTTTGTAAAAGAAGTAATTAATTTAGTGATTCCAAATTAGAAATTTCGTTAGCTACTAAAATAATTTCCGCATATTTTTAAAATATTGCGTGTTATCGTAGATTTTTTTGCAAATTTTCTAGTACGTTGAGATGGTACATAAATTGAAAAAAAATAAAAATAAAATTATTTTAACTACTATGAAATCATAAAATTTGAATCTATAATTATAGTTTTTATCAAATACATACCGATTGGACTACTTATTTCGAATTTGAACCGATTAGAAGCAACTCTACATAATTATAATTACCAAAGCCTACAAAAACCATTCCAAAAGCCATACTTCTAAAGAAACTTAAAGTGCCCTCAAATATTAAAGTTCACGTCATTGAACTTGAAGACTCGAGGACTTGTAACCTTGCTAAGTAGATCGTAATATCGATGGTAATAGATTGTTCTATATATAGGTTAATCCGTAGTTTAAGAGGGTGTAGAGGCTCTCGCCGCCACTGAGAGTTCTTGAGACGACACTGACACAGACGGTCTAATTTTGTTCTCTTTCATAATTTTATGAATATTAATTTGTTATATATAGGTAGTTTCTTAACTTAGATTTAGATATGTGTATAGGAAAACTTGAGTACAACTAGTGAAGTTTGAAATGCTAGAAAAAAATATTTAATAATATAAAAATTATGAAAATAGTATTTTTTACTTATTGCTATCAGAACAAATAGAGAGAGAAAACTTGTTATTGGGCATTTATTAACGCAACAGGGTCCTAAAAAATGATAACTTTAATTTTTGTTTTTAAAAATTCATTACGTCAATTTGAGAAACGGCTTAACCGATTTAAATGCAGTTTTCATTGTTGTATTTTGGCAAACTTCCCTTTACATTTGGTGCTTGGTTTATGTCAATCAGTTCACAAATAAAATTGCATACGACAATATTGCTACAAAATTAGTGTTTTATTGAATTGGCTGAGACTTGAGCTATATAATATTATTAGATCACGACAGTAATATAGATGAGAAAATAAATAATTGTATAACACAAGCAGGTGAAGCCGCGAGCGGACCCCTAGCTTATATTTTTAAATGTATTTTTTATATTTAGAATCTAGAGCACATTTTTAATTGGAAACGACACAATTTTAACTATTTCTTTTCATATAATATCAAACTTTATAACGAAAAGCTGAGGGCCTCTTCACCTATTTAAAAGTAAGCTTTAACTATTGAAATAATAAATTATTTAATTGACATACTTAAGTACACTCGAAGTTGAGCGATATTGCCACTTTATTTATACAGGAGTTACTTTTTAGCTTCACATTGTATGCAGCCTCATAATAGGGTAGGTAGAGAAAACCTAGTGTTCAAGCTCCCAGAGGGAATCGAATCCTTAACCGTTCCGTTCACAGTGTAACACTGAGCAACGATGCCACGACGACCCACCACCACACCACGATGTTTTTACCTGTAGTTTTTTCCACCCTCCTGTGGCATTCCTCGCTTGGAAAACGCAATTATATATTTATTAAACTGGTTTAACCGATTGTCTCTGTATAGAGCCTAAGTCGGGTCTCTTATGGAGGTTGTCATTTCTTGTCGTGTGCATCCCAGTATCAGCTTGATCCATTTGATTGCATACAACATAGAGCCGTTCGAATTATTAGGGATCCAATAATCTGTGCAAGGCTGAATCACTTTGGCTTTGCGTAGACACGCCTTTTCTTTGTGCGTTCTCTACTGCATTTATCATGAGGAGTATTCAAGAACTCTTTGACCTGATACCTGCCACTGAATCCATCTCTATAATCTAGATACATAGGATAGCACTTCACTACTGTGTGGTTTCGCAGGAACTTTCTTTCGAGCGCTGCGCGACACGCGGCTGATGCTGAGCCTGAGATTCCAGGCAGAGACAGCATAAGTCAAAAAGCGTATCTATTTAAATATTTTAAAAGTTTACCGCAAAGCACCTGTGGCTACTCTGGAGTTACACGGGTGCGTGGGCGGTCGCGTTTAAAAATATGTTTGAAGAGCACTTATAGCGACTTCTAATATGATTTTTTTATTTAGGTTTTTATGATTTCATGTCATAACGTATACCTATGTTTTTTCTATAGAGTGGAATATAGTATGAGAATCACGGACAACTTCTTTTTATAACATTTATCACGGTTTTAAAATAATACAAACGCCATTAAAAGAATTAATGAAAGTAGAATGCTGTGAAGATGAGATATATTATTAGAATATGCTAAGTCAGTTTAGTTGGCTGAATCTGTAATGAAGGAATACACAGAATAGCACTTAGGTATTCCATGAGAACGAAGAAGAAGAGTGCCCAGTGGTTTGGACACGTTGAAATAAATTCTGAAGCAAAAGAATGGCATAAAAGATTTACTACCTCGGTTAACCCTGGAGAACAGTCAGTCAATGGTTCTGGAGGGTTGTCACATAATAATATGTTAAAATCGACAAATATACCAATACTACTACTTTGTAAACAGCCTAAATAATTAAATAATAGATTTGAATGAGAATTCGTTTGTTTTGTTTTATTCAAAAGTGATAATTTTTTCAGCAATCTTGTTTTGTAGGATAAAGTTTATGCAAAAATTTTAGCGAGAAGAATGCAAGAGAGATCCGAAAGGTTGCAGTAGGAAGCCCAAGCAGGATAGACCTGGAATATGGCGTAAGGATGAGATCCTTTCCCTTCGCATGATCACGGAAAAATTCTTGGTCATTAACCAAAAAATTTTCTGCGATTTTGTGGACTTGGAAAAGCCATTTGACAGAGTTGTGAGAACGAAATCATGGGAGATACTACCCCGGTACAATGTAAGCGGACCTTTGCTGCAGGCTGTAAGGTCTCTTTACAGCATCGGTTCCCAACCAGTGGTCCGTGGACTAGTAGTGGTCCGCAGCAGCTAAAATATGGTCCGCGAATGATTTAAAATTTTGGTGTTTGAGCAAAGTCACAGTTAACTTGTTTCCTCAGTAAAACATAAAATATTTTGACATTTAAATTTAATATACTTTGAAATACATCAGTCAGATTTTTTTTTACTTTTCAATAAAAAATTTTGTTGAGTCCTCAACCACGACTGGCCTCTTTTTTCATTTTTTTAACATTTTTTTTGTCCGTTTTCAATTTTCCGTTGATTTCTGTAATATGATGTAAGAGCAATTATGATCTAACGTAAATATAATTTACTAGTGGGCGCGCGCAGCTTCGCCCGCTTATTTGCATCCTTAGGGGTGAATTCTAAGAAAAACCATGAAACACGTGTTCAATAAAATATTTTTAACAGTCTGAATTGAAATTTTTATGAAAATCAGTGGCGGTTTAAAGATTTTTCCAAATAAACTTTTAACCCCTTATTTGAACCCTCCTTAGGGTTCAAATAAGGGGTTAAAATTTTATTCACCCCTTGGTGAATTCTAAAAAAACCATGAAACATGTGTTCAGTGAAATATTTTTAAGAGTCTGAATTTCAAATTTTATAAAAATCGGTGCCGATTTAAAAAAAAATCATATTTATTTTCACACTTTATGGTAAAAAATTTTCAAAATCCTTTCTTAGTGGTTGTCCAGATTATGAAAATAAACATCTGTCCAAATTTCACGTTTCTACGCACAGCGGTTACGGCTGTGCGTGCGCCTTACCTCAGTCAGTCAGGTACATGTCCTTTTATATATATAGATTGTATCTTTTTCCTTTCTTTATTCTTTAATATAATTATTTTTTTAGTATATAAAAATAAAAATAAATATCAAAGGCTATCTTTAGGACATAAACATATTTTATTGATAAGATTTTATTGTAGATATTTTCAAGATATACAATAATTCTATTAAGGGCAAAGGTTTAACTCCGTTATCTAACATGCAATGTCCAAACGCCATCTAATGTACAATATGTTCTCATAATGTAATACCTTCTTATATTTTCCAGGCCAATCGTGGCGCGGGGGCATAAACTATGACTGTAAACGCGGCTGGTTGTGGGTTCGATCCCCACTCGAGAAACTAAAATATTTATTTAAATTTATATTTCCATTTCTTCGCCCTGGTGTAGAGGCAAAGCGCGGCATAGAGTTCCGCAACTCAACACGCAATGCCTTCTAAATTCGGCGGTAAATGGGACACGGAGTGTCTTAACACTAGGTTCCCTTTGCCTACCCTGCTGAGTGCGGGATACAGAGTGAAGCTGATTTTTTTTTATAATAATAAAAATATAACAATATATCAAGCGTACTCAACTCAACACGGGTTGCAAACGTTTTTTGGTTTAAAAATACTGCGAACAAACTTCATTAAGCGTGAAGTACGCAGAGACAGTCATTATTTTGCAGTTTCGCGAGGTTTGTTTTATGTGTACTGTATTTTAATTATAACAATCAACAATACATTATTAAGTTGAGATATGATTAATTTCAGGTCTTTTGTCATTTGAATCTGTAAACGCAGCAGGTATGGGTTTAAATCTATTCGAGAAAATGTAACGTTTCATATTTTCATTTTCTTCGCTCTTTTAACTAGGCAAAAGCGCGGCGTTGAGTTCCACCGGTCAGCACGCCATTCCGAGAAAGTTTGGCAGAAAACAGGAAACCATATACACTAGGTTCCCGCTGCACAAAACGACACCAGAACTAAGACATGAAAATATTAAATATTTATTTCATCGAGTGGGAATCTAATCCCCGCGGTACGTTTGGCATGTAATGTTATGTTCCCTCCAACAATTTATGGATACCCATTACCCATATCTCAAAATGCGCAAATAACTTAATCGATTTTCGTGAAACCCGGGCTGTTTCGTAAGTTGGAATAATACACCGCATGTAAATTAAGAAATATTATTTCAACATGACTTTTAAGTTTTACAAACATACATACACCTTCAAAATTCAGTATACATCCTTGAAAATCTAGCGATTTGCAAGCTTATCTATGTGAAAATGATAACCTTTTCTTTCAAAGCAGGTTTAATATACTCGTAGGTGGGATGCTCTCCAAGCAGTTGATTAATAAATTTATAGAAAGAGTCAATATGCCCATGTCTTCAAACATAAAAGGTATATATTATGAATCTTTGGGACTTACTAGGGGACATATAAGACCATGCTATATTTGTGTATACATATATGTAATATTAATATTATGCCTATATGGCTTATAGCCAGAAGCCAGTCGTAGCGTAGCGGCACGAGGTGTGACTGTAAAACCGACTGGTTGTGGGTTCAATCCCCACTCGAGGAGATGAAATATTTACTTAAATTTATATTTCCATTTTCGTGTCGAGGTTAAGCGCAGCGTTGAGTTCTGCCACTCAACACGCAATGCCTCCAGAATTCGGCAGAAAGTGGGGAACGGAGTGTCTTAACACTAGGTTCCCTCTGCCTCCCTGCTGTGTGCGGGATAGAGCGTGAAGTTGATTTAATTTTATTGTTTTCATGTGGCTTAATAATGGTTAAACATAAAAAAAAACAGAGTGAATGTTTCTTCGAATTGGACGAATGGTAACCAGTAAAAATATAACCCTTCCTTTGCAATCGGGTTAAAAGATGGATATTTTCGATTCCACAAATGAAATATCAAATCATGGAAAAAACATTGCATTTTCGTGTCCATAATGAGTACGTGCATCGATTTTGATTTGAATAATTTATATAACAACCTAGTATTAAAAATGTGACACGTATTCAGAGTTACATACATGGTGTTGGTAATTTCATTACATTTTGATAATTTTTTGCGCGTTTTTCATAATATATGTACATATTCCACATTTCTAACGACTTGAAAAGCTGACGTGGCGGAGCATCTGACTATAAACGCGACTATTATGGGTTCGATTCCCACTTGGTGGAATGAATTATTATAATTTCCTTCTGTTCCGCCACATGCAATGTCTTAAAATTTGGACAGTGCGTGGATCACGAAGTGTCTTCACATTGGTTGGGTCAAACATTATTTGGGCATTAATTATTTCCATTTGACTATGCGGGTTAAGCGCCTATAAAAGCTAGTAATGCATAATAGAGATAGGGTAGAGTAGAGCATAAGAAATATCTTAATACTAAATTCACTTTGTTTACTTTATTATAAATAGCGGAATAGCGAATATTGTAAATAGCGGAAAAATATATTAAAAATATAATTATCATTATATATTAAAAAGTTTAAAAAACGGCAAAGCGTAGGTATAAACCTTCGAAAACCCTATTTTGTAGCCTCGAAAAAAAAAATTCAAGTACTATTCTAATAATGAAGTACCTTGACACACATTAGCTAAAACGCTGAGAGCTACGGATGGGGGAATTTCAATGGGCCAGAAATTAACTTGAATAGCAATTTTTTAATGAAGACGCCGTCGCGTCGTGCCTCTTTTATGTCGGAATGTGTAAAGGGGCACAAGGGTGTGACTGAAACGCAGCGGTTGTGGGTTTGATCTAGATTCGTGGTAATGAGTTATTTCTGAATATTTTCATTTCTTCGCTCTGGTACCAAGGCAAAAACCCGGCGCTGAGTTCCGCCACTCACTACGCATTGCCTCCAAAAAATCGGAATGGAGTTTCTTAAAATTAGTTTCCCTCTGTTTACCCTGCTATGCGGGATACTGCGTGAAGCTGATCTATACATATAATAAAACTGAAATTCATTCCTGACTGTACCTACATGATACATATATTGGAAAATCTACTATTGGGGCCATTTCTGGATCTTATTTATTACTTCTTGATGATAATGTTAAGTTAATTTGTTTGTTAAGTTATTTTGTCACAGTTTAAGTGCAAATGTGATCTGCTAAACTATTGCTTCCACACTGTTCATAATTAATGACTGAAATTGATTCTCATCAAACTACCTACAAAATATTTAATGTCCCGAACGATCGTGTTTGGGAAATGTCGTTTGCATGTTTTTTTCAGTCCCGCGACTCCCGCGGATCCTGCAACTGTAATCCCGCAGCACGCACGACCAGAAAATGAATCGTGATAACGCAATACCCAGATTTCTGTATGCCGAGATTGGAAGCCCTACTTTGAAAATACCTCTTACGACTCTGCCACTAAAAATATAAACCTAAAAATATCTCACAGTGACACTTGTTTATTGTCTTGATAAGCCTATAAAAGTTTTCAGATAATAACTTTACTAGTAAATCGATTATTTTAAACGCTTTACATCTACAGTAGCTTACTCCCCTAAAACTCCAAAAAAGAAATGAAATGAAATGAAAAAGTTATATAAATACTTACAGCTTTCCATTTGCAGCTTACATTCTTGAGTGTCGTGGGGGTAGATGAGGAAGTTCATAGCGCAGCTGAGCTTCAACGTGAGCTTGACCATGTAAAGAATAGTTTTGTCCTTGTACAACCACACGTAGTGGTTGGGTATTGTCATAGTTTGAAACGTCACCGATTTGGCATTCTTGAAGAAGGAGTCTGGTCTCCACATATGCTTCAGCCAATCCACTTCTAAAAGTCTGTTAGGGAAAAAAGTTGTTTTTTGTACTGTTTCTTTTTAAATTCAATATATCCTGCACATTGCAGAGAAAATCTCGGAATTTAGTTTTAAGACACTCTGTTTCCATTAGGACATACTAATGCAAAGGGCCCGATAAGCATAGGAAAGCTGCACTGGCTTGTAATAAATTGCTTTCTCTATGATTGTATCGTTTTTTCTCAGAAAATACGTAAAAAAAAAGTTTAAACTTAACGTGGCTTAATATAAATTCACTAGAGGGCGCATCATCAAAAAATCTAAGTAGTGTAAC
Organism: Heliconius himera; assembly: GCA_021202915.1. NCBI lineage: Eukaryota > Metazoa > Arthropoda > Insecta > Lepidoptera > Nymphalidae > Heliconius > Heliconius himera. The sequence continues at coordinate 439,143 of JAJHJA010000214.1, forward strand.
ATATATGTATGTATCATATACATGAGACCACACAGGAAGCACCAGCTTTTAAATAAAATAAAGAATCGTTAAAATCGGAGTCCCGAGGTAACAAACATAAAAAATACAGTCGAATTGATAACCACCTTTTCTTACAGAAGTCGGTTAAAAAATAAAAGACTAAAATTGTATTTATATTAAAGACAACACTTCTTAAAGCAAATAACCAAATCAAATATCACAATAACAATTCATCTGATTCTTCTTGATTAAACCATTTATTAGATATATTACATTGATTTGATTTGATAAAGCTTTGAGGTAAAAGTCAATTTTGTTACCAAAAGTTTATTTTTTAGTGCACACATGTCTTGGTCTATGGCGTTCTATAAAATTTTAGCTTTACGCTGTATCACATACATAGCAGGGTAGGCAGAGGGATTCTGGGAACATAGTTAAGTTAAGACACTTCGTTCTCATTAAGGCATTTTTGTTTCCCATTTTATATTGAATTCTAGAAGCAAAATTTAATTTAAACACTTTATTTTTTATAGCAATCACAATACCTGTATTCAGTGGTCATATTTTCAGGTAGTCTTAGGCGGAAATCCTTCCAGGTTTGAGCAAAAAATATGTCAGCGGCGTAAGTCTGTAATACAAGTAAAATAATATTTAGCACCATGATTATTATAATTATATAGTCATTATTAGGAATTGTAATTAATTCCGGCAATAAAAGGATATATAATGTTATGTACTATTGTTTTTATATTTTTTCCACAGAGTAGGGAGATTAGGAGCCTAGAGTTAAGACACTCCATTCACATTAAGATACTTCCATTTTCCACATTTCAGCCGAATTCTCAAGATATTGCCTGTTGAGTGGCGGAAGTGAACACCGATATTTGTTGCCAGAGCAAAAAAATTAAAATATAAAATATTTCATTCTCCCTAGTGGGAATCGTACCCACAACTGTCGCGCTAACAGGCGCTCCTGCGCCACGATGTGACGAACTCGTCCTATTCTCTTCATCGTGTAACTGATTCCAAAACGCTTTTAAAAATATATTTAATGAATTTTAGTTTGGCTGGAAGAAGTGGTTGTAGAAGAATAATAACGTAAACACGTTATTGACATTACATTATATTCGTGATGTGTAGTAGTATCTACTAAAATACTACTAAGCGATGCCGAGAAAGCGATATGATGACGCCGAATTGATGACAGAACGAGAAAGGGATATGTCTAGTTCTATTTTACGCAATTCAACATCGCCGCCATTCCCTACGACTCGATTTCGTGAATGAGGCGTGTGCGGCGTTATCGCTTTGACAGGTTATGGCTGTGTGCGTCATTCTTGAAAAATAGCGTTTTATTTTACAACTATAATTTTATTAGTTACTAGTGGGCGCGCGCAGCTTCGCCCGTTTATTTGCACCCTTAGGGGTGAATTCTAAAAAAACACCGCCGTCGCCTTGATGATTACAATATGAAGAGAGTGCCTTTGTGCCTTTGCCCTTATTTCTCGTAGGGCGTAAGCGATGTCCATGGGGCTGCTATGGGTGCACAATAGGCTTTGGCTAATGCTAAGCATTTGGGATGGACAGTAGAGCATATTCAATAAATTCTCCCGGTTCATGCAGTACCGCGAATGGTGAATTTTCGCGGGTTACGTATATTCGAATTTCGATTTTTTGTGGCGTTATATTGGTATTCATGTCTCTCACTTATGCTGACAAGTTCGGCCACTTTGAATGTTCAATTAATTGTTTACAGTTGTTTTGCTTGCACGTGTTTTGGCTCGTCTTCGATTTTTACCTATTCAAAAAAATGTCTACGTCCACACAGTCCTAAGGGTTTTTGCTAAGAAATCAGCGGACTGAGCTGGTGACAGTGTTTCACCCGTCGTCCCTCTTAGCAGCACATACTCCTGTCTTTTCGACGTTTCCTGATTGACTCTGTTGACGCAATCCCAGACGCTTTCACGGTCTTAAGACGTACAAAACTCTTGCCAGCTTTGCGTAGCTGCCTCCGAATGTTGACTGTGGCATACAAAGAAGCTACCTTGGACCGAAGCAACGGTACAAAATTCACAGCTTGATGATTCTTTCAACTTAAATCTGTGCAGGTACTCTGCTATACCTCCATGACCCTTAAAGGAGTAAGTCCTGTCGTCCTTACTATTTTTACATGTGACAAGGGGATTTTCTCATAATCGCGGATATTACTTATAAGTACTGAGCTTTTTGCCAGTTCATCGGCACATTAATTCCCTACAGTACCCACGTGTGCCCTTAACCGGAACTGTCTAACTTCTCTCCCTTTTGGTGTGATCTTCTTTACATTCTTCCTTATAGCTTTTGCCAGGGGTTGTTTCGAGTTCAGATTTCTCAGAAGTTCCAGTGACGACTTAGAGTCACTAAATATATTGACTACTTGATCATCAGTCTAAGCTACTTTTTGTTTTGCCTTAACTAAAGCAATGTCGGACCATTCAAGCAAAACCGGTATTTTCGAAACTGAATTCTAAAAATTCCCGGTATTCAGGTTGTTCACCAGAACAATCGTTTTTAACTTACAACAAAAGGAAAAAAGTACAAGAGCACCATCTCGCCACTACACTATGATTTCCGACCAGATCGCGGCTGCAACAGTCATTATTGAACCCTCCAGGATGTTTATTTATGATCTTTCTGAAGCCAAGCACTTGTTCTCTTGTTTATATTAAGACTGTATTAGATTGTTGATTTGAGATGTTGATTGATTTGTGAGATCGCGAGAGATATAAGTCGTTGGTTTGAGCATGCTACTGCAAAGCGAGCGATATGTTAAAAAAGCAGTTAAGTGCGAATCGGACTCACCTACAGACGAATTGACCCACAATTCTATAATTCAGGATTGTGGGTCAACTTCCCGTTGACCTACAATTCTGAATTGTAGGTTCCCGTTGACCTACAACTCTGCCTTGAAGGTCAACGGGAAGTATAACTTATAAAAGTTGACAAACTTAAGGTTGCACTCATTTTGTATGAAATGAACTACAAATATAAGTTTGTAATTATTGTTTTCTATGAAGTACTTATAAATTTCAGAATAATAAGTAAATCCAGAGTATATTACTAGTATATAAATATACTATAAATTTTCATGAGAAACACGATGTTTCAGTTTCCATCCAAATATAAAGTTTGGTAGAAAAATTAATTTTTCAATAGGAACTCTTCAGTGAGGCAACTCAACGAGTTTGTAACTGAAACTGAACGAACTACTTTGATAAATTAAAATGAGAATTTCCCTGATCAACTTTTTATAAAACCGGCATTAATTAAAGAGGCAATAGGTTTACTTTTTTTAACATATTATTACTTCATATGAAAGATATTTAAGCTATTTTATAAGTTTACTAGCTAATCTTGTTTAAGTTTATGAATATCAGATTGTACACGAATAATAAATATAGTACAAAAAACATTGTTAACTTTTTATCGTGGGTATATGATGTTCTTGAGCTTGTATGCTCTTTCTAGTAGGCCTGTCCTGTCTATGGGTCTGTCCAGAATCTTACAAGATTCTTTATATAGTATAGTATTGAATGCTTCATTGTTACAACCTATACATAAATCTCAACCTGTAAGTTAATCATGACCATATTTAAAACCATTATGATGATATTTTAACAGAAAAATAAACTATTGGATAGAGAATAATTTCAAGATTATTTAGTCATATTTAATCTGAAAATATTATATAAATATCCATATATACAAACAACTAAAAAATCGTCCAAATCCATGATTTTTATCATTAGCAACCTTGCTATACCCTTTCTCTCTGGGTAGGTACCCAGAGAGAAAGGGGCAACAATTATTAGCATTACAATCTCTGCATACCTCTTTCGTCTCGTCTACTGTCATCAACCTGTTCACATGTCCTCAGGGGAATCCTCGTGTTTTTTACGTAACCTTCTTCCAGTGTCATCAACACTGATCTCAAAGGTCAATCGAGGATTTACCATGCCTCTCTTGTCATTTACATACTTACCATAGAATTCTCATCGATAGAGTCCAACCCCATAACAGTGACGTGGAAATTGACTATTGTAGGTTGATCATCCTTCTTAGGCGGTCTCATCTTGTCGTACAACCGCGGGTCATCGGGCAGGAGATCTTGGAACGCTAAGAGTGTTGATCTGGGCATATTGGGCGTAATTAAAATTATATATTATAGAGTTTACAATTGTATTAAAGCGTCTAGTCTAGCCTAGTCTAGCCCGGACTATTGCTGATTCCTCTTGTACTAGCACTAGCTTATGCTACCACAAAATGCCTATCAATTATTTGTCTTTGCACAGAGCTAATTTTTTTTCTAAAGTTTAATATTTGCAATGGATTTACGGTAAATGATTTAATTTTTTGTATGAATATACAAAAGTACAAGGAGTATTAGTGTCTATGTATGTATGTGTTAACTCTTAAATGCTATTACAAAAACCTGAAAGTACTTAGATTATTTTAAGATTCTATGAAAATTTGGATATCATATCATAATATATAATAAATATAGTAAATAATAATTTTAATAGCCTTTAGAAACATAACTCTTATACGAATAAACGTCCGAATTGTTTTATAAAACATGAATAATAATTATAATATAAAGTGTAATCTATAAAGTAATCTACGCATTTAAGAGTTATTCTTTCATTCACACTTTTTTGTCTTTTTTTTCATCGAATCCAGAATATTCTTAACTTTAGTGCCAAAGTCTCATGACATTACTATAGTTCTATGTTAACTTACCATACCATAATAAAAACGTTTATTCAAACACTTACCTACTTCTTGGCTTTGAAGGCGATTCTATTCTACAGGGTATAAAATTAAAGTTAAATAACAAGAAATAACTGGTTTTGTTTGTGTACAAGAAGTTGTGGGTTCGATTCCAGTTTCTAAGTATTCTGATTGTTTTGTATGTGTAATGTGTATTTAATTCGGGAGGAACAATATTTTTTATATTAAATCAAAGTAAATAATATTTATTACTTAAATAATACTATCATTATATTAGTTTAATATATCTGTTAAGCAGTTAACTGTAAAAGTATTAAACGTAAAGAAAATATATACCATGATGTTAGTTCTACCACATAGAGGTTTCTGTTAGCCAAAATATTAAGAGATTTTTTTGTAATGTAACCAAAATTCTTAGCATTCAAATCTCAATGTTATCAATGATATTTTAACACAAGTTAGGTCAACAAAAGCACAACATTGCAATGGTATTAGTTCTTTTGAACAATACAATTAGCGTAGTCATGGCGCTGGAGCAAAAATGGGTGGACTGTAAACACGAAAGATTGTAGGTTCGATTCTAGAGGAAATGGAATATTTAATATTTTAATTACTTAAGTAAAGCGCAGCGTTAAATTCCGACACTCAACACAATGCCTCCAGAATTCGGCGGAAAGTCTGAAACGGAATATTTTTACACAATTTTCCCAGGTTCCCTCTGCCTACTCTGATATATGCGGGATACAGCTAAAAAAAATAATCTAGTCAAGTGCGAGTCGAACTCGTTCACCTTGTGTTCCGTACCAATTTCAGAATCAACAGTATCAGATCAACGGGAAATATAGCTTTTAAAAGTTGGCAAACTTAAAGGAGACTTGAGACTAGTACTAAAGAAACTTAAAGGAGGAGACAAACTTTTGGGCCCAAATGTAAAGAGTTGAGATATGGTCTAAAAAATTGGTATTTTTTTTTATTTTAGTATACCAAAAAATAGCTCCACTAACAGTCTGGAAGCGGATATAAATGAGAAAAATAATTTTAGATCCTTAATCGATATAAATAATCGATTACAGTACTACAAAAATAAAATATTAGTAAATTTTAATTAAGTCTAAATATTTTAACGTACTTATTAGTGCAAATAAAGTGCAAATAAATAAAATATCAATTAATTACTGAAAAAACAAAAAGTAATCGATTTGAATCGATTAAAATTAAACAAATTTAAAATATGTTTAATTTTAACAGATTCAAATCGATTATATATGACAGATGATGGACATTGACATTTTGTCTAATGATTTTTGAATTTTTCATTCGTTTCGATGCGCTAAAAAGCACTCAATAATGACATTAAGTTATAGTTGTTCTCAATGCGTGTGTATTTTTTTACTATTTATTTTCATTTGTACATTTCTAATATAGCGTTTGTTTGTTTGTTTGTTTTAGTGTTTGATCCAGTACATCCACCTCCATATCTATAATTCATAATATCACTCAAAATTTACTGCTTCATATCATTCGTGTTTTTTCTACTATACGTGACACTGGCAGATTATTTTGAGCCTGTCTTCGCAAAATCAAGCCATTAATTAAAAAAAAAAAAAGCACTCAGCTTTTCCGTTTGTTTGATATGTTCAACGGCTACTATTTATTACTGCTCAGCTCTCAGATTGTCAAAACTGACAGAATTTTCAAGGAATGATGTATCTGAATCTATTAAATCTTACCATTTTCATCTCTATTCATTCTGGGCCCAAAAACGTATGTGTCTCAGTCTCCTTTACGGTTGTATACTCTCATTTTATATGAAATGAATTACAATTATAAGTTTTCAATAGTTTTTATCTATACTTATAATAACATCGTAACGCACCGTACAGGTAAGATATATAAGAAAATATGGTATTGAAGACCTTTATTAATGTAATAGAACCTAAAACAATGATTTTTAAAATTTTTATCTGTTTGTGCGTTTGATCACGCTAGTCTTAGACTCGGTTTATCCGATTTACATGCACTTTTTATTATTGCATTTTGGCAAGCTTCCCTTAACATATACAACTGTTTTATTCAATTCGCACAAATTAATAATAATTAATATTATTTTTTTTTTAGAAGAAGTGTGGCGTTAAATTCCGCCACTCAATACATGATGCCTCGAAAATTGCTCGGAAAGTGGCGAAAGCAGATTCTTGGGATATAAGATATAGCAAAGCTGAAAAAAAACTTAAATTACTGTTTACCTTTATCCATCCAAAAATAAATTAAATTAAAGAATCTCTGAAAGAAACTGTTAGTGCTATCAACATAAGTGTGTTTTTTCACGTTAGCAGAAACATATAATCAATTTGAACATTTCTGTTTGTTCGTCTTTCTGTTTATTCGGGCTAACCTCTGGATCAGATGAACCGATTTTTATGGGACTAGCATTGAAAGATAAAGAACGTTGTGGAGCAACATAAAGGCTATTTTATACTATAAATAATTGTGATGTAAAAAAAAAACTTCTTTAATTTCAACCGGATACTATGATCAGAACCTAACCAAACTTTCATCAAACTATTCTTGCCAATAAAAATAGAATCATTAAAATTGGTTGGCGGGATATTGAGCTTTTCGTCGATTTCTCGCGCACTTAATAATTGCATTAATTAATACATTATTTGAGATTGTTTCATGGGAAACATTAGCTTTCAAATAAAAAATAAAATAAAAAAATTTAATTACCAAAATTGGTTCACTCAGTCAAAAGTTCTAGGGTAACAAACATTTTTATCAAATACAGTCGATTTGATAACCTCCTATTTAGAGAAGTCACTTAAAAAGTTCTACCCTAAGCTCTACTTGAGTTTAGAGTAGAGTTAGAAATTATTGCTACTTCCTATTAAAGTTATTTTATAAAACTGTTTTATTGAATTGGCTAAAGCTTTAGTTTTCAATGTTTTATTGCTTGATATTGTTTGTATATTATTATTTATATGATTATAGAAAAAAATCGAGATTGCGTGGTTATAAAATAGACTAGTGCTTGCAATATCTCACTTGCCAAATTTTATATTTGTAGGTCTATGGTTATTACCCTATAATTTTTGATAACGCGGCAAATAAATTTCACATTTATATGAAATGAAATACAAAGATAAGTTTGTTACGGTTTTTTCTTTATTAAATATATATTATATTGCACTTTTTTACTTCAACGAATTAGATAGATTTAAATAGATTAAGAAGAGAATTTAAATAAATTAAAAAAAAATGTTGCATAAATGCTCGTAATGTTTTGATTGTGTTGACTTAGAATCTATTTTTTTCTGCGCTACTCGACACTGTAGACTTGAATATTTGATAATGTCAGCTTGATATCCCCACATAATCTTGAAATAATAAGTCTTGACAGACGGACAACAAAGTGATTATATAAGGATACCGTTTTTTCCTTTTGAGGTACAGAATCCTAAAAACAATTAAGTACATTTCAAATAAAAAAACGTGCATGCTTACTCTAATGGTGTTTACAAGTATATGAAAAATGTATATAAAATGTGTGTTAGTGCAATTAGGAAGTTGTACTTAACATAATTCGTTTTAGGTTAGAATTAATTGGATTAATACTTTATTCTTTTAGCTTCACGCTGCATTCCACACACAGCAGGGTAGGCAGAGGGAACTTAATGTTAAGACACCCCCTTCTCCACTTTCCACTGAATTCTGGAGGCATTGCGTGTTAAGTGGCGGAACTCAACACCGCGCTTCGCCTCTACACCAGAGCAAAGAATTGGAAATAAAAATTTAAATAAATATTTCATTTTCTCGAGTGGGGATCGAACCCAGAAATAGTCGCGGTTACAATCACATTATGTCCCTACGCCACGACTGAACTGACAGAAATATTGAAGATATAAAATATTTCATTTTCCTGAGTAGAAATTGAACCCATAACCGCCACGTTTACAGTCGCAAATTCGTGCCCCTGCGCCTTTTTTTTTGGAGCATGAGGTTAATTGACTTTTACAGCGACACCGGGTGGGTAGAAAGAAGAGTACTCAGTCCCAGATAATTTGCAAGCACTATGTGCCTATTTGAAAGGAAGTCGACGGCGGCAAGGGTATCCCCTGCGGGACACGAATCGTAGTTATTCTTTATGGTTGTGGTTACACAAAGTGCGATAATTTAAAGTAATTTTTCACATTGGGTTACGAGAAACCACATGTTCTGTAATATACACAAAGTCATAGTTTTAGACTAAAGTAAAGTTTTATAAGGAACCGGAAAAAAATATTTCTTCTACATTCTATGCAGACACTACATATGAAAAATTTTTTTTAATGATTATGCCATGATGTTAAAAAGATATCATATGCTAATTAATGACTTCATTCCACTCTGGGGTATAAACCTTGGTAATATTCTATATTTCAGACGTGACATTGCTCACTATCATAAAACTGAGTTTTAAATTTATATCGTTTTATGGAATATGGCTTATAAAGTATTTAAATCATTGTTTTATGGTTGTGAATATTAATTTCACGTTTTAAATTACGAATAAAACTGTCTAGAATGATGGTTTTTTTATTTTAAGATACGTTCCACAACTTCTTTTTTTTTTGTAACTTATAGCATGGATAGCTAACTAATGTGTGCATAATATATATGTCGCAGAGTATGAATACGGAAGGTCAAGTTGTTTGACTTGGGTGTATTCAGAGGATGGCAATTGTCACTTGTCAATGTCAATTGTCAGCTTTTAGGAAAGTAGGGTAAATGACGCGTCGTTCTTATAATAGTGGGATGGGAATGAATGATGCGGATTTTAGACCCCAATGACCCAATTACAGTTGCAAAACGCCTAGTACATAGGTCGCCTAGTATTCATTCCCAGTCCCAAGACATACTATACGCAGGGTATTCCCCTGCGATCACCTACCCTTCACGAGCGTCCATCAAATGTCGTACTTTTTTCGTTAGATAAAGTAATTTTAGGTGTCAATTTACGGAGTGGAATATAAAAGCACCGTCAAAATATAAGATTACATTTTTTTACAATTTATAATGTTTCAAAAATTATTAAAAAAAATATATAATATTAAGCATAGATAGCTTTATATTTAAATCTCATTAAGATACCTTTAATAGATACCGAGAAAATAAACTTTAACGTTAAGGGTCTATACCCCATAACTCCCTTACTGTAAAGGTTACAGGCAAAAAAAAATGGTGTGTTGCTATTTCTGATAAAAAGTAATACAATCATATTAAAAGTAATTTATTAGATACCCGTCCAACATGGGAAGATGCTTATCGGGCTAGGCCCTTTATAAATCTGCTTTAAAGTACTAAAATAAAATTTTATATTCTTCAAAAGTATAAATCTAACAACTAAAGCCAGCCACCAAACCTCCAAGCCACCTACGGTAGCAAAACAGATTCAATATAATAATAAAATTAAAGTGGCATATTTGGGAAGTATGTTCAGTAGAGATGGAAAGTACGAGATGGTAAAAAAACCGTATTGCTACCGGGTTAACGGAGCCTTAGCTGCATTGATGAGACGGCAAAACGTCAGCACAGCACGCTTGGCCGAACACAATGCAATGTTGGTACTGACGCTATTATACGGCAGCGAAACGTGGGTATTATAGAAGAAGAATGAAAGAAAGATGTATGCCGTGGTGATGCGTTCTCTTCATAGGATATGCGGAGTCAGCTTAGAAGAGATACACAAAATGGCAGGTACTAGCGAGGATCCTACTAGCCCCACACGAGGTCGTGAAGAATTCTATTTTTAGTTCTTTACTTTATGCCCCCTAGAGGGCACTATGATTAGTTTAACATGCCATTAAGTAGCCTATAACCAGCGGATGATCAACGACACCTTATTTGTCTAATTATGATAACTACTTTAGAAGTTATGAGTGAACAGATGAACACACCCACATAGTCGAACACAATGAACCAATCATAACTTAATTACACCTAAACACAAATAGTTTTGTGGAAATAGTTTTGTGTGAGAAAAAATGTTTAGAAAATGTTTAGAAAATAGTACGCCGTTGGTACATACAATTTTTAAAGAATTAACTATGTAAGTAATAAATTTAGTATTGAATAAAAAAATTGTGAAGAGTTAAATGTTTTGCAGAACATAAAGGAATTTCTAGAACATTTCTCTAATCTTTACGATAGCGTTAAACAAGAATTTGATGAACCTAAAATTAAATTTGTGAATTTGAAATAAAACAACCAATAAGTTAAATTTAATTAGTTGTCTTTTGCAAACAAGATTTAGACTGATTTGCTGAACAGTGAAATAAAAATAAATGTTATGCTCTGGCAGAGCATAACATTTAGTAAAGACATTAGATATCAATTATAATTATAACGTAAATGGTTATCTATTCAACAAGAAAACAAAAAGGAAATGAAATACTCAAGTACGAATATATATAATATAAATTGAGGCCATTCACAGGGGCACAAAGAGTAACTGTACAATCGACTGGTTGTGGGTTCGAGCCACACTCGCAGAGATGAAATATTTATTTAAATTTATATTTCCATTTCTTCGCTCTGGTGTCGAGGCCAAGCGCGGCGTTGAGTTTTGCCACTCAATACGCAATGCCCCCAGAATTTGGCAGAAAGTGGGGAGTGTCGGGAGTGTCTTAACACTAGGTTCCCTCTGTCTACCTTGCTGTGTGCGGGTAGAGTAGAGTGAAGCTGATTTTTTTTTACATATTGCACTATACCAACACCTAGACACATATTTAGCTTCACGCTGTATCGCGCATATAGCAATGGTGGTTGAGGAAACTAAATTTTAAGACACTCCTTTCAATACTTTCCGCTCATGTTCGGGACATTGCATTCGAGCATGACCACTTAACACGCTGCCGCATATTGTGCCTATTTTTATTTATTTTTTAATATTTTATTTATTTAATAGCGACTGGTATTTTATATGATAAAATAAATTTAAAAAAACTGATTAATATCACACTTAGTTCAAATTTATGTAAAAATAAGAAAGTAGGTCATATTAAAAATGTCAACTGATATCTACAGTTGACATTTTTAATATGACCTACTTCTAGATCTATAATTTACTATTCGGTATCCCCTATGGATTGAATTGCAATAGGTAAACAATTTTGTTTATATTTTTATATCTTAACAATTTTAATTTAAATGAAACTCTTAGGGCCAGTTTCACCAATGTCTGACAAAGCCCCGGACAGGCGTATCTGCCAGACAAGCTATAATTTTTGGTTTCACAGGTCTCGAATAGCAATATCTAGTACATACATTTTGATTTTCAATTTGACAAATGCATTTCTTTTTTACATACTTATTTGTTATTTAAAAATCTAACAAATCGTATGAAATGTTAGTAGGTAACAACCTACTATTATCGTTCATAAATGAGAAAATATTCTTGAAAATATATAAAATAGTTATTTTGTATCGTCATCCTCTGTCTGTAAGATAGCATTAATTATTTGATTAATATCTGAAACTTTATTCGTGATACTGGCCCTTATTTTTACAATCCAATTACATTGTCAGTTCTATAGGTCTGACTCTATTAACTTTGTCATGTAACTTGACTTGATTCAGAAGTGGTTGTAACGATGTAATTGAATAAAGAATATTGTGATATTTTTATTTGGTTCAATTAGTGTAACTTAGCGAGTTTTGCTTTATTTATGTAAGCAGCTAGTTTTTTTTTTTTGGGAAAGAGAAGACAAATATCAGAGAAGCTACAGGGGCGTTACTGGCCTTTGAGGTGGAGATAGACGCGTTAATATAGTAGTGGAGTGTCACGCTTTCAGATAGTGACGTTAATATTCTAGTTTGTGTAGGGCACAGTGTTTGAGCAGGTACCAGGTCTAACAATTCCCCATAATACTCCCCTTGATAAATGTGGTAGAGAACGCACAGCGAGGAGATGTCTTTATATAAAGCTAATGCCAATCTTTCACAGACAGTTGGCATAACTATTATTTATTATTAATTATTAGCCTAAAGATTCGAACGGTTCTACGTTGATGCGATCAAATTTTCTAAGAGCACACATATAGCTTAAGTAAAATCAAATTTAAAAGCTCTGATAATGTCGGCAGGGGTAGTATAGTATTATATTTATCAAATCTCCAGTTTTCGTTTATTTAGAGAACATTGAACTCAAAAAAACACATATATATATACATATACATATACATATACATATACATATACATATACATATACATATACATATACATATACATATACATATACATATACATATACATATACATATACATATACATATACATATACATATACATATACATATACATATACATATACATATACATATACATATACATATACATATATATTACACAATTGTAACTGATTGCTGTCTGTATGCCATTTATCAATATAATAGAATTAATAACAATTATTTTTAAAAATATTGTCGGTTTGTTTGTTTATTTGTAGGTTGATCACGTTAATCTCAGAAACGGCTTAACCGATTTTAACATTTAGTATTTGAATTATTTTAATCGATGCGTATTTAAAAATATATATCAATAAAAAATATTTTATTCAACAAAATCGCTATAAAATAAATGTTTTATTGAATTAACTGAAATTTTAGTTTTCAATGTATAGATTTTATTTTAGGCTTCAAATGATAATATTATTAGAACAAGAAAGTAATTTAAATTAGTAAATAAATAATTGCGTAGCTTAAGCAGCGACGCCGCGAGCGGGTCTCTTGTTATAAATATAAACATTTATGCACCGGTATTCGAACTTACAACTATCGCGCTCAGTCACATAGGCTCTAACTATTTAATAGCAATGTATTTGCTTCTAAGATGTTGAAAAAAAAGATAACTTATATAATTACAACCATTTTTTTTAGGTAGAAGATTAAATACATTGTGTCCCGTACTTCATCCAATTGTCTAGTCATTGTGTGCTGCGTGGCGGAACTTAACGCCATGCTTTGTCTTCTTACTAGTTTCTCATTCTTACCAGACTTCATTCCATCAAGTGGAAATCGAACCCGCCACCACTGTGCTTACAGTCAGAATATATATCACTACGCCATATATTAATACTGCTGCGTAATTGGTCAGAAATTACATTGATAACAAAGGGATGAAATATAGAACGAAAATACTCTTTCAGATCAGACGTAAATATTCTGGCATAACATAATCTCTTTTAATTAAAAAATAATAACGTATTCCTTGTTTTTATTTTAAACAAAATCTTTTATTTTTGTCAAAAACACATCATCTTACTTTCGTTTCAGAGACTGAATAAACACAACCGTGTCAAGAGGCCGTGTCTGAGGACTGATTTTTGAATATGCACCCTAATTGGAATGCTTTTTTGACCATCATATTCTTTTGTATATGTTTAGCGTAGCGATATGCGTTGCTTCACTCTTTATATTAGGCATAGGTTGTGGTATTTACTTATAGAGGTTTGTCTATTAGTTACATTTTTTTATTTAAATATATATATATATATAAATATATTTATTTAATTAATTAAATTGAGAAATAGATAGTTAATAATTTAAATAAGTTTTAATATCATATTGAATTAATTTTAATTTTGTAATAGTTTACTTCGGTAAAATGTACTATATGTTTTTAATACTTAAAAAAAATGGCAATAATTATGTATTTTAATGTAGTATATATAAGTTTATATATTATTTTAATAGTAATTTTCGATAATATACACAATTTATATACTTACTGTGCATAACACAGGTCACCGGCTCCAAGCCACAGACGTATCAGCAACATTGACAACCATAACAACCTCTCAGCGGCCATTTTTGATATTTTTTTTAATATAACTTTTAACTACATACTATTGTTAATATTTCAGAAAAAAAATAAAAAAAAGAAGAATCATTTAATTTCACTTTATAACAAATTAAATTGAACTAACGCTATCTATTTTTTGTCATTTACAAAATATTAACATTATAATCTAAACATTATATTTATTTTTCGAGTTTCGCTGCGGAGTTTCAATTTTCACAGATGCCGTCGAAAGCGCGCGAAACAATGATGGACGCGACGTAAAAAAGCTTTTTTAATATATTCTGCACATGCGTATTCGGATTTGAATAAAATCGTCTCATAAAATGTGACTATATACTAATATTTTTAAAACAATATCAACTAGACAGTAAATTAAAAAATATATATTAGAATTTCTCATAAGAGCATATTCTACTGGTACTTATTTGATTATTAATTATTGATTCATAAAAAAAGTGCCGATACAAAATCAGGTTAATTTGAAAAAAAAAGATGAAAAATGCACTCTTTTGTTTGTATTGTATTGTCTATTTATTGAATAGATCCTCAATGGTTGAAAAATAATAATTCTTGTATATTATTAGATTAGGTTTATTGTGTTATTTGTAGAAAATATCTTGCCGTATGTGTACTATAAGTGTATATACACTCTAAGTACTCAAACCGCGAGCTATTTTCTACATATAACACAATAAAAGTATGTCAATAGTATATAAGAATTATTATTATGAAAGAGCTTATAAGAGACTTAGAAAATGCAAATTAAGCAATACAAAGCAAATTGTGACGGTAGTTTATCATAAATTGGTCAAACAAAGAGAATCATCGATGTCAGGGTCAAGGAACATATCCCCGATGTCAAGAATGGGCATGTATCGAAGTCAATTATGTGTGAGCATACAGCGGATAAACCCAACCATTACATCAGATTTAATAAACCTTATATCCTTGCTAGGAAAAACAATAGTACTCCTAGAAAGATTTGTGAGGCAATTGGAATATAAAATATCCTATTTACTATAGCGATGACGGTTGAAAACTTTCTAAAACCTGCAACCCACTCATAAAAACTCACAGCCACCACACAAGGGGATAAGATACAGTTAGTTCATTCTGGAAGACTTCCCAGCCCGGTGACGCTGTCAAGACTAGTCCAGGTCAAGAGCAATAAAGTCCATTCGAAAAAAAAAACATGACTCCAGAGAAATAGAAGAGGCAATTAAGTAAATGATGCCACCTCGGTGATGATTAAAATTTTGAATTACTTGAATTATCCTGTTTACCTTCGCTCCCGCTTTAATGTGCTTCCCAGACCCTCACGCTCTAGGCGGTCGTGTGGCATTCCGACGTTGGACGTACCGAAGTGCAATACCAAATTCCTTCAAAAATCCTTTACTATGTATGCCGCGTCCCTTTGGAACCAACTTCCCAATCCTATTCAGAAAAGCTCTTCTCTAAAGACCTTTAAATCCAAACTTAAAGAGCATTTGCTCAAAAGTGAAAGTAATTTGACATAGCTCTAATCAGTGTTTCTAGTATATATTATAGGGGAGAGAGGGGCACATTCGAACGATTTTTAAACTTTGTGTCATATCTAAAAATTCTACAGTTTTTAACTTCTTTACTATTTCACAATGCTTAGTCCAACTATTATGCCACACAATCGTAGCATCGTATGTAGAAAAATATATAAGGTAAAGGTGCAATATCAACTTTAGGTGCAATATCAACATATATGGGGCAGTTTTGAACTATCATCGAATTCAATGAAATTAAAAAGCTTTTAAGTAATTTTATCAATAAACTTAACATTAGAAACGATGGAGATCAAATATCAGTACCATGTTAACTGAAAAAAATATTATACCTAGTTTAATATTGCGATTGTACTAGTACTAATGTTAAATAACTTTAATATTATTAATAGACTTTAAAAAAACAAAAAAGTAGCTTTGGCTTCGTAGAAGTAATTAACATTCAGGGATCAATCATAGAATAAATCTAATATTATAAAAATAAAACATAATATTTTTTAAATAAACAGCTTACTACCTTAATTTGAACTTAGAAAAATTAAATTTAAAGGAAAACATGAATGTAGTACGTGACGTAACCAGCAACTGAAATTGGGGGAAGTAGTCTACGTAAGAAATAAAAATTAGCTTCACGTTTTATCCCGCACACAGCACGGCAGGCAGAGGGAACTTAGTGTTAAGACACTCCGTTTCCCACTTTCTGCCGGATTCTGGAGGCATTGCGTGTTGAGTGGCAGAACTCAACGCCGCGCTTAACCTCGACACCAAAGCGAAGAAATGGAAATATAAATTTAAGAAAATATTTCATCTCCTCGAGCGGGGATCAAACTCACAACCAGTCAGGATCAATCATAGAATAAACCTAATATTATGAAAATAAAACAAAATATTTTTTAATAAACAGCTTATTACCCTAATTTGAACTTAGAGAAATTAAATTTAAAGGAACATGGATATAGTATAGTGACGTAAGGAAAAAAATTGTACAAGCTACTTTTTTACTATTCATAGATGATGAAACATTCGCTAAAATGGAGTCTCCAATATTTATTAAGTGATAGTCTAATTCCATTACGTAATCTTCATACGTCAGTTTCTTGTAAAGAAAAGTTCAGTTTAGTTTTGTTTTTCTTTCGCGGTATTTTGTTATATATAATAATATTCAAAACTGCCCCCCTAATTTTGTTCAAAGCTGCCTCAGTGGTATTTGAAAAATTAAAAACGTTTTTTTTTCAAGTAAAAGTTTAAAAATTGTATTAATTTCTAGTTTATTGCATGATATATGAAAAATTCTAACTAAAAGAGGAAAAAATAAAATCATATACCATGAATTGTATCCCTGCGATCCTTACGCGTTTGTTTAAAAATGTATAAAATTTTACTCAAAATCAAACAGTCCTCGTAACTAAACCACGGGCTCTCATATATCAGCGGTGACAAGTGACACGTGTGCAGGTTAGTGCTGCCACTACTCAAAAAAAATGTAACAAAATTTCTTTTTAAAATAGCTCTGTTAACACATATTTTCAAAGGTGCCCCTGTTCAAAGCTACCCCCCTCTCCCCTATATTATGCGTGTATATGTGTTTATATGTAGTCTATTTCATTGTATATATAATATCTATAATTATATATGTATTTATTTGTATGTATGTTTATTGTAGTAGTTGTTGTATATATAGTATGTATGTATTGTGTGTATTGTAGATAGTCCTTTTTTTATATTTTTATGATTGCACTGTGATCTTATTCCGCTGTTTGCACTCATCCACTTCCATGGGTTGGCTGGAAGAGATTTCTTTTAGAAATAAGCCCGCCGTTGTAAACATATTTTTTCAACTGTATTTTACAATTCTGTTTATCTGTGCAATAAAAAAGAATATATATGATGATACAGCTCAGTGCTGAAGCCACATGCGGTGGTGACCACCACTAAACGTAAACGAAACGTCGAGTTTCCAAAAATATATGATAATCAAAGAACTTATTATTAAAGTACTTTACTGTAAAATTTTCACAATATATAAAATTGTTATGTTTTTTAAACTTAAAAAAGTACATTTCATACAAAAAAATCTTAAACAAAACTTTGATGTTATTATTTTTCTGATTAAGATTTCTATAACCATTCATGCTACCGCATCTGTAATTTAGAATTATTAATTAGTCGATTTATAATTTTAACAGTATAAGATTTTTTTTAAATAATTTTTATATATACCACCGTCGGGCCACGCTTGGAAACTTTAAAGTCTTTGTAACAAGTCCAAGTGCACACGATGGTCGTGGTACCAATTCCCTCTCGAGGAACATATTTATTTATTTTTGTCTCCGTGTTTGTATATAAAAAGAAAAAGAAGAATAAAGCCAGTAATAAATCAATCAGCTTCACGCTGTACCTATCCCGTAGAACTTATAGAAGACACTCCGTTCCCCACTTTCAGCTAATTATTTGGAGGAATTGCGTGATGAGTGACGGAACTCAACTTTGCCTTGGTGCCAGAGCGAAGAAATTAAAATATCAGTAAATAATCATTCATTCCCTTGAATGGAGATTGAACCCACACACGTTACAGACCCTTGTGCCTCTGCTCCACGACGGCCTAAAAAAAAGACAGTTTTTTGTTAAATTAGACGTTGATGTGAAGAACGCATTATCTTGATACTCTCTCTTTCTTTTATCAGGCGGAGCACGTGTGAAGGTGAGAATGTAAATAACTTTTTTAGCATCTTTCCCACTTTTTGCTTGGTTTTCGAGATATTGAGTGTTCCACTGTAGTTCCAAGTGTAGCTTAATACCGAGCTTAGTCTTGTTATTAGAGCTAAGAAATGAAAATAATTCATTCCCCCTGGTGGTGATCGAATTCATAACCGTCGCGTTTACAGTCAGACGGTCTCAAATATAAATGATCTTGACCTATATAAATGTTTACTTGGTTTTGGTTTGGTTCTGTATATAGCTATTGTTGTGGAAGCTACACGGTCTCTTAAGCACGTCTGCTGGATGTTTAAGAAAACCTTGCTAAGTTCTTTGACACCGACTAATGTAGAGAATAAAATATTCAGCAAATGCCCATTAAGTGACCTTTACAGCTGATATATATATAAATAGAACATTTAAATTTGATGTTACTTTATTTAGCTAAAATTTAGCTTCTAAATTTTTGCTTGTAAACAAAACCTGGTGTTAAGACACTCTTTTCCCCATTTATGTCCAATTTTCATGACATTGCATGTTTAATGGCAGAACTCAATGCCGCGAGCTCGCTTAATAAGACATTACCACAACAAAGCGAGTAAATAGAAATAATTCATTTTCCTTGTGGTCGGTAATCGAACCCACAATCAATATGTGTTTATCGTTTTAGTTATATTGTACCGCTGCTCCCCGACGAATTTATGAATTGACTTATTTATGAATAATTTCATTAATTTAAGATAAAAAACAATGTGAAGCTGTTGAAATATTTGTATCCATTGTAATTTACAAATGCCATTTGTATTTTAAAATAACTTAAAAAATCTTAAAAACCAATAAAAGTAAAATATAAATATATATAAATATAAATATAATATAATTAAAATATTTTAAAAACCAATTATTTCAATTTCATTTTAACTCGCTATACTCGTATACCTATTGCGTGTAGTGTGTGAGTCACATTTCTAGAGCGCCACGTGTAAAAAATCTAAGATTAATAAGAGAAAAATAATAACATTGTTTATCGTTAATAATACTTTTAATTATCCTTTTTTAAACATAATTCATTTTTAGAAGCAAGAATGCTATAATTGTATCACAGCTCGTTAAAAGCTAATATAATAAAAATTCCACTGAATTATTATATAATTATATATCTTATATATTAAAGTCTTATTATTTCACTAACCTACTATATGTTCAATATTCTAGATCCTTGGATGGATAAGATTATCCAAGATAGTGTAGGTTCATATCCTGCCAGGTGTAATTAAATCTATTTCATGTTTGTTTTATTTTCAATGAGGCTAAGTTGTACTTCAACATCACTATTCTTTTTACCTTTGAAACTGTCCTCTATATCTTGCAGGGTTCTGTCTTTAGTTTCTGGCAACATGACATACATGATCAGTAAGCACACAGTCAAGGTAGCCGAGTAGACTAGAAAAGCACCTTCCACCCCTATGGAGGAATAAAAATGTGGGGCTGTTTTCATTGAAACAACAAATGCAGGAGTTAAAAATGAGGTGGAGAGGGTTGATCCTAAACTCCTGTAAGTCAGTGGAAATACTTCACCACATATCACCCAATTAAGCGGTACAAGACCTAAGCAAAATGACAAAGAATATAATATCATTAACGTCATAGGCACTGTATCTAATATAAATCCTTGTGTAAAAACCTCAGCCTTCCTCAAATATATAAAACCGGATATCAACGCTAGTGATAGAACCGTCATAACACCACTAGTGAACAATATAGTCCTTCTTTTGACGTTCTTCAATAAGAATATGGCAAGGAAAGCACATATAGTTCTCAATAAATCTATAACTGTAAATTGCCATGCCACATCCTTAGGGTCGTCTTTGTCTAGTACTGATTGCAAAATCAAATTACCATAAGCAGGAACCATATGAGCGCCACCAAACTCAAAAACTATTAACATACATATAGCTATTATTAAGGGCTTATAAAATTCTCGTTTCTTAAATATTTTCATAACACTTTTGATCGCATCTGATATCGATTTAAACAGTCTATTTAATTTAAACGTCTGTTGCACGTCTCGACTCTTTCTAGACTCTTTTAAATGTATTTCTCTTTCTTGAGCTTTTATCATTCCTTCTAATTCTTCTTGCTGCACTGGACCTTCTCCTCTGACCCACCTGAAAGCTTTTTTCGCGTCTTCAAATTTTCCTTTCGATACGAGCCAACCAGGTGATTCCGGTGACAAGCTTATAATAGCCATGGCTATTATTGGAAATGCTGAGCAGACAACCGCAGTCATCTTCCACGTCAGATGTGCGCCCCAAACGTGAGAAAGCATGATACCTAGTCCCAGTGAAATGGCAAATGTACCCAGAAATGCCCCCCTATACTTTGGCTCAGTATATTCCGCAACGAGGATAGCGGCTAACGGCGTACGCAAACCTAGAGCAAGTCCATGTAGAAGTCGAGCTAAGAGGAACAGTGGGACGGTGTTTCCTAAAACGAAGACGATCCATCCCAGTAGTGCGGGTATCGTGCACATAAGGTGCGCCTTTTGTCTGCCAAAGCGTGTCATGAGGACTGGCGATATGAAGTTGCCGACTATGCCCATCACACCAACTGCTGATGCTGAAATCAAAGTAAAAATTATGTTTGTTAGCTTTTATAAAGTATTTTTATATATATTATTATTTTTTATTAAAAGAAGGTGCCATTTATCATAATTTATAGTTACATTATTGTTACAATAAACGAATGACATATTAGAATCATTTATCATAAAATGTTACATTCTTATATAATTGGCTATTCTGAATTATTCTTAATGTTGTTACATATACCTATATGTAGTATATATGTATTATACTTTTTTATTAGATATAAGCGAATAAGATAGAGTGGAAATATACTGTACTTGAAAACGTTCTACTCAATTCAAGTTTGTGGACCAGGAGTGGAGTTTGTCCTACAAATATATGACGATTGTCGTTCTGTATTCCGCTCTGGGAAATAAGAATGCGTCGAAATACGAAGGTGTCGAAAATTGGACATTAGAGCACAGATTATGTCGAAAATGGGCATTAGAGCGGAAAGTTAAGAACTGAGGGTCTCAACACTAAGTTCCCTTTGTCTACCTTGCTATATGCGGGATACACAGTGAATCTAAAAAACCTACATCAAGATATTGAAGAAATGCATCAGATTTCTTACCAATCCAAGAAGTGTCATGATCAGTGAGTGTGACCGGTCCACCGTCGCTTTTGATCTGGGCGAATAGAACAGCAGGGAAACCATGAGCGCAACCATGGCCTACGATGTTTAGCGCCGCGCCAGATACCACGAACGCCTGTAACATATGAGTAGGAATTATTATATAATTTAATAGATGTAGTTAATAAGCATAAACAGCCTCCGAATGAAATGAAATCTTTAATATTGTTGCTTCCTCGTTTTAATAACGATTCATAACGTGGCATGAGTGCACGGCATTGAGTTCCGCCAGTCAACACGCAATGCCTCCAAAATTCGGTGAAAAATAGAGAACAGTTTTAATGGGAGTATCTTAATACTAATTTCTCAGGTTATTCTGCCTATCCTGTTCGGGATGCAGCGTGAAGCTGATAAAAACGAAAAAAATACCTCAGAAAAAGGCTTTTATCCACAATATTTACTATTATTCGAATGTAACTTGTAAATTGTACAAAATATGTTTTTTAATTATTGTACATAGTAAATTCCGGAAAAATTATGCTTTAGCTACTATATTATCATCATCTTCTTCGATCTATTCTTGATTCAATAATCATTTTAAGCTTTCTTCCTAAAATTAGTATTTCTTTGATTGTAGGTATAATCATCATAACAAATCTTTCGCTGTCAAAGTTGAGTAAGTTTTAAATATTTTGTGTGCTTATTATTTGTCCTATAAGTAAATTAATTTTTTACCTGTTTTATAAATGGCTTCATCTTCCTATATGAAATACATAAAGAACTTGATCTGTAACAAAAAATAAATAAATAAATAATAAAAATAAATCAGTTTCACGCTGTATCCCGCACACAGCAGGGTAGGCAGAGGGAACCTAGTGTCGAGTTCCCCACTTTCTGCCGAATTCTGGAAGCATTGCGTGTTGAGTGGCAGAACTCAACGCCGCGGTTATCTAAAAAATAAAAATATTTTGTGTAGAATAACACTTCAAAAATGTAAAATAATATGTACATATTTTTTATATAATTTCAGGGAATCTAGTGTTAAGATATTCCATTCCCCACACAGTACCCAATTTTTGAGATATTTGGTTGTGAGTGGCGGAGCTTAACACCGCGCTTTGATTTCTTAGAAGTGCGAGAAAAAATAACTAAATCCCTTATTACCTTATTATTGCATATATATTTTTTTAGCTTCACTCTGTATCCCGCAGGTAGCAAAATGTTTAGAGGAAACCCTAGTGTTAAGACACTCCATCCCCACATTCCGACTAATTCTGGAGGCATTGTGTGTTGAGTAGCGATACTCAAGCCCGCACTTTGCCTTGATACCAGAGCAAAAAATGAAAATATTAAATATTTCATTTCCTCGAGAATCGAATCCACAGCCTGTCGCATTTACAGTCACACGCTGGTGCCCCTGCGCCATATCTGGCCTCATCTCAACAGATTCTCAACATGTAATTAATTTTTTTTATTAACATTCCTGAATGAGACATTGTAATTAGTAGATGACGTGAAAATTCCATTCAATACCATGACAAATAATCTATTATTAACTTCTCAACAATCGTAGTCATATTAATGAGAATTCCCACTAATTTAAATTTAAGCTGCTTTTATTGATGTTTTGCTTGATGTAAGTACAGGTTCAATTTAGAAGGTAGAAGATTAAGTTGTGTTAGTTTTTCTCTTTATTTAAAACAATTCTCATTATAGAATATCGCATATATTATCGCAGCGGCACGAGGTGTGACTGTAAAACCGACTAGTTGTGGGTTCGATCCCCACTCGAGGAGATGAAATATTTACTTATTTAAATTTATATTTCGATTTCTTCACTCTGGTTTCGAGGTTAAGCGCGGCGTTGAGCTCTGCCACTCAACACGCAATGCCCCCAGAATTCGGCAGAAAGTGGGGAACGGAGTGTCTGAACACTTTCACGTATAGGCAAAGGAAACTTAATGTGAAGACACTACTAGACAAGACTAGAGCGAGGTAATGAAGATAATTTATTATCTAGTCTCCAACCATCGGATTTACATCTTACTATCAAACATAAAAATAACTTCTCAATTCTAATTAATATTTCCTGAGATTAATGCGTCCGATCAAATAAATTCATAAGCTGTATGTTAGAATTCATATGTATACATTTCTATAGATCAATAGTATAGACGCTATCACAGCGCAGACAATACCTGACTAGACCCGATGTTATCAAAACTTTGCAAAATATATGAATAAGAAAATAATAAAAGTCTTTTGAAGCATTTGCTCTAACTGGAGCGGCTCGATTGAAAGTTACAGCTTACGTTATTGCCCGGTATATTATAAAACATTTGAATGTGTTTTAAAAAACATAAAAAAATATTAATTAATTAATAAGAAGATATTTTATTACCTGGGTAGTGATCGTTTCAATATGACATGTCTTAAGCCAGGGCGTAGGATTAGTTCACTCCAGAGTAGTCCTACTTAAAATAGAATATAACCCAGCTTAGATTTTTTTACTAAAAAATATTTTAATAAAAATAGCGTGATGAAATAAAATCTTTACACAATTATTAAACTAAAATACCAATTCAAAACTAACGTCCAGGCCCTCTGGAAGATATCTGTAGTCAAGTTAAGTGTGAAGAATTGTATAAAAAAAGTGAATTTCTGATCATAACTGATCATACGCATATGGAGCTTCCAGATTTCAACGATTAGAAATCATGTATTTTTACTAATTACTTTTATTGCTTTTTCCTATATAGCAGAGAAGACAGTAACAATCTAGTGTCATGACTCTCCGTCTATCACTTTCAGAATAACACTATTACCAAACAAAGTCGGTTATATCAAACAAAGTCGCGTGCAGCTATAACATATAAAGTCAAAGCCCCGAGGGCCATTAAATATAATCACAGGCAACGTAATGCACACTACAGTATTCAGATGAGAGCATTTGAGAAAGAGTTCAATTTTATGGAAAATATCTAGTGAAATGTACGTTTTCATATTTCATAATATGTAAAATGTGGATTTTATTTTTACATTCACATTAGCTTTATACGTAGGCAACATGAGGCCGTTGTGATACGGAGGCACAGCCTCTGACTGTACGCAATGGCTGTGGGTTCGATTTCTATTTTCCTATTCGGGGAAATGAATTTATACTATTTTCATATATAGGAGGATATAGCTCTAGAGCTAGAGTAAGGAAACCTCGCGATTTGTCCTGTTATAAGTAACGCGCGATAAAGCGCGGCGTTGAGTTCTGCCATTTGACACGTAATGTATCAAATCTTGGGTGGATAGTGGGAAACACTGTCTTAAAACTAGATCCTCCTGCGTTTCTTGCTACATGTGAAATCCTGAGTGAAAAAAAATAAAAATAAGCGTAGTACATTTCATCATAAGTTTTGTAAAGCGTTTGACATGGTAGTCGTCCGCCGCTCCGCTCTGTAGATGTTTTATATAAAATTATTCTATTTTTAGCAAGCTATATCATGCACATAGAAGAGTTCCTCTAGAGTTCCTCGTTACCAGATTGAGGAAATGAAAATATTCAATATTTCAATTCTCCGAGCTTAAAAAATTCGGAAGAAAGTGGGGAACGGAAATATCTTAATGAAGACCGGAGTGTCTTACACTCCGGTCTTCAGAGTAGGTTCCCGGGTACCCTTTACCTACGTTGTGTCGGAGTGTCTTAAGACTAGGTTCCCGGGTTCCCTTTACCCCGTAAACAGTTGTAGTACGTTAGCTACATACGGGATACTGTGTAAAACTAAAAAAAAGAGAGGTATACATATCTTAACTAAGCACTATACCTTTTTTATTATATGTGGAAAAAAAAGATATACTATGTGCTTAGTAAAAATTTTATAATACCGCGACCTATATTTCAGTTAAAAGTTATATGAGTGATCCAGATAACACTAATAGTTTTTTTTCATTTATCTCGGCACTATCAAAATGCCCAAATATGCATGCAAATATGCACTATCAAATGAACATTTATTATTTAAATTTACGTTTATTGTCACAGTATCTTTAAAAATATATTAATATTAGAATGACATAATAACAAACAATAAACGGCGATCGTGGCGTAGGGCCACAAAGTGTGATTGGAAACGCGACTGTTTGTGGGTTCGATCCCCACTCCAGGAAATTAAATAAATAATTTAAATTTATATTTTCATCTCTTAGCTCTGGCATCAAGGCAAAGCGCGGCGTTGAGTTCCACCACTCAACACGCAACATATCCAGAATTCGGCGGAAAGTAGAAACAGAGTGTCTTAACACTAAGTTCTCTCTGTTTACCTTCACTTTGAGTCCCGTACACAACGTACGGTATACAACGTGAAGCTGATTATTGGGACAATAAACAACAACATATTTTTCTACAGTAACTTGTGACATTTGTCAAATAATATTAATTTAAGGCTGAAAATGAGCTATCAACGTCAACTGATTTTACCGGAAAGAATTATAAAATTTGTCGCCATTTCTACAGAAACCTCTTCATGCAGAGTTTGTCCGATGTAGTTGATAAATGCATCAATTTTCTTTACTCCTTCGAGACTGGAGTTTTTATACGAAACTGGATTTAATCTCAGTGCATGTGCGTGTATTCGTGTTAGGCATTATACAACACGCTTACACGGTATAGGTACACGTACATGTAACTACTGGAATAAGCACAATCAGTGAAAAAGTTCCAAAATACGCACTAACGCTACTAAATTAGAATTACATGCATTTGCATTTGCAAACAAGAAAGACATATAATCCGATGTCTATATAATGATTATAACCACGGACATCTGATATACAGATTTTAAATCACAGAATGTGATTTTAAATTATAATTGACCAACATACTGAACATGTTTTGATAAAGTGACATTCTATTCATTCTTATAATTTAGCTAAGTGATTATAGTTAGTGGAAGTCTTGGTCTTGCTCTTGGTTAATTCAAATATAGGCTATATTCGATTAAACCAAGACTAAGACCTGCCTAGACCTAGTAGCTCCACAACCAAGAAAAGTCATTTAAATGCATCCAGTAGTTCAGAAGATGTGCAGATACAAATAAAATTTTTAAAAAACATTGATTAATATTCTATTAATCATTTAAAGCCCCATACATGTTTGAGAGTATAACAAACAGTTGTTGCAACCCTGACATTGCTATAAAACCTAACTAACCTTCAACGATATCTAATAATCACGCGAAGTAATTAAATTATTCCACTCATAATATTGTAAATGGGTATTGTTTTACTTTTAATATGCAAGTCTTAAGTTACTCACTAGATGGTGTGAAGTCATTTCTAGAAGACTGAGGAAACCTAGGATTTTTTTTCCTAGAATATTTTGTTCATATTTTGAACAGAAAGTAGGTGATCTGGGCGACTTACAACTACTTTGACAATTTTTTAAATTTGTTCATGTGTCCGCATGATATTACAATATTCACATAGGATGAAAGTCAAAAGTTAAAGTCAAATAATAATCAAACATTAACAAAAAATTTTTTTTTGTCTTTCTGTTTGTCCAGGCTCATCTTCGGAACAGATAAATCTATTATTATGAGCAATATATAGGCTAATTTTATCCCGGAATTCTCGTGGGATCGAAATTTACGCGAAAAAGACTACTTACCTAGATAGACGTGAAATAACTGAATAGTTTCCTTTTAAATACGACAATCTTTTAAATATGATAATGTACACTAGTACACTATGTGGTTACGATATTTAACGCAAACAGACAATTTAAAAAAAAATTGTCTGCCTTTTGCTCCTTGTCCGGGGTAATCTCCAGAAGAGCTGAACCAATTCTTATGGGAAGATAAAGGGGGTTGTGGAGGCTAATTTATTTCATAAAGGCTATTTTTTATACCAGGATTCTCGCGGGTTCGGAATATAAAAACGCGTTTGTTATGCACGGGTGCCTTCCGCCTACCTAGATAACAAACAAAAAAAATAATTTAAAAAAATCTAATATGACATTTTTAGTAGGCTAAATTAAATAAAATCTTAAAATATTTAAAGAAGAGAGAAAGCGTGGCGTTAAGCGATTGGAATCTACAGTCATCGCGGATTGTCTGGTGACACCCTTTTTCCCTACATAATTATATTTTTGGTTTCAAAATATTTACAATATAAATGTTTTCACCGGGTAATTTTAGAGACATTGCCCGGTGCGTGGGGAAAATAAAAAAGTGTTATAACTATATAGAAAATTTGTTTTATGTTTAGGTTGTTTATGTTGTATATTGATCATGTTTAAAATGACAAGCTAAAGAGTACGCACTAATGATATTACAGTTATAGAAATATAATTAGATCTTTGATTATCGCGATTATTGCATATTTTAACTGAAACTTTTTAACTAGATTTATTAAAATATAAATTTTTTGGAAACATTTTATACTCGTTTAACTCCACATCTATCAGAAACAATCAAAAGACATCTTTTGAATCATTTCCAAACGATTTTTTTCTTACATTTTAAGTACACTAATTTACTTTATTACACAAAAAGTGACACTTTAGTAAAAAACACATTATCTTTTTCTATTTTATTTATCTCTCGGCTTTTTGTCCAAAGTGGCTTACGCCAGTCACTTCATATGCCTTTCAATAAAAATTGTAAGAAAAAAAAGATTTTATAGAAATCTAAGGTTAGATTGTATCCGCGTCTGAAGTCACGAAGCGGGGAACTATTGTTCGAGGTAAAAACATACGTTCTAAAGTTTAAAGTACTATAGATTTTGTTTTCTTAATATATAAAAAGGGCTTTTTGTTGATATAGTGATGGGATACGGATACGAATAAAAAGATATTTTATGTTATTTTAAGTTTTTTTTCAGCTTCACGCTGTATCCCGCACACAGCAGGGTAGGCAGAGGGAACCTAGTGTTAAGACACTCCGTTCCCCACTTTCTGCCGAAGTCTGGAGGCTTTGCCTCGACACCAGAGCGAAGAAATGGAAATATAAATGTAAGTAAATATTTCATCTCCTTGAGTGGGGATCGAACCCACAACCACTCGACTTACAGTCACACTTTGTGCCCCTGTGCCACGACTGGCCTCAATGTAAAGTTATTAATAGCAATATTGAAGAATAAATCTATAACAATACTACAGGTGCAATTGTTTAAAATAATTAATTGCAAATTAGTATGTGCGGCGTGAGGCAGTCCCAGACAGTTGCCGTTATCTATGTATGTAAACTAATATATATAAATCATGGAAACTAATATATATAAACCTTGAATAAAACTCATTAAATCAATAAAATACATAAAAGGCGGTTGTTTTATGTAATAATTGAGATAATAATAGATAGTCATGATTTAGTTATAGTAATATGCGTGTTGGTTGCCAGTTCAAATCACAAGCGCAGAAATATATACTTTATTTCATTTCGTTCTCTTACCAAGGCATAGAATTCGGCGGGAAGTAGGGAACGGAAGTATTTTAATGGGAACACAGTGTTTTAATATTAGGTTCCCAGGTTACCTCTGCCTACACAGCTATAAGCGAGATACAGCGTGAAGCTAAAAAAAATATTATGAAAAAAAAAATTGTTTGAGAATTTTTTATACAGTAAAGCAGTGTGTCATCAAGAATATCCTGAATGAAGCACTACCCAACAAAAAACAAAAGAATGTTATTTAATATCTATAACTTATTCAGTCTTAATATTCTTATAAGAAATTCGAACCTACAACCTTCACTCATTGTACGGAACGAAGAGCTTTCAAGAGGAATCGTAGAGCAGTGAAACTATATAATATTCATTTTCCTATCCTATTACAGAGAAATATTAAATCACTTCCTTCTCTATCATTCCTTTATAAATAGTTTTGTTTTTACTTAAAATATAGCCCCTCAGCGAAATTCGAAGCCACAACCGTTGCGTACTGTCAGACAATTAACAACTGAGGCACTACATCGTCACGAATCACGATTTCAATAGAAACAAAATCCGACGTGACCCCATAATTGGTAATAGTAACAGACATTTTAGTATAGTAATTTATTTCCGCATTTTTTTTTTGCTTCGCTTCGATTGCAATCATATATTTTTAATCAATCCACTATATATTGTGTTGATTGAAGAGCAATTTTGTATAGCAGCTGGTTCCTTATTTATGTTAACTAAGCCAAATTAAATGTATTCTATTATTTTTTTATTTATTTAATTCCACGTTTTATACGATGTAAAGTTATTGGGTCTTCCGGTTAACCTATTCACCTATTAATTGTTTTTTTTTCTATTTATTTAAAACTAAATATATACTACGACTTTGCTTAAAATCATAAGCAATTTTTCTGTTTTAACATTGGAGAGTAAGCAGAGGGAACAGTGTTAAGACACTCTATTCTCTACGCCTCGCCCAATTTTAAAGAATGGCGAGACTCAACGCCACGCTTTGTCTTGTTACCAGAGAGAGGAATACGAGACTATTTCATTCTCCCGAGTAGGAATAGAACCAACAACCGTCGCGTTTACAGTTAGACGATGTTCCGCTGCGCCACAACGGCATCTAGGGCGAATGTTCGTTAGTAACAAGAAAAAAAACTCATTCACAGTAATTTACCCTACATTTTATTTATCCTGTACAAATATTGTCTTTAAAATGAGCTTTAGTATGCCATTTTTAGTTTTTCCTAAAACACATATTTGCTTTAAGACCGCTAAAGTACAGGTTATTAGCACCGATTCTATATTTATTTTGTGTGTTTATTTAACAATTTTTAATTACTTATATGAATGTATGGATTTTTAATATTGAAATAAATAAATTAATGAATAAATTCTGGTGTGTCTGTGTGGTGTCTTAGATATTGTATAGGTTAGCATAATTTTTTTTTTCGGCTTCACGCTGTATCCCGCCCACAGTAGGGCAGGCAGAGCGGATCTAGTGCAAAACACTCTGTTCCCCATTTTCCGCCGAATTCTGGAGCATCTGCCTCCGCATTGCGTGTTGAACTCAACGCCGCGCTTTACCTCGACACCAGAGCGAAGAAATGAAAATATTATATATATATTTCATTTCTTTTCTTCGAACGGGGATCGAATCCAAAACCATCGCGTTACTTTCACATGCGCTTGTGCTCCTGCGCCACGACGGCCTCAAGCATAATAAATAAGGACTAATAAACGAACCTTGGAACAAGACAGTCGTTTTATTACGTAAATCACATTACATAGCGACCCATTAGACATCATACATTACAAAATGCCTACACTTCTTTTTTTAATAGATTTTTCACGCTGTATTCCGCATATAGCAGGGTAGGCAGATATCACCTAATGTCGTGACAATCGATTCTCCACTTTCTGCCCCGAAATGTAAAGAAAAATATTTTTTCTGACACGTATAAAAATTAAACGTAGTGGGATTAGTACCACTAAGCCATAACAAAAATAAGCTATAACAAGCTTATTCTTATATTTTACATTTTCCAAATAAATATATTTCTTTCAATTATAAGATAGTTCTATAAGTCTTCTTACAGACATGCTAACGAGGTACAAGAATTACAACGTAGCGTAGTGGTCAGATGAGAAAGTATGGCTTAGTGGTAGAGCGTTTGGATGATTTCTAAGAGGCGCGGGCTCTAATCCTGCTACCTTTATTTTTTTTTACGTTTCTAAAAAATATTGAAAATAACTCAATCCTCCGAGTTACAATAGAATCAGGACGGCCTTAAATTGTATTTTAATTATGTATTTTTTAGGAGGATACGTTAAAATATAATATAATTAAATATATTACAAATTGAACTAAAAATCTTTTTATTAACCCTATATATATCCCTATCTTAAAAAACTAATATTTTTTTAAAATGGGGAATTACACTTTAAAAGTTTTATTCACACACTCAAAACGCAAAAATTGCTTAGCAATATTTAAATGTTAACGTTACATACAATTTTAGATTTTTTTCATGAAATCACTCAAGAGTTCATTAAAGAAAGGCGGAATCTTAAATCTTTTACCAAATTTCGTTTCCATGGCAACAGAATCAGTAGTTGTGCATATAAAACTAAATCTAACCATAAATTAGATAATATATCTCCGTTTCGTCATTGTTGAATTTATTATATATTTAGGCAAACACACTTTTTACAGCCCAGTTTATCTTTTTACAGCTTAGTAAAAAACACATATTGACTTTTCTAATATTCTTTAGCTAATTTTCCCTTTATTTATGTGCGAAAAATACAATATATAAATTGAAAATGGTTCTTTCATAACTCTGTTAGAAATAGTTAAATAAGTAGCGGGACTCGAACCCACGCCTCTCGTATTTTTCTTTGCTAAGTGTGGAATAACACTTTAAAAAATGTTAAAAATAAATATATTTTTTTAGAAAAAAAATATTATCAAGTTTATATTATAACGTAGTTTTCAATAATAAAAACATAAAAATATCACTTCTAACATTTATTACTTTTATTTAATGTCACAGTTAATTTTTTTATAAAAAAAATAATAATAATTAAAATAAAAATAATAAAATTAATTTGCATTCATAGGAATTAAAATGAATTAATTTTATTACAAAATTTCCTATAATCTATTCTTAAATTCAAATAGTTAAACTTACCAAAAACAAAAAGCTCTCACACTTCACATACAAAATGAAGCCTCCATAGTGGACCAGTGACAGAACAACACTAAGAATTTAGAAGTTAGCGCACAAATTATAAAGTTATTTACTGACGACCTTGACTTTGAAGAAAACTAATCTAAACTACCTACTACCTCTGAAACTAGGAAATATCGAGTTGATTGGTTGTAGCACGTCGTCCTGCACTACGACTACAACAAAGGCTTTGGTTATAACTTATACGTGATTTTCAATACTGTCGTGTTTTTTGTAAGCAGCTTCGAATCGAAGGTGACCAGAAATTATTTCTACTTTTTTTTATTACGCATTACACGCATATACCGAATTGGACAGTGAAAAGTTAGTGTCGAGACACTGTTTCTTACTATCCACCTATGTTTTTTATAGATTTTTTTAGCTTTACACTGTATCCCACGTGTAATAGGGTAGGTAGAGGGAACGTAAGAACATATTGTTAAGACACTCCGTTCCCATTAAAACAATTCCGTTCCCCACTTTCCGCTGAATTCTCAAGGCATTGCGTGTTGAATAGAGGAACTAACTAACTAACTGATTTGTATCGTTACCAGAGCGAGGAAATGATATTATTAAATATTTCATTCTCCGAGTGGGAATATTTAAAGGATTCTATACCACTGTGTATGTCAGATTGAAACGGGCTACTAGAAATATCGCAAATATAGATATTATCATCGATGGAAATCAAATCTACAACTGTCATATATAATCTGACATTTCCAATGGCTTGCACCTTTCCTCCTCTTTTACATAACATTGTTTAATCTTTTTTTTGCGTCATGCTGTATCCGTACACAATAGAGTAGGGAGAGGGAACCTAATATTAAGTTCAGTTCCTTATTTTATGCCGAATTCTGGAGGAATTGCGTGTTGAGTGGCGGCACTCAACGTCGCGCGGCTCGACTCGACACCTGCCTTAAATATAAATATGACTTCCATCACTCAACATACTAAGTTAAGAATTTTAATGACGAAAATTTTATTTGTTTGCTCTAGTGCTTGACCGAAAAAGTCTTTGGTTCATCTAAATGTCATTTATAATAGGAATGTCGTAGTTGTGTCAACCAAAATATTTTTTTATATTTTTGAGACCGACCTATATCAAGAATGTCGTTATTGTGTCAACCAAAAAGGTTTTTATATTTTTGTAATGAATATAAAGATAGTCATAACATGTATTAAAAAAAATCATTGCTATTTGCTAGTTTACGAATATTTAATGAAAAGTGAACATTGGTCGTAGGTTCGGTAAAATTTAAAAAAAATATTTGAATTATAATATATTTTAATTAAGGTAAATGTTGGGAGGTTTTACAAATACTAGCTGCCAAATTTCATAATTCTAGGGCAACCGGAAGGACCTTATTAATTTTGATTCCCTTTATAGTGTCGAAATACGCGTTTTTGCCATATAAACGGTCATATCTTTTTTAAGTAAATATAGAAATATGATTTTTTTAGGAAATCAAGGGACCGTAGATTTGAATATATGGTTTGAATATCAACATGATATCTCTCTTATAAAGGTTCCTTTTTTCCTTAAAAGATACGGAAACCTAAAAAACAAGTTAAATATATCAAAATGTTTGCACTGAATGAGATTATATTATATATTTAGATGTAAAACATTTAATTGAAATATTTTGATAGATTCATTCAGATTAATTATCTCTTTTAATTGAAAAGAGTGTCTCTGTCTTTTACGGTTGCATAGCTATAGACAAAGGTTCTAACTTCCCAGTGTTAAGACACTCCGTCCCCCACTTTCCACCGAATTCTGGAGGCATTGCGTATTGAATAGCGGTACTCAATGCTAAGGTTATAGTGTAGAAAGAAAAATCTTACCAGATCGAATTAAGTAAATGCAAACAAGTTTGAAATGACGTTATAATAACTGATGCAAATCATAATGACTGCGAACCATTTAAACAATAGATAGTATAATAATAATAATCATAATAATAATAATCTCGTGATGTAACCGTAATGATGAATCTAGCCCATATTTTTTTATAATATCATGACAAATCTCAATAAAACTCATTGAGGCGCCCTTTGTACGTGTTCTAGGTAGTGATGGGCGGGGAAGGTATTTTACTTTGTGAAAGGAATCTGTAATTTTGTAGTTATTGACTATATTTAACTTACTTGTATGGTTTTCAAGGGACGCAAGTTCAAATCCCGCTATCTACTTACATACATTTTTTATACAATTTGTAAAAAATATTTTTCTTTCGTAGGTGTGGAATAGCACTGCTATATAAATGTAAAAAATATATATATTTAATATGTTTAAAGCGTTATTCCACACTTGGAAAAGGCAATTTTTTTTACTATTACTACTTACAAGCCGGTTTACAAGAAGCGCAGGTTCATATCCCGTTTAATCCAAAAATGTTATATATTTTCTAAAAAAGTATGTATTGACTATTTTGTTTGCTTTCCGGTCTCATTACCAACAACGTATTAGTTGTACGGGAAAACCGTCGACGCGCTCTGTTAAAATTTGTTAGGTCTAATAACACAGAGTAATGTAGAATTTTTGTTTGAAATAGCTTTTGCGTAATACAAATAAATATGTATAAGCTATGACTAGAAATATTTTGCAACAGTTCAATAAAATAATATTTTTTTTTAATTTTTAAAGGGACTGCCTTCATGCTTACATTAAAACATAAATAGTAGTATAATATGATAAATCAAATTGTTCCATCCTTCGTGGCCCGGTGGCACAAGACTGTTAACGCGACTGTCACACCCTTGTCGAACCCCCAAGGTTTGATTCCTACTCTCAAACTAGAATATTTAATATTAACATTTTCTCGCTTTCGTAACGAGGCAAGGCGCGGCGTTGAGTTCCGCCACTCAACACGCAATGCCTCAGAATTCGGCGGAAAGTGGGGGACGGAGTGACTTAACACTAGGTTCCTTCTGCCTATGTGCAGAAACAGCGTAAAGTAAAAAACACCTTTCATTTTCGAATTTTATTACAAAAAACAGTTAGGATAAACGGAAGTGTTTCATTGATATAGTGCCTGCTCGAGATAGTTACGGCTTAATTGGTTGTTTTTTTAATTCTCAAAGTCAGCTTTACAACCAATCTGAGAAATAATTTAAAGATTATTTATACGCTTTAAGAGAACGAGGCATTTTTTTATAATTTTTTATGAAAGAAAATGGTAATAATATGTATATATTTTTTCAACAGCTTCACGCTGTATTCCACACACAGCAGGGTAGGCAAAGGGTACATAGTGACAAAACACTCCGTTCCCCATTTCTGCCGAATTCTGAAGGCATTGCGTGTTTAGTGGCGGAACTCAACGCCGCCATTTGTTTTGACACCAGAACGAAAAAATGAAAATGGTAGGCCTTAATGGGAACGGAGTGTCTTAACACTCGGTTCCAGGTTCCCTCTGCCTACCCTACATTGCGCAGGATACAACGTGAAGCTACAAAAACATTTAACAAAAACACTAAGTAAATCACAGCTCTTACGCCTGCATCCTCTGTTAGGTAAACATTACTTACAAAATCATAAGTCATTATCTAATACAAGTGGGTCAGAGATCTAAAGTAGCGTTATTGTCATAATAGATGCAAATTGCGATATTCTTCATTTTAGCTTTTTTTTTCTAAATAATCTTTTTTTAATGTCAATGTTTCTTTATGTTCTTCCTTATGATTTGGAAATATTATGAAATAATTGTTGCAAATTTGTTATAAATGTTCTTGAACATCTTAGCGGAGGTTGGAAAGAAATTGAACGCAGTGATTACTAACTTTAAGTACCACTTAATTGAAAATTCATGTTTAAAAATTTATTAAGGTCGTGGTGGGTTCGATTCCTACTTGGGTAATAAATTATTTACATTTGCTTGCTCTGATAATTAATCTTTCTTACATCTTGGATATTGCGCGGTGCACGGGGAACGGAGTGTCTTAACACTAGGTCCCTTCTGCCTATCCTGTTAAATGCGACATACAGCATGAAGCTAATAAAAAAATGGAAATGAAACAGACATTAATAAAATCTACTGAAAAATTTTAAGAAATTAAATTAAATGCATAAACAAATATTTCTTTTTCATCCACACGTATACATTTTAGCAATCTAAAATATATACTACGAGTGAATAAAAAGACACCTGAGCTGTACCTGTGAGTACAATAGATTGTACAAAAACTGTTTATTGTTTGTTTAAACTTAAGTTTGTGATTTTTTATAAGGTCTACAGTGTACTTCCCATTGACCTACCATTTTGAAATTGGTACGAAAGCCTCGGTGGGCAAGTCCTTCTTGCACTTAAACGGTGTTTTTATGTCTGTATTACGCATGTTCCCATGCCCCACTTTTGCTGAGATAATGGGTGGCGACACTGAACGCCGCATTTTATCTATTTACTAGAACATGTATATATATATTCCCCGGTATGATTTTTTAATTTAAATAATATCATATTGAATTGGACATATCTCAACTGCACTATAGTCGTGTTAAATATATATTCATTGTAATTAATATTTAAGTGTGAAAGTAAAGTAACGTACGAATGAAGTCAAAGTGAAGTGAAAGTGAAATCGTCTGGATCCTTGCCAAGAGTCAATTGTTGCTCATGATTTCCTGATACTTTTAATTATTTTTCTATATTAATCCTGCTCACATTGTTAACGAGTTGATAAATAGATATGTAAAGAACAAATATTTCTCCGAGTGAGCATCGAATCTGCAACGTTTTCATATATTTGTAAACTCCGACTTTTCCCAATAATGGGGAAAACATTTGAAAATATTAATAAATTACCTTGTTATTTATATCTTCATGTTTTGTTTGTGTTTATTGAATACTTCAAAAATGAAACGTCCTTTACTTTCTGCATATATTTACCTTATAGGACGTCACTGTTATATCAAAACGATTAAAATATTATTGTATAGGCGTAGGAATGGGGGTGGGGTGAGGAATTGGTTGGCGTCCGGTGCCCACTCCACAATAGTATAAAAACAAATCCTTGGCCTAAACTTTAGCTTCACGAGCGTCAATCAAAGCTCGTATTTTTCTTCAGGGGCGAGCTACTCTCACCCCTGCTCGCCCGGTGACGCCGTCAAGACCAGTCCAGGTCAACAGCAATAAAGTTCCTTCGGATAAAAAAAACTAAACTTTAGCTGAACCCACGTGTATTCTGAACATCATAACAGTCTGATGTCTGAAGTCGCTTAAAATGTTTACTATTCGGTCGTAATTTAGAACTACGAAAACGAAGTTCTAAATTCTCCGCTACCTCTTAAGCAGCCACCTGTATGCTGTATGTATGTATGCTATACCGCCAGGCATGCGAGAGTCTATGCATGCGGTCAACCGACGACCACGACTATACGGTAACAAAAATAAGTAAAATTGATAACCGCTGAGACTGAATTTTTCACTGCTGTGTACTTTCCCATTAATCTTACTATCATCAGAGAAAATCTGGACGCTTTCTATGTACATCAATTATATTAGGATTCAAATTCTGCGTATTGAGTGGCAAAACTCAACGCCACGCTTTGATCCATCCAATCCACAACGTCGGGTTTATAATCGCACGTTCATACTCCTCCACGGCTGCCTCAATCAATCACATCAACTACTAAAATATGTTCTTCAATTACATCTTCATTCATTTGTACTCGGATTTGCTCGGCTGGTCCATCGACATATTGGCGTCAGGGTAAAATATTTTTACAAGGGTTTCGGCCGACTTTTGAGGGGTTATTGATGGTGACACCTTCTTAGTACTGCAGTAGAACATCTTCCTAGCGTCTGAAAGTCTTTTTTACCACCTTATTATTCTTTAAAAAAATGGTAAAAGGTAATGAATTTATGTGTGGGATCCTGCCTCGGAGCGTCTGACTGTTGTCAATACAACGGTTGTAAGTTCGATTCCCACCCTTGGGAATTAATTATTTTAATTTTTTCGCACCTCGGTTCGATTCGGCACTCCACACACAATGTCGCGAAATTTAAACGGAACCTGGGGAACAGAGTGTCTTAACACTAGGTCTTAAACTAGTCTGTGCTTACCCATCTACATGCGACACATATACTTAAGAGAAATGTTATTCGACCATTATAAAAATAGCTATAATATTTTCACCGGAACTAATTATTTAAAAAAACAATTGTATACATTATAATAATCACACTTTATTATTTATTAAGAAGTCGAGACTAAATTAGAAAATAGAACAACTTTACTAACTTACTGAATTTAATGTGATACATTAGGATTAAAATCCAATCTACAGGGTGGAAGAGGCAGCGCTCCTTTTACGGAAACAGCATATAGGGTAAAATATTTCAAACCCATACCTAAAGAAATTAATCAAGATGCCTCAACAGTTTGGATGTACGATTTTTTTTTCATTTCATAATTTTTATCCATACCTGTATTTCGTATGACGCAATTACGTATAGATCCCAATAACGTAAACACTTACTACTACAAAAATACTACTAAAGGTTAAACAACTTTGAACTTTATCGCCAATACCTACGACTCGATTTCGAAATGAGGCGTGCGCGGCGGTGTTCCTTTGATAGGTTTATGTGTGCGTGCGCCGTCCTTACACATTTGTAAGTGGTTTATTTTAAAACGACAATTTTATTACTTATTTTGTTTGAAAAATAACTTTTTCATTTTTGGGAATTTATTTTTTTCTGATTTATTTTATAGAGTAGTTAAAACTGTGGTTTCATTTAATGTGGTGCTTACACTTCCACCCTGTATACATATAATAAATTTATAACTAATCGCTATTTATACTAAAACATGAGAGATGTATGAGAGTTTTTTACTGGGGACATTTATATGTTTTTATATAATCGAACCCAAAACAATATTTTTTATTTTTTATCTGTTTCTCTGTGCGTTGGTGCACGCTTATCTAAGAAACGGCTTCACCGATTTAAATGCAGTTTTCTCTTTTTTATTTTGACAAAATTCCCTCGACCTTTAGTGATTGATTAATTTAAATCGATTCATAAATAAAAAAGTTATATCAACATAAATTGTTTTGTTCAACAAAATTGCACGATATAACTGTTTTATTGAATTTACTCAAAGATTAGCTTTCAATGTATGGATATTGTCTTTAAAATGATTATTTTTGACTGTAAAACCGACTGGTTGTGGGTTCGATCCCCATTCGAGGAGATGAAATATTTACTTAAATTTATATTTCCATTTCTTCGCTCTGGTGTCGAGGCAAGGCGCGGCGTTGAGTTCTGCCACTCAACACGCAATACCTCCGGAATTCGGCAGAAAGTGGGGAACGGAGTGTCTTAACACTAGGTTTCCTCTGCCTACCCTGCTTTATCCCTAGCGGGGTAGTCAGAAAGAACGGAGCGCCAAACGCTACGGTCTCTACATATCTCTTTCGCATCGGTTTTTAATGTTATTAAACCAGGAAAGTAAATCAGAAAAATAAATAAATGAGTGGTTCAAGTTGGCGAACCGGTTGCTCCGGGTCACTGGTAAATAAAAAGGAAAAAAATAAGAGGTTGACCGAAGAGGCCGTCATGGCGCAGTGGCACAAACATATGATATAAACGCGGCCGTTGTGGAACATGGAGAATATATAACACTAGACTCCCTTTGCCTAAACTGCAAAAGAAGTATAACAATAATTACTCTTTTTTTTAAACATTTTTAAAGTGTTATTCCACACTTAGGAAAGAAAAATACTTATTTAGAAAACGTATAAAAATTTGAACGCAGCGGGACTCGAATGTCCAGGAGGCGCGGGTTCGAGTCCCGCTGCGTTCAAATTTTTATACGTTTTCTAAATAAGTATAATAATTACTCTTAATATCGTGGATGTAGAAATGGGAGAGGTTATCGCGCCCATCTCATGATAGTCTGGTGTCCACATCAGAATTATTAGAAAAAAAATAAGCTAAAAAATTCCAAAAAAACCTAATACTCAAGGATTGAAAGCATTAAGTAGATGCGCGACAAATGGACGAATAATTCAGTATCACACCAACAAATTTCGACGATTCCTTTTTTGTTGGAAAGGATATAATTCAAGGGTAGCTAGGTGGGTTTGGTTAGGTTCTGATTGTGGGATCCGGTTGCAGTCGATTTTTTTTTTGTTAAAAATTATTATAATAACTGTGAATATTATTTATATTTCTCCGCTGTCTAAAATAAGGTGCTGTGTTAAGTTCCGCCACTCAATACAAGATACTCAGCATTAGGATATTAAAAATCATCCAATTAATATAACATGTAATAAAATATATATTTTAATTTATTAGTAGTGTAAAAGATATATTTTAACAAATATTTTTTTTATTAAAGACATAAAAACAAAAAAAAAATACAAATACTCACAAAATCCATTAATTTAAACAAAACAATCAACACACAAACACTCCGCCGAACATTGTCACTTTGAAAAAACAAACATTAAAAAAAACGCAAAGAAAAAAAAAATAAGCGAACATTCACCTACATTTTTGTGTTTAAAATTTAAAGTGAAGGCAGTTTATTCATTATTAAGGGGAAAGTGTCGACGCGACGGTTTCTCTGTCACTGGTCGACTAGTCTTTGATACACGCGAGCACAACAGTCTGTTTGTAGTGATGCAATACAATATTACGTATAGAGGTAGATGGAGATACGTTGTGAAATAAGATTTTTTTTTAATAATTTTTAGCATAAAAAATCATTTAATCAACTATATGATCGAACAAGAAACTCTTGTAAAGGTAGGTACGTCTGCTATCTAAAAAAATAAAAAAATAAAGCAATAGGCAGATAAATATTTTTTTTTGTCTTCACGCTGTATCCAGTACATAGCACAGGAAGGTAGAGGAAACTTGGGAACCTAGTGTTTCCATAAAATTGTTGTTCCATTAAATCTTTCCCATTTTCCGCCGAGTTCTGGAGGCATTACTTTTGCATTGCTCTGTGCAATCAAGACATTTTTTAAATACAAGAGTTCTTTAGGATAAAAATCGAACCTATCACAATCACTTCCTCACAGCGCTACCATGGTTTTTGGTTATATAGAACTTTCACGATCCACGAAGGAGTTTAGCTATTATTTGTTAACATCAAACAAAGCCGAAATACTCAACAAAAAGTTCTACGGAATTCCTCATTTATGTATTAGAATGATATGTCATCAGTTGAAAGAGGTGTGAATATTATTATTTATTACATTAATAAGAAATGGTTAAAAATATATGTATATTGCCTATTTTCCTTATTCTACTTGCTCGTCTGTTTATTAAAAATTGAGGTAACTAATTCAAATTATATATTTTTTGGCTCTACGCTTTAAAAACTATTTCTCCACTTTCTGCCAAATTATCGAGGTATTGTGTATCGGGTTACTAGTGCTAGGAAATGAAAATATGAAATATTTTTTTCCCCCGAGTGGGAATCGAACCCACAACCGTAGCGTTTACAGTCACACGCTGTAGTATTATTAATATATTTAGAAATAATGCTAATTTTCTAAATGTTACTTTTTAGTTTTATAATATTAGTATAGACCAGGTAGCCCCTTTAAACATACACTTGGGTCGTAAACCCCACTGGTCTGAGTTTCCCACGCTTCAACGCGATAGATTTACCGTACACTTTACATTTTAAAAATGGCTTATTATAGCATTATGCTTTACAATATTTGGTATAACTTTAAGATATATGATAGATTTTTTTTTCTTATTTCAAATAATCTTAATATTACATTATAAATATAAAACAGGTAAATTCCAA
Source organism: Heliconius himera (assembly GCA_021202915.1). Classification (NCBI taxonomy): domain Eukaryota; kingdom Metazoa; phylum Arthropoda; class Insecta; order Lepidoptera; family Nymphalidae; genus Heliconius; species Heliconius himera. Next base: position 481,628 of record JAJHJA010000214.1, read on the forward strand.
CTCCCAATACTTGTACAATAAATAATAAGAAATAGCACAAATTGACACTTAATAACTTTAAACAAGTTCTAAACGGATTGAATAAATTTAAGCATTTTTTTTATTATTCAGATATTTTATTAATAAAATATTATGCCTATATATATATATATACATATAGGATGGATGCGAGTGCCCTAGATTGGAATGGCTGGCTCTATAATATATATATATATATATATATATATATATATATATATATATATATATATATATATATATATATATATATATATATATATATATATATATATATATATATATATATATATATATATATATATATATATATGTACCGACGGTCGCCCTGCAGGCTACGATATACAGATGATTTAAAGCAGATGGCTGGCAGCGGATGGATGCGAGTGCCCTAGATTGGAATGGCTGGCTCTATAATGGAGGCTACGTTCAGTAGTGAGTATGATAAGTTGAAAAGAATATATAATTATTATTATCAAAACAATGGAAAAGTGAGAGTGGAGAGAGAAAACGGTAAGAGAGATCGAGGGAGACCTCGGTGGACCTTCGAAAACACAGTATCAAAGATACTGGAGGAAGGTCACGTAAAAAGCATGAGGACCCCCCTCGAAAGGGCATGTATGAAGAGGTTGATGACAGTGGACGAGGCGAAAGAGGTATGTAGACACCGTAGCGTTTGGCGCTTCGTTCTCTCTGACTACCCCGCTAGGGATAAAGCGTTTATTAGTTTATTATCATAACAAAGTTTGCTTACAAATGCGGATCCACCGTTGTGAGCATGTTATTTAAAATTACTCCAGTCAAGCAATTATTGAAAAAATTAGACATAAAGCAGCGAAAAGCATGTCTTAACACTAATTTCTCACTGCCTATCCTGCTATATGCAATATACAGCGTGTATTTTTTTTTAAAAAATCACATATTTACAGAATGTCTGTCTACGTAGTAGAAGTGATTTTTCGCAATCGTAATAGTTCCTCGATGATAAATAAATAATGAGGTAATTTAACAATATTTATAATTGTTTTATGCCTTCCTACTTTAGGCCGGTCGTGGCGCAGAGGCACAAAGTGTGACTGTAAAATCGACTGATTGTGGGTTCAACCCCCACTCGAGGAAGTGAAATATTTATTTACATTTATATTTTCATTTCTTCGCACTGGTGTCGAGGCAAAGTTGAGTTCCGCCACTCAGCACGCAGTGCCTCCAGAATTCGGCGGAAAGTGGGGAAACGGAGTGTCTTAACACTAGATTCCCTCTGTCTACCCTGCTGTGTGCGGAATACAGCATGAAGCATGAATGATTATTATGATGATTATTATTACTTTATACTTAGGTAGGTATAGTATTATAGTATTGACATACTCTAACATGATAAAAGTTATGATTGAAGTCCTGCGTCTACCGCGAAAGAGAAATTATTTGGTAATTCTTAAGCATTATTGATCTCAGAGTTGAGAGAGGCTTACAAATATGGGCTCGGCTTTTAAAATCTATAAGCAATGTCTCAAAAGATCTTAAAATATTATTTTTGTCCGTTACCGTAGAAATTCTCTTATATAGACGTATACTACATACACCTTCAAGAAAGCATGCAAGACTTGATCTTTCTACGCGCAATATTTTGTATGTTTTGTGTTGTTTTATAATTACGTAAGTAAGTATAGATGAAAAATATATACATATAACAAATGCAGTTTTAACAAATGAGCAAGTTTAAATCTACAAGCATGAATAGGAACATCATTTTACTATTAATTTATGTTCTTTCTTAATATCGCACCTTGGTTCAAATAGTGTCACAATTTAAAAAAAATTGAAAACCTCGTTTATTGTACTATTAGTTTCAAAATATCTTAAAATAGTATCTCAAGTAATTGCATAATTATAGCTTTACTATTTAAACTTAGATGGAACTAATTTATAATTACAACATTTTATCCATAAAGTGACACAACTGAATATTATGTATCTTTTTAATATATTTTTAATATATCTACTATACCATTTAAAAGAGCTTCAAAAATCATAATAACTTTCTAAAAATCATATTGCAATAGTTTTGTTACTTTTTGAGTTATGATCCAAAAATTGAGTGATAAATTAAGCTTGCATAAATTTCAAACGCGTTTTTCTCGATATTTTGGTTTTTTGAATTATGACACTATTTGAGACTAGGTGCGATATTTAAAAAAAAAGAGAAATTTAATTGACTATCCAATACAAATATATCGTTGAAATACGAAGTTGTAGTTCTTAAGTTTAGCGTTTTATACCATACAAATTCTTTAGCTTCATAATATTAGTACCTATAGATAGATATAAAGAAGCCTGTTATGGGATCTAAGTATGGGATAGTGAAATATCTATTTCACCATAAATATATCGAATACAACCGCAAATGAATATATTTGAGTCTTCTTATATTAATACCTTGGTATAGCTTCTCACGGTGCCTATCCTAAGTACCTGCCTATTAAGTACCTGATAAATAACTTTTGCTAGATAGACATTGAAATTCGAAAATATTAAATAAGAATGTGTTTATATATCAATGTACAAATGTATGTTTGTGTGTATTTATTCGAATTAGTTGTTTTAATGCATATTCCAAATTTTCTAGGATATATATTTTTTGCGAAAGGAGTGTCTTGAACATAACTTTGCTTTACGTATCCCGGTATGCGGTAAAAAGAAGCCTAGGGTCTTATGACACCCATAGATTATAACAATTTTTAAGATCTATTCTCCATGTTTAAATACATTACTTTAAATATGTAAATAATGTATTTAAAAAAATTAAAGTCCTATTTTCAGGAGCCATGGCCGCAATAACAAAAGAAGGACGCGATACAAAAATACATATAAACACCTCCTTATACACATTTATATGTGACTTTCAAAATGATAAAGTGAGAGGATATTTAAAAAAAATCATTTCCGCTCTCCAAAATTTGGTGAACAATTAACCAGTTACCATTATTACTTTATTTTGAAATGAATTAATAAATAATTGTATTTTATTTATGAAAATATATTTTTCACGCTGTATCCCGCACACAGCAGCGTAGGCAGAGAGAATCTAGTGTTAAGACACTCCGTTCCCCCCTTTCCGTCGAGTTCTGGAGGCATTGCGTGTTGAGTGGCGGAACTCAACGCCGATATTTATATATATAATAATATATTTAAAATTATAGACAGGGTAAGAGTTCAAAACAATAGTACAATAACTAGGATTTTGACACACGATACGTTGCGTTTTATGCATTTTCAGCCTTCAGCACACAGCGATAGCCTCTTGAGATAACATTATACATAATTATTATACTTCTACAATGTTATACATTTTCACACGTATGCTTTTTTACGACCTCAAACCGCAGAAATCGTGTCAAAGCTAATTTACTAACTTAAACAGGGTCTTTGCGACTTGAAGTTGAATTAGTCTAATAGTAGACTTTTTGACAGTCAACCTCAACCGTATGAAGAATAACAAAAGCAAATTTAGTTTTCTTTGTGTTAGCGAAGCCTCCATTCAATAGAATTAAAAAATATTTGAGTTCGAAATATATTTCGAAATATTCGAAATATAGTTCCGCCACGCAGCACGCAATGTTTACAGAATTCGGTGGAAAGTGGGGAATGGAGTTTCTTAACATTAGGTTCCCTCTGCCTACCTTGCTGTGTGCGGGATACAGCGAGAAGCTGATTTAACTTATAAGCTTGTAATGGTTTTGTCTGTTAATTAATAAATTTTAATAATTGTAGTACCACGGAAGTACTCTAGAGATTTTGATTACGCGGCAATTTACATACAAAATGCGGCAAAAATATGCTCGTTTATTTCTGTTAACTTAGAAATTACTTTTTTTCTGTGCTGAAGCACTGCACTAGATTGCAGGTGTAGATATTTAATATGAAATTCAGATTAAAAGTTTTACGGAAGGACCACGTTGTAAGTATTCGCTTTATTTTCTTTTCATGTACAGAACATTAAGCATATAAAACACTATACGAATTAATTCTTTAGGAAATCAACAAGCACTATAAATTTCGATTATCAATACCATATATGATGAGGTAGACATATTGTACGTAAGGACAGACAAACTAAATGTCAAGGAGGACCCAGCAATCTATCAATTTACCGGAAATTTTTACGGAAACTGAATATAAATAGCTTTTGGAATCCCAAAATAGTGCAGCTTTATCTATATTTATAAATAAATAGGGGTCGTCCTGGCACAGAGGGTTGCGTCTAGCTATAAATACGATTGTTGTAGGTTCGAATTCCACTCGGGGGAATTAGTTATTTTTATTTCGTCGCTCTGTGAAGAAGACAAAACGCGGCGCGGAAGAGGTCCGTCGCTCTCGTGAATACCTTGCGCGCCGGGTCACCAGCGTGCGTAAGTTCGATTCCCACTCAGGGGTATGAAATATTTAACATTTATATATATATATATATATATATATATATATATATATATATATATATATATATATATATATATATATATATATATATATATATATATATATATATATAATTTCCTCACTTCCTTCCTTATTCCTTACTTATATTAATATATAACTAATATATGTATAAAAGTATGACTATACTTAAAAATATAATACAAAAATAGTACTATAATTCAAAATAGCTACTGAAACAGAGTAAAATAAAAAAAATATTTAAAAAAAGACTAGTCCATTTACATCTAAAGCATTTCCGTTAAAAATACATATAGTTAAAAATAGACTTATTGAAACTCTTAATTTTATTTTTGTGATATTGTTTTACGCTACTTTATTGTAATTTATTTACTTGCCTAACAGAAAAAAAAATACAATATTAAAGTATTTATGTTTATGGGCATGTACCTGATGATATGTTCAATTACAAATGTTAAAAATGTGAATGCACCACAATGGAGGTTATTATCCAAAATTGGCCCAAAATTGCATGTTTGACGTTAAAAACAAAAAGGAAAGTATATTTTTTTATTTACGTATTAGATGGGCGGCATTAGTGGAATCTTTTTCTATTCCTTTCTTCTCTAACCTACACTTGGGTCTAAGCTTCTCTCTCTGAAACGCCATGGACGTGCACGCCTGTCCACAGAAAATCTATTTTATTAATCTGCTATTTACAACAGAACAAAGGAATTTGAGTATTTCTATTGAAATCCTGTATGGAAATAATATGAAGTAAGATTTTATCTCGCGCTTTTAAGATAGTTAACATAATGTTACGAAGCTTGCTAGTTTCTCTTAATATATTTTAAACCTAAAATCAACTTATCTTTTAATCTTATAACTATCCTTAATAGAATAACAAAAGTAAAATTTCTTGTTAGTGTCGTAGCACGTTTGGCACGATTGACTGAATCCAACGATTGTGACTTGCGTGAAAATGTTACCTGTCAGGTTAAATAAATTGTCACATTAGATTTCGATTTCATATAATTTTTGTGATATTTTTTCAGAAAATCAAAAATGTTGTTAACAATATATAATTTTTATATTCACATTTTATCTCTAGCGAGCAGAGAGAACGGAGCGGCAAACGCTTAGGTCTGGTCCACTGTAATCAACCTTTTTTACATGCCATCCAGGGGATCTTATGCTTTTTACGTGACCTTTCTCCGTCTCACACAGTGTTTTTGCTGGTCAACCGAGGTCTCCACTGCCTCTTTTACCATTTAATCTCCCTCTTCCTTCATATTTTTTTCCTTCTCTTTCATCATTCATTCTCTCGTTGTGGCCAAACCAGCTCTACACGTTTTTCATTCTCATCGTGATATCCTCGCTAGTACCAGCTATTTTATTAATGGCTGCTCACATTAGCACAACAAGCTCTGCATCATCCGCGTACAACAGGCAATTTATCTTCAGGTCACTTACTTTCACTTCCATCTCACTTTGTTTTACTCCTTGGACAAAGCTATCCAAACTTGCACACAGGCTGAGTGATCTCTGTAAAGAGACTTTACAGCCTGCAGTAAGGGTCCGCTCATATCGTGTTAAAATTTCACCGTCCTTCGAAAACACCCCCATAATTCTACAGATCATACTATGCGAACAAATTTTGTTGTACTTATTTAGAAAACGTATAAAAACCGACCAGGAGGCGTGGGACCTGGTCGGTTTCCAGGAGGCGCGGGTTCGAGTCCCGCTATGTTCAAATTTATATACGTTTTCTAAATAAGTATTTTTCTTTCCTAAGTGTGGAATAACACTTTAAAAATGTTTAACAAAAAAATTGTTGTATCTAAAAATAATCGTATGATATAGATTTTTATACAAACAAATCTACGTCCAGAATAATAGATACACAACAGCAATTATTAGGTAGTTGCCTCTCAGGTCACGTCAGGTTGTGTCACATCGCGACACGTCATATTTATGCAATTTATTGCTGACATAACATAGTTAACGGTGCCTTTCACACATAAGTACTATGTTTACAGGGTTTTAACTCCATTAAGCATTTAAATAATCATCATATTTTATATTTTTAAAGTCATTTTAGTGACTTGTCTATAGTAAAGTTTGGAGTGTATGTAAATTAATATTTCTTAAATATTCCAAGTCTAAGTATTCTAATATTTATTTTTTTACTATATACAAATTTTTGGTAGCATTGCGTGTTGAGTTCCATCACTCAACACGCAATGCCTCCAAAATTCGGCCTCTTTTCACCGTACACTGGAGGAATTCACAAGTCGGCAGAAGTTCCATCGAAAACACCCCGGTCAAAACCTACAAAGGCGCAATAGATATTGTACAAGCACCAGACTTCTTACCAATTCGAGAGCACGAGGACACTATAACAACGCCATGCTGGAATTCCTTGCAGTTAAATGAAGAGGAGACTAGGAGAACGGGATACCTCAAATTCAACACAATGATCCAATGACCACATGGTGGTTACTACAAAATGTACACGGATAATGCTGGAGGAAAAAATGCTGGAAATGGCTTTACGCCTAGATAACTCTCTGGAATCTACAACGTTGTTTACTTGGAAGGTGCCCAAGATGATATGGATCAATGGTGTTCCCAGGTGTGGAAAGACGACGTGGATAGTGGAACAATTTGACTTTGCTAGGGATACAATCACAACAAGTACGATGGAAGCAGCCAACAAACTTCGAGAGAGGCTCTCAGAACGTATAGGGAATTTGGTTAAAAGTAAAACCGCACTATGGCTTCAATGTTGGTAAACAGAACACGACGAGAATCAGACAAGTGTAACTCCTTGGTAGTCGACGAAACTTTAATGAACCACTTTGGAGATCGCTCCAATTAAAAGAATTTCCTCGGCTCAGGAGTTTCTGCCTGCCACTGCCTTTTATTTTCATTAACTTTTATTTTCTTTGAAGTAGCAGAAAGTAAATTAGTCCATAAAATTGCCTCCCTCCAAAATTTGTCTCCCTATCGGAATAGGCCAATCGGTATCGAATAACACGCATAGTGTAACTTGTCCCCGCCCTAAACCATACATAAGGACTTCTCAAGTCCTACTAATAAAACATGACTCGATATCCAAGCGTAACTACAACAACGATATAAACAAGTCAACTCATATTAAAATGATAAAAAAAAAAACAAAAAAAGAATACGAAAAACGACAAAATCTGAAAATACCAAATATACAAGTATTTGGTAAGTCTTACAGAGGCCACGAGGACGAAACAGTAAGATGTTTGTATTTAGTTCTCTTAACCTGACCCGCTTGAGGCAATAAATGATCATTAATTTCTCTTAGACACTTGACTACTTGTCCATTCACTTATTAAGTTGTTACATTCAGAATTGCTTACAGTTCAAGGCTGCATTGAATTACCCACTATTGTTTCCTAAACGTGACAAAGATTGTAAATAAGGAGCGTGCTTGGGTGGTAACTTGGGTATTATCAATTTTATAATTAGTAACTGTTAGAAAGTAAAATGCTAAATGTAACACATTTTTTAAGTTTCTGACTTTTCATGATGAATTCGATTTCCAATTGTAATATGTCTAAAGTAAAGGCTGATAAGATGAAAATGGGCACAAAATAATAAACTGAAGATCACAAGCTATTTCCTGATTGGAGAGAGAGAAGCGAAATAATAAAAGGGTAGAAAAGTCGAATTTGTAGTTTTTTTAATCTTCACGCTACACGAGGCGCTGTGGGTCTTGTGGGTTCCGCTGCCCACTTGGAGGAATAAACTATTTACCATTTTCATATCTTTCTTCTGGAAAAGAGGAAAAGTGCGGCGTTGAGTTCCGCCACTTAAAACCTCGAGAATTCGGGAAATTGGGGAACGGAAATTTTGGGAAATTTTACAACGGGAACGGGGTGTCTTAACCCTAGGTTCTCTTGTTCCCTCTGTATATGCTGTTATAAGCGAGATACTGCGTGAAGTTAAAAAAAAACAGAAACAGAAACCGATCTTAGATAGTAATATTTAAAAAAAAAAATTATATGACCTATTTTTTTTACAAAACATTTAATAAAGTTTTAAAATGATACAAGGTCGGGGCAAAAGTATTTTCGTATTGTTCACAAAGGAATTTTTTTTTTTGGAAAATATTAAAGGAAAATATTAATTTTGTGCCGTTTTGATCGATGACTTGTTGCCATCTTATGGACAGTGCCATGATGCCATTGCTTTAGATATTTTAAGATTTTTAATAAAAAAATCAGACAGGTAGTGTTCACAGTGTTCTTTTGAGGTTAGCTTTATGCTTCCTAAAGAGTTCTGCAATGACCGATACAGGTGGAAATCTGATGGAGCAAGGTCAGGGCTATACGGACGATTACTTTCCAATCCCACCATACACATAGCATCACTTTGTTCCGAGTCAGGCCGTGCTTTGCCACGGTCTCTGGGGCTTGTCCGTGCTTCGACCATGATCTTTTTCGCACACTCTTATCGAAAGTCACCCATTTTTCATCACCTTTGATCTAAATTGTTTAAGAAATGGTTTGGAATTGTTTTGGGGTTTATTAGGTTTCTCTCCGTGAGATCATGTGGTACTCAACTGTCAAGTTTTTTTTTATTTATTGCAGCTTTAGAATGTCACATTTAATGGTATTAAAACCCGCCACTTACATGCAGTACAGCCAAAGAGATTTAATTACTAATAATACATTCAAAATACGAAAATACCTTTGCCCCGACCTATTTTAATGCAACCCCAAGGTTTTAGTAATTTTCACACTAGACATCACTATGAATGCTACTACAAACACACTGAGAGGTTGTGTGCACCTATTACATCTACGCTTCGATCGGCACTGAGCTTTAATGTGGCCAAAATGGCAACAGTTCATACATTGTATTTCCCACAAATCACAATTTGTGGAAAACGAATATGGCTCCAGTGATAAAACAGAGCTATAACTAAACACTCTCTGGCCAACATTTGTTCACGGAAGGTGGTACTAACCTTCACGGCCATTATTTGCATAGCAATGTATGTTAAATTCTTCTAACATGTCATTGATATGGAGAAGAATCAGCGTAGGGGATAACACGCAACTATGGGGCACGCCAGCGTTCACGGGTATGTAATCGACAGCCGCAGTCCAGTGATGAGTTAAGTGAACCAGAAGATTACCAGTGGAGCGACTATGGCGGAAGTCATATTGATTATTTATTATGCTCTCCAGCACTTTTGAGAGCATGGATTTGAGATGATAGCAGTAAGATGGATTGTAACCATCACCTTTCTTCGGGATCGGATCGATAAGAGCGTGTATCCACGAGTCTGGTACTACACCGACTGCATAAGAGTGCCGCAACAACGCGTTAGCACTAGTTTCTGCTCAGGAGTGGAGTGACATGGACGAAGCACTAGAGAGTTGACATCTGATCCTCTTGACTTGTTGATGTCCAAAGAAGACAGAGCTAGGCGGCGTTCTTCATATATAGTCAAGTTCGAGGCAAAGAGCGGACAGGAGATTAGCTTTCTCTTTCGCCGTATGGACAAGTTGTCAAGTACAGCGTTTAAGAGGGCTCAAAACTAATTAGTTCCGTACGGGTAGCTCTCAAGCTTCACAACGACTTTGGCGATATAGTCGGACCTTGCTCTAGCAATTTGCCACTAACAGTACCTAGAGACTCGGTTGTACTTCAATCCCCAAGGAGAGATACTTTAAGTATCAAAGCAAATGGAGTTACGGTCTACAACTAGTAAGACGATAATATTAATTTTAAATCTACAAAGTACGATTTGAGCAGTCTAAAAATATAAATAGTAATTTGAAGTTCAAATAAAGCTTTATCTAACACTTAATCTAAACTGGGTGACACGTGTCATAGTAAGTGTTTGCGAGTTCGCAAAAAATCTATTTGTGGTATTGTTATTAGAATAACAACCATTGTTATATATTTGTTGACTAAAAATCGTAATAAAAAATAACAACGTGATACAACTACAAGTACCTACTCACAACGTTGCATTTCCGTGAGAGAGAGGCTAAAAATAAGCATGTTGAAAAGCATTTTTGTGTTTATTTGTTTTATTTATGACGTTGTAGTAGCACAAAAATTAGAACACAGCTAATTGAGCGTTGTAGATGTTAATAAAAAGCCTAATCGCAAAATATTAGAATGTTGGCTATCCCCGGTTTTGTAAAGCAATATATCTATAATTTGCACGTAAAACATAGTGATACGCTGATAAAAATAAATGTAAAAACTTAGAGGCACGCTATAAAAATAAATAAGTCCTCACTATGTTTTTTGTACCTTTACTTTAAGGTGGGGAAAGACTATTAAACTTAATATATAAGAATTTCGACGTATTTTGATGAAAACGTGTGGCTTAGTGGTCACAGCGCTAAGACTTAGGTTTCCAAGAGGGGTAAGTTCAAATTCCGCTACGTTAATTTTTTTATACGTTTTATAAAAAATTATTTTTCTTTACTAAGTGTGAGACGGAATTTTTAAAAAACAATTAAATTTATTTTTGTATTTCACGAAATACAACAATAAATTTATATTTTAAAAATTTATTTTATAAAGGGCCCCTACGCCACTATTGGCTTCAATGTAATTCTCATTATTTTAAATTAAATAAAATAGCACCGATAATTGTATACAACATTTGTTTTGCA